>JAKRSK010006262.1:0-200554 GCA_029891615.1 Natrix natrix natrix | reverse complement strand
CGTCCAGCAAAGGCAATGGGGAAGCCAGATTCAACCCTGTGACTAACTTAACGACTGCAACAATTCAATTAACCACTGTGGCAGGAAAGATCATAAAATAGCAATAGCAATAGCATTATATACCACTTTATAGTGCTTTTACAGCCCTCTCTAAGCGGTTTACAGAGTCAGGCCTACTACTCTCAACAATCTGGGTCATTTTACCGACCTCGGAAGGATGGAAGGCTGAGTCAATCTGGAGCCTGGTGAGATTCGAACTGTCAAACTGCAGTCAGCTGGCAGTCAGCAGAAGTAGCTTGCAGTACTGCACTCTAACCACTGCACCCCCTGTCTCATATGGGGCAAAATTCACTTAACAACTTGTTTAGCAATGGAGATTTTGAGCTAAACTGTGATTGGTAGATCAGGATTTCCTGCATATCCTGTATTATTTTTACATTGTTAAGGAAAATGCAGATTATTCTAGATGCTTCATTGCTTTCTAGCCATTTATTGTCTTGTTCTCTTTTTTCCTATTTTAGGATCCAGTCTGTGCTATTAAATCTTTTCATTTAAAAGTTTTTCCCCTTCTGGATTCTTTCTGATTTAATTCGCTTGTTGTAGTCAGACAATTAATCCTTGTTTAACCATTCCTACAGGCAAGTGTTAATTAGAGAATTCGCTTGTTGATTTCCCTGTTTTTAAATGGAGGAAAAAAATGTAAACACTCAATGGCTGAGATTGGACTGTAAACCTAAAAGAGGCAGTGAGCAATTTAGGTATCTGTCTAAAATTAAAGAAAGGTCTTTTCTAATTGTGTTTTCGGTAACCGAGAGGTACAATTACTGCTAATCATCACCTTCCCCCCTCCAAATAATTGTTGAATGTGTTGAAAGCATTTGAAAAATGGGGCAAACCAGGCTGGAAAATTGATTTTCAAGCCATCTTTCCTTCCCACTAACAAGGTGTTTTTTTAAAAAAATGAAAATCTCAATAATTCAGCTAAATTAACTGCCAGGGGATTGAAGCTCCCAGCACTAAACAATGTCTGTTTTAAAATTTATATCTATATACATATGTAGGTAGTTTTTTTTTTTAAAGAAAAAGACTTTGACTTTTTACTGGGTTTGGGCTTCCCAGCAGAGGAAAGAAAAGATTCTAGAGGCTTATATAATCTGCTGCTTTTCTGGAAAATTGGAGTCACGAATTTTGGATTTGCAATCTTTCTTTCATGTTTGGCTCATGGGAGGTTGAGGAGTTCTTCCGTTTTGCTGTGGGGCTTCCACGTGGAGAGTTTGTGCTCCTACTTTCTCCCTCGACAACAACAACCCTGTGAGGTGGATTGGTCTGAGAGATAATGGTTAGCCACGCTGTAAGATTCCCTGGCCGAGGAAGGTTTGGAGGAGGTTCTCCCCTGGCCAATCCAGGATATTTTCTGGTGCCACATTATGGCTAGTGGCTCCTTCCTTCCTCCCCCCCCCTTCCCCTCCTTCCTTCTCTTTCCTTTTTTCTTCCCTGCCTCTCCTTCCTTCCTTCTTTTCTTCCTTCCTCTCCCCACCCTCCCTCCCTCTTTTTTCCTCCCTCTCCTTCCTTCCTTTCTTCCCTCCTTCTTTCCTTCTTTTCTCCTTCCCTCTCCTTCCTTCCTCTCTTCTTCTACTTGTTTCCCCTCCTTTCCTTCTCTCCTCCCCTTCCCTCTGCTTCCTTCTTCAGCCCCTCTATTCTCCCCTCTCTCCTTCCCTCCCCTTCCTTTTTTCTCTCTCCTTCCTCCCCTTTTTTCCTTCCTCTCCTCTTTCCCTCTCTCTGCTCCTTTCTTTCTTCCCTCCTTCTTTCTTCCTCCTCCCACTCTCTTCCTTTCTCCTCCCTCTCCCTCTTTCCTCTCTTCCCTGCCTCTGTCCCTCCCTCCCTCCCTCTCCCTTTCCCCTTACTCCTGTCTCTTTCCTCTCCCCTCCCTCCACCCTCTCTCCATCTCTTTCCCTCCCTTCTCTATTTTCCTTCTTCCTTCCTCACTCCCACTCTTACTCCCTCTCATGCTTCTCTCTTCTCTCTCTTGGATTCTTTTTGTCCCAAAAAAATATTTCCGGGTACTTTTATTGAGGGCAGATGAGCAAAGTACACTTGGCACCTTATGCTGCCCTCTCTGAGTATGGGTGTTTCAGAAGAAAGAGCTATGCCCATAGGTGGCATGCAGAGCCCTCTGTGCAGGCATGCCAGCTGTCACCCCAGCCCAGTTCCACCGTGCATGAGTGCGTGCCTCCCACTGGCCAGCTGGTCTTCGGATCCTGCTGCGTATGCATGGGGGCAGGGGGCATGCAGGGGAGTGCATGCGCAGAGGAATGCTTGCATTGCATTTCGGGACCTCGCGCAGCACTTCTGTGCCCCGTTTTCGCTTCCGGGTGCAGGAGGCCTTCCAAGCCCCAAACAGAGTGTCTGCTGTGCGAGCTCCCCCCATGCCCCATTTTGGGCCTGGAAAGCCTCCTGCATCAAACCTGGAAGCCAAAAATGAGTGAGGGGGGTATCGAGGCACATGCGCGGCTGGGCAGGGTGTGTGTGGGTCACATGTGCCTTTATTATGGGTGCAGGGGCATGCGCGCACTTTCGGCATGCAACAACAAAAAGGTTAGCCATCACTCATCTATGCTATGCTTCAGCACGGGCACATTGCAGGAGTTAGAAACTCCCAGTTAAAGGGAGTCATTTGCCTGCTTTGATCTGAGCCGTGCCTCGCTTTGCGGCTGCCGCTTTCTGTTGCTTGCCTGCCGAAACAGCTGGAATCTTGTGCTGTCTCGCTTTGGGAAAACTGACTTCCCTGCTCAACAGTTATGAAAAGTTTCGCATCCTGACGACACTCATCCAATAAACGTCTTCAGTTCTAACTGAATGGAGGAGGATGGAAGGATTTATACTCTTTGCAGCCATCTGGACATTAGTGCTCCCTCTGAGGATCATTGAGGCTGTTTATCTGTGTCCTCAGTATCACCTGAACACTGCAAATGGGTGTGGAGCCATCCTGGAACTGCTGGAAGTGTTGTAGACAGGAGACAAGGGGTATCGTATTCCCCCTTCTTCTGTTGAGACAGGGGCTGCTCATTTACAATACAATAGCAGAGTTGGAAGGGACCTTGGAGGTCTTCTAGTCCAACCCCCTGCCTAGGCAGGAAACCCTATACCGTTTCAGACAAATGGCTATCCAACTATCTTCTTAAAGACTTCCAGTGTTGGGGCATTCACAACTTCTGGAGGCAACTTCTGTTCCACTGATTAATTGTTCTCACTGTCAGGAAATTTCTCCTCAGTTCTAAGTTGCTTCTCTCCTTGATTAGTTTTCCACCCATTGCTTCTTGTTCTGACCCTCAGGTGCCTTGGAGAATAGCTTGACTCCCTCTTCTTTGTGGCAACCCCTGAGATATTGGAAGACTGCTATCATGTCTCCCCTGGTCCTTCTTTCTCTTAAACTAAACATTCCCAGTTCCTGCAACCGTTCTTCATATGTTTTAGCCTCCAGTCCCCTAATCCTCTTTGTTGCTCTTCTCTGCACTCTTTCTAGAGTCTCCACATCTTTTCTACATCGTGGAGACCAGAACTGAATGCAGTATTCCAAGTGTGGCCTTACCAAGGCATTATAAAGTGGTATTAACCCTTCACGTGATCTTGATTCTATCCCTCTGTTGATGCAGCCTAGGACTGTGTTGGCTTTTTTGGCAGCTGCTGCACACTGCTGGCTCATATTTAAATGGTTGTCCACTAGGACTCCAAGATCCCTTTCACAGTTACTACTACTGAGCAAGGTATCACCTATACTGTCCCTGTGCATTCCGTTTTTGTTGCCTAAATGTAGAACCTGACTCTTTTCACCATTGAATTTCATTTTATTAGATAGTGCCCAATGTTCAAGTTTGTCCTTCTGTATTATTTTGACATGGATGGCCTATTTTACTCCTTTTTCAAGTGGCCTCAATGTCTTTCAGACAGAGAGCTAAACAGGGTGAAATCCAGCAGGTTCTGAAGAACCGGTAGCGGAAATTTTGAGTAGTTCATAAAACCAGCAAATACCACTTCTGGCTGGCCCCAGAGTGGGATGGGAATGGAGATTTTGCAGTATCCTTCCGCTGTCACGCCCACCGAGCCTCACCCACAGAACCAGTAGTAAAAAAATTTAAATTTCACCACTGGTACTAACCAGGGGTGGGTTGCTGGGGGTTTGCACGGGTTCAGGCGATCCTCTAACTAGGATTCTGCCCAGTTTGGCGAACCCCCAAATGCCACCCCTGGCTGGCCATGCCCATCCCTCCCCTCCAGAAGTGGGCTGCTCCTGGTTTTATTACCGGTTCACTCCAGACAGACGCATGCACACTTTGATGTATATTGTTCTTCACACATGCGCAGAATAATTTGAACTGTGCATGTATGCGTACTACTAAACAAGATGCCAGCAATGGCAGCAGTGACCTGCCAGGAAACTGGTTTGGGGGCATGGCCAGCCTGGGTCTCTGCCGGATCTGCGACCCAGGCCAAAATACCACTACTGGTTCGGCTGAACTGGGCCGAACCGGGAGCAACCCACCACTGCTCCCCTCCCCTGTCACCCATCTCCCCTCCCAGGAGTCTCCATGTGGCCCATTCATCAGGCCAGGTAAGTGCAGGACCCACCTGGAGGTTCAGGGAGGATGAGAAATGTGCGTACTGGAGGGTTTGGAAGTGTGGAAACAGGCCTGTTTCCAGCTGCCAGAGGGCCTCTGGAGCCCGGGGGGAAGCAGTTTTCACACTCTTGGAGGGCCGAGGAAAGTCTCCAGAGCCCAGGGAGGGAGAAAACGCAGGAGGCCGATGGCCACGCCCAGCCAGCAACGGGACATTGAACCCATTGCTGCAATTTTTTTGAAGCCCACCCCTGGCGCGAACGACCAGATGACTGCAAGGAATATAAATCCTTCCATCCTCCACCATCCAGTCAGAACTGGGGAAGCTTCTTGGATGGGAAGCGAAACGCCTTCAAGGAAAAACACATTTGGGACAATGGAGAATCTCCATGGATCTCTATTCCAGAGCTTTGGCTCTTCGGAATTTCTGCTCCTTGTTCACACATCCCAGAGGCTGTGGAGGAGTTTAGTGGCAGGTGTGAAGTTCTAGCTGTTGGATTATGCCCCTCCAAGAAGCACAATTTGAAGAAAATAATGGCTTTCTCTTGAGCTCTTTCAGGTTCTTAAATAAATCATAGCCATATGCACCGATGATGGAGCAGCAGTTTTCATCCTTGAGGTTTTCAGAGGTTATGATATGAAGTACTTGGGATGAGAAGAACATTCGATCAGCCAGGGAACTGGAGAGAGAGATTGGTGGTCTCTGGGATTTACCACAGAGACAATTCTTTCGCTGCAGTGCCATGGGGGGGGGGGGAGCCAGAGATACAACGTCCCCAATGTTTAATTTGGGAAGGACAAGTTAGGAGTATATTTTCTCCTTTATAATCAACGTGCTGCAGCTGCCAAAAAAGCTAATTTAGTCCTAGGCTGCATCCACAGAGGGAGAGGAGGCGGAGGAAGAGGAAGAAGAGGAAGAAGAGGAGGAAGGAGGAGGAGGAGGAGGAGGAGGAAGAAAAGGAAGAAGAGGAAGAAGAAATGCAAAGAGGAGGAGGAAGAGAGCAGAAAGAGGAGATGGAGGAGGAGGAGGAGGAGGAAGAAGATGAAGAAGAAGTGGAAGAAGAAGAGGAGGAGGAGGACGACGAAGAAGAAAAGGAAGAAGGAAAAAGAGGAAGGAGAAGAGATGCAAGGAGGAGGAAGAAGAGGAAGACAAAGAGGAAGAACAGGTGGAAGAAGAGGAGGAGGAAAAAGAAAGAGGAAGAAGAGGAGGAGGAGGAAGAAGAAAGGGAAGAAGAGGAAGAAGAAATGCAAAGAGGAGGAGGAGGAGCAGAAAGAGGAGATGGAGGAGGAGGAAGAAGAAGAGGAGGAGGAAGAAGAAGAGGACGAAGAAGAAGAGGACGAAGAAGGAAGAAGGAAAAAGAGGAAGGAGAAGAGATGCAAGGAGGAGGAAGAAGAGGAAGACAAAGAGGAAGAACAGGTGGAAGAGGAGGAGGAGGAAAAAGAGAAAGAGGAAGAAGAGGAGGGAGAGGAAGGAAGAATAAGAAGAGGAAGAGGAGGAAAATTCCTATGCTTTAGAACCAGTTTGTAAATCAGTTTGTAGTTAAACAGCAAATATGAAGAAAATGCAAACATTAGTGTTATTTCTTTTTGGCACCAAGAAGAACCCAAACCTGCCGTGGCCTCCACTTTAGTGGTTGTGTTAAGAGCCTCTGGGTGGAAATTAAACTGCCTGTTTGCTTCAGGTTAAACTGCCTGTTTCCTGGTGCATCCGTGCTCTTGATGGCGATTCCGTGAATTAACCCTCTTGCGGGAAATCTCCGAAGAAGAAACTTAAGAGAACAAATATTACAAAATGTTCATTTTACAAGGGGAAGCCTGGGAGGGTTGATGATGAAATGGCCCTGTCCTCACCTTACCACCGTAGTTAAGCCCAAAGTTTCTGTCATTAAGTGAGACCGCCGTTAAGTGAACCCCTGCCGTTGTTAAGAAAGTAACACAGTTGTTAAGTGAATCTGGCTTCCCCGTTGATTTTGCTTGTCAGAAGGTCGCAAAAGGCCATCACGTGACCCCCCCTGGGACTGTCATAAATATGAGTCAGGTGCCAAGCTGCCTGAATTTTGATCACGTGACCCTGGGGATGCTGCAAATGTCGTAAGTTTGAAAAACGGTCATAAGTTGCTTATTTCAGTGCCGTAACAACCTTGAATGGTCCCTACAGGAAGTTGAGGTATTTATTATGTTTTATGGAGTAGTAACATACATTTGGGGGATGTGGTGGCTCAGTGGCTGGTTTCAACCATCCGGCGGTTTGGAGGTTCGAATCCCGAGCACCGCTTAACGGAGTGAGCTCCCGTTAATTTGTCCCAGCTTCTGCCAACCGAGCAGTTCGAAAGCATGTAAAAAATGCAAGTAGAAAAATAGGGACCACCTTTGCAACCGTCATAAATACGAGTCAATTGTCAAGCATCTGAATTTGATCACATGACTGTGGGGGAATGCTGCAATGGTTGTAAGTGTGAAAAAATGGTCATAAGTCACTTTTTAAGCATCATTATAATGCGGTGGCTCAGTGGCTAAGGCGGTGAGCTTGTTGATCAGAAAGATGGGCAGTTTGGCAGTTCAAATCCCTAGTGCCGCGTAACGGAGTGAGCTCCCGTGACTTGTCCCAGCTTCTGCCAACTTAGCAGTTCGGAAGCAGGTAAAAAATGCAAGTAGAAAAATAGGAACCACCTTTGGTGGGAAGAGAACGGCGTTCCATGCGCCTTCGGGGGTTGAGTCATGCCGGCCACATGGCCACGGAGACGTCTTCGGACAGCGCTGGCTCTTCGGCTTTGAAATGGAGATGAGCAGCGCCCCCTAGAGTCAGGAACGACTAGCAACGGCACTGAAAAAAGTGACATGACCATTTTTTTACCCAACCATTGCAAGCATCCCCATGATGCTTGCAATGGTTGGGTAAAAAAACGGTCATGTCACTTTTTTCAGTGCCGTTGTATCTTTCGTCACTAAATGAATGGTTGTAAAGTGAGGACTACTTGTGATCACGTGATCGAAATTCAGACGCTTGGCAACTGATTCATATTCATGACCGTTGCTGGGATCCCCTTTTGCGACCTTCTGACCAGCAAAGTCAACAGGGAGCCCAGATTCACTTAACAACCATGTTCTTCCCTTAATAACGGCAGTGATTGACTTGGGAGGAGAAATGTCGTAAAACGGGGCAAAACTCACCTAACAGCTGGAAATGTTGGGCTCATTTGTGGTCGTAGGTTGAGGATTTATTTTTGTGAATGAAAGGGAGTCTGTTTTATCGTTCTTCTAGTTTTATAGCTCACTTTTGAAACTGGCCTTCATCAAAGAGAGACTTTGGTTTATAAAAAAAACATTTTCTCCTTCAGGTGCTGTGAGTTTGCCGGTTATTGTTGAAAAGGTGTTTAGCTTCAAGAGACATTGCGAAGATATTTTTCTTCCCTCCGTCCTCCTCATATTTAAAAATAGCTTTTTCCCCTTTCTTTCTTTTTTCTTTTTACCCTTGTCTTAGCTAAAGTCACACAGCTGCATAGAGAAGAATGGAGGAGGGGAAAAAACCACAAACTATGGATAATCTGGAAGGCCATCCAACTGGTCAGTCCTAGAGGAGATCAACCCTGACTGCTCTTTAGAAGGCCAGATCCTGAAGACGAAACTCAAGTACTTTGGCCACCTAATGAGAAGGAAGGACTCACTGGAGAAGAGCCTCATGCTGGGAACGACTGAGGGCAAAAGAAGAAGGGGACGGCAGAGAAGGAGGTGGCTGGCTGGAGTTACGGAAGCAGTAGACGTGAGCTTCAATGGACTCCAGAGGACGGTAGAGGACAGGAAGGCCTGGAGGAATGTGGTCCATGGGGTTGCAATGGGTCAGACAAGACGTCGCAACTAACAACAACATATAGTCTTTGCCTTACGACCACAATTGAGCCCAAAACTTTGTTGCTGAACAAGACAGTCGTTAAGTGAGTTTAGCCCCATTTTACAACCTGCCTTGTCGCAGATGTTAAAAGAATCGCTACACTTGTTCAGTTAGTTAACACCGTTGTAGAGTGAATCTGGCTTCCTCATTGACCCTGATGATGTTATCTAGTTGGGTCATGAACTATCTGCAGAAATCCACCAAGCTCAGAGAACACCAAAGGCACAGAGGTGGCATTCAGCTGGTTCGGACTGGTTCAGGCGAACCGGTAGCGGAAATTTTAACTAGTTTCCAAAACTGGTAAGTGTTAAATGCGAACGAAAGGCGAGCCGAGTCGTGAGGAGAATTCAACCAACTTTTATTAACAGAACAGTTCACAGTCAAATACAGGAGAGAATCAAAGCAGGGTTCGTCTGACAGCTATTTATACGAAGCTGTCAGACGAACCAGCCAATCCCCAAGCCAGGGTTTCCCCGCTCTCAGCCAGGTCGCGTCTTGGCCAATCAGACGCGACCTGGCTGTTGCTAGTGCAGATGCCGGCTGTCAGAGGAAACTCCCTGACGTCATCTGCTCGGACACAACACTCCTTCCCCCCCAGTGACTGCGCATGTGCATGAGACGCACAAACGTAGTCACGTAAATAGTCTGGGCGGCGCCGGACCCGCCCAGAACGCCTCAGTGCGACTGGAGGCGTCGGAGAGGAAGGTGGTGTCCGTTGAAGCTCCTCCCGCAAGGGAGTGGAGCTCCGGTCGCCATCTTGGAGGCCCGCCCCAGACGGAGAAACCCCAGGACCAGGTAGGCAGGGCCGAGGGGGCGCGGCCGAAGGCGGGCTTGAGCTGGGCACTTGTTGGTAGGCCTGGCCTGACTCGGGGAAGGCCATTTGGAACCCCGGAGGGGGACGCCAAACGGGCGACGCCCCCTCAACAATGGACGGCCGGCAGGCGGCGTCCGGGGACGGAAAAACTCTGGGCAGCTGGATCGGGCGGACGTTTTCTGGTGGAAGGGCACCAGGGAACAGAACGTTGGAGGGCTCAGGCGCAGCGACGTTGATGGTCGACCTCGCAGGGGTGTTGTCGCTGGTGCTGGGCAGGCGGCGCCTCAGTTGATCCAGGTGCCGCCGCCATTCGGTCCCATCATGTAGCTGGACCCTGTAAGAACAGGGGCCGGTTATGGCGGTGATGGTGGCAGGCACCCACCTAACCGCCCCTGAGAATGCCTGAGCCCAAACAGTATCGCCCAGGACAAACACGCGGGAAGGGGGCCCCAGGTTGCCAGGCTGTTCACTTGAATAGAGTGGGTGCAACCTATCCAAGGTGGTCCGCAGGCGCCGGCCCATCAGCAGCTCAGCCGGAGACTTCCCGGTCAGGGGGCAAGGAGTGGCATGCTGTACCAAGAGGTAAGCAGCCACCCTTGAAGGCCAGTCAGCCCCGTCCATCCTGCCCAACGCCTCCTTGGCCGAGCGGACCGCCCTTTCCGCCCGGCCATTGCTAGCCGGATGGTATGGGGCGACTGGGGCATGGCGGATACCCTGAGAAGCCAGGAACAGCTGGAATGCGGTGGATGCAAATTGAGGCCCGTTATCAGAGACAATGACGTCCGGCACGCCATGGGTGGCGAAAAGCCTAGTCAGTTCTCTGATCGTGGCCTCAGCTGTGGTGGATCTCATGAGGATGAGCTCCACCCAGCGCGAATATGCATCCACCACTACCATGAAGACCTGGCCTCTGAAGGGGCCCGCGAAATCCACATGGAGACGGGACCAAGGTCCACGAGGCACTTCCCATTCCCTAGGACAGGCAGCCGGTGGCGCCGGTCGGGAATGTTGGCAGGGGGAGCAGCCGGCCACCCAGGCGGCTATCTCGTCATCAATGCGAGGCCACCAGACATAGCTGCGCGCCAGGCATTTCATGCGCACTATGCCCGGGTGGCCCTCATGAAGGCGAGATAGCACCTGATGGCGCAGGCTAGGTGGAATGACCACCCTGTCACCCCACAGGAGGCACCCACTGTGAAGTGACAGCTCCAACTGCCTGGCCCTGAAGGGACGAAGGTGCTCTGGCACCGGACCCTCAGGCCAGCCCCTTTGGACCCAAAGGATGACCTGAGAGAGGTCAGGGTCAGCCCTAGACTTTGAAGCCACCTCTCCGGAAGAGAGTGGCAGAGCCAAATCTGCTAAGGCCAAAACCGACAGGCAAGGCACTGTCGGGGGGTCAGCAACGGGCAAGGGGCAGCGGCTAAGGGCATCAGCGTGCCCTAAATGCTTGCCCGGCCGGTAGAGCAGAGTATAGCTGTATGCAGCTAGGAACTCTGTCCACCTGGTCATGCGCGGTGACAGGATGGGAGGGGTCGGCTTGTTACCTGCCAAAAGCCCAAGGAGTGGCTTATGGTCGGTAAACAAAGTAAAGTGCCGACCATAGAGGTAGTCGTGGAACCTTTTAATCCCTGACACTGCAGCCAGAGCCTCCTTGTCGATCTGGCTGTAATTGCGTTCCGCAGAAGTCAGTGTCCGGGAATAAAAGGCTATGGGGGCCTCCGAGCCATTGGGCAGCACATGGCTCAGGACCGCCCCCAAACCCACGGGGGAGGCGTCACAAGCAAGAGTCAAAGGCAGCTTGTCCGAATACTGAACGAGGACTGCCTCTGACGTCAGCAAGTCTTTGACAGCCGCGAACGCATGCGCTTCGCGGCTGCCCCAGCGCCAGGCGGCCGATCGGTCGAGCAACCGATGCAGCGGCTCGGCTAGTGACGCCTTATGCGGCAGAAATGGCGCGTAGAAGTTGAGCAAGCCAAGGAACGCCTGCAGCTCCGTCTTGGAGGCAGGCGTGGGGGCGTTCCTAATGGCTGCTACTTTTGAAGGGGTGGGGTGAATTCCTTGGGCGTCAATTGTGAATCCCAGGAAGTCAACCCGAGGCACAGCAAATGAGCATTTGCTGCGCTTTAACTTTAAACCCGAGCCCCTGAAACGCTCGAGGACCTTCACCAGTACTTCGATGAGGCCCGATCGGCTGCTAGCGGCGATCAGGACGTCATCGAAATACGGAACCACGCCTGGGAGCCCATGGAGCAGCCGCTCCATGAGGCTCTGGAAGATCCCCGGGGCTACGGAAACGCCGAATTGCAAACGGCGGCAACGGAAAGCTCCACGGTGGGTGACGATGGTCTGCGCAGCCGCCGCCTCGTCATCCACCAGGAGCTGCTGGTAGGCCTGCGCCATATCCAGCTTCGCAAAGATGCAGCCCTGCCCCAAAGAGTGGAGCAAGTGCTGCACCACCGGAACTGGATAGGGGTTCGCTTGGAGGGCAAGGTTGATGGTGGATTTAAAGTCGGCGCAGAGGCGAATGGACCCATCCGCCTTAACTGGGATGACCAAAGGGGTCTCCCACTTGGAGTAATCCACCGGCTCCAAGACTCCCTGCGCGACGAGCTTGTCAAGCTCCGCATCAACCTTTGCCCTTAAAGCGAAAGGCACCCTACGGGCCTTCAGCCTAATGGGGGCAACCTGGGGGTCTAGGTTCAAGGAGATGGGCGTGCCCTTATACGCCCCCAGCTGCCCATCAAACACATCAGAAAATCTGGCAAGGACGTCGGCCACGTCGGGAGGCGTGGCCACTACTTGTCTAATCCCGTGCACTGATAGGCCAAGTGCCGGGAACCAGTCAAGGCCCAGGAGGGCCGGCAAAGGCTTTTCCACTACTAGTAGAGGAAGGCATCCCGAATAGTCCCCATATTCCACCCGCACCAGGTGACAACCCAGGGTAGGAATTAGAGTCCCCTGGTAGTCCCGTAGGGTTGCGTCTGGAGGGGCCAGCTGGGTCTTTGAGACGCCTGGACAGAGGCGGGAGAACTCTGTCCACGACAAAAGGGATCGGGACGACCCCGAGTCCACCTCCATGGTGCAGGGGGAGCCCTCTATGAGGAGCGACGCCTTGATGCGCTCCGCACCTGCACCCGTGTGGAAGGCCAACTCTGCGGGGTTGGCGTTGAAGTCTGCGTCCACGGCGTAGCAGCCTCCGCGCGAAGGCTGCTGCTGCTGCTGCTGCTGCTGTCGTCCAGCACGGCCTCCAGGTCGCTGTTTAACGGCGGCTGTGGTCGGGACGTCCTCTGCTCGCTGAGGCAAGGGGAACTGCGCTCGGCAGACCTGAGCCAAATGTCCCTTCTTCAGGCAGCGGCGGCAAACTGCGTTTTTAAAGGGGCAACCCGAGCGGTCGTGGTTGCCTCCACAGCCAAGGCAAGCGGGCACAGCTTCCCGGGCTCGCTGAGGAGCGCGTCTTCTGGCGGACTGGCCAATGCGCGCCACCGCTCCCTCCTCCGGATAGTCGCTTGGCAAGGGAACTAGTTCGTCTACCAAGCAAGTGCGGCCTGGCGGGGGCGGCAGATTGAACATCTCCGCCATTGACTCGTCGGAGAGTTCAGCCGCCCTTGCTTGCTCGATGGCCCCAGTCAGCGTGATGTCCGCCTGTGACAAGAGCCGCCGGCGAAGGCGCAGGTCTTTTACGCCGCTGACGAACTGTTCCGTCAGATTGCGATCGAGGTCGGCAAACTCGCACCTCATCGCCGCGGTGCGAAGCGACTGGAGGAATTGGCTCACCGACTCCTCCGGCTTCTGTACACAGCGCCGGAAAGCGTAGTGCCTCGCCACCCAGGACGGAGTGGGGGCGTAGTGGCGCTGCAGGCGTTCGGTTAGTGTCGCCCAGTCCAGAGAATGAACGGGCTGTGGGGCGGCTATTGAGCGAGCGGCACTAAACATTGGAGTGCCGCAACAGCTCAAGAAGAAACTGCACTTCTCGTCGTCTGGAGCGTCGCGACGACCGTTGGCTATGAGGTAACACTCGAAGCGCTCCATGAACGCTTCCCACGTCTCGCCGTCGCAGCCAAAAGGCACAAAAGTTGGCATTGCCGACATGATCCCTTCAGGAACGGAGAAAACCGGCCAGGAAAACAGGTCACCGGTGCGATGGTGACAAGAAGACACGCTCGGTAGATTCGGTGGGTTAGCGGCTGGATCCCACCTTCGTCGCCAGTGTTAAATGCGAACGAAAGGCGAGCCGAGTCGTGAGGAGAATTCAACCAACTTTTATTAACAGAACAGTTCACAGTCAAATACAGGAGAGAATCAAAGCAGGGTTCGTCTGACAGCTATTTATACGAAGCTGTCAGACGAACCAGCCAATCCCCAAGCCAGGGTTTCCCCGCTCTCAGCCAGGTCGCGTCTTGGCCAATCAGACGCGACCTGGCTGTTGCTAGTGCAGATGCCGGCTGTCAGAGGAAACTCCCTGACGTCATCTGCTCGGACACAACAGTAAATACCACCTCTGGCTGGCCCCGCCCCTACCTGCTGGCCTCTTATCTTGCTCGCCCTGCCCCCCTGCTCACCCCGCCCCCCCTCGCCACCCTCTTGCCACTCGCCCCACCCCGCCCCTTTCCACCCCACCCAGCCCTATATATATGTTACCTTCACTACGCGGCCCAGGTAATTGCCTCGCCTCCGTGCCGCGCCCACTCTGCTAACCAAAGGTAAGCCCTTCGCCTTCGGTCGGACTTGGGGCCTAGGAATGTGCCATTCCCAGGGGCCCAGAGACTCCGCCCATTCGCCATTCGTCTTGGCCCGGTCAGAGAACATGCCTGTCAACTCAGAGAGTACCAAGGACTTAACAGTTCAACCCTGAGCCAGAAATATTCTATTTTTTTAAAAGAATAATTGTAGCCAGGGGTGCATGTGAAGGTTAAATTTCCAGACTCATCTTAAAAGTCCCTTTTTCCTTCAGGCCCCTGTAAAATATATCGCCTATTAAATGCCAGGGTTTTTTTCCCCTTTAATGAATCACTGGGGCTGTTCTCCAAAATGAGGCTTATATCAGCCTTTCTGAGTGCTTTTTCCTGTTCATGAAATTAATTGTGTTTCTCAGGACAATAGTTGCGGTTTCTGATTTCAAAGAGGAATCAGAGAGTAACATCAGTGGAAAAACCCTGATTTCTCAAGGCTGGCATTTAAGATTTCACTTTTTTCCCTCAATGTCATCTGGTTTACTAATGTAATTTAACTTCATTCAATGCAATGCAATTTAATTTTAGTTTGTGTAATATATTTTATTATCCCTTTTTCCTTATTTTAAAATTAGGTTTTTAAATTCTCTCTTTTTCTCTCTTGAATCCAGCTGAACCGAGCATTTTTTTTGATGCTGGAATTTGCCCAAGGCTTTAAAATAAAGAATAACCAGGAAAACTGTGCGCCTAAGTCTCTAATATTTAATTTCAAACCCTACGTTCACACATCTATAGAAAAGCATTTGGAACATATTGTGTGTTTGGAAACATCTCAGCTCTGAAAACATTTTCACATCAGCAATAATATTTTACCACTTCTGCATTTTTACACCTTTGAAAGGTAGATTTTTTTTAGCTGGATTTTAAAAAAGTCTACAAACATTTTTTGGATGTAATAGTTATTAAAACTTTACAACAAGAACAACAATAAGAATACAAAGTAATACAGGTAGTTCTCGACTTACGACCACAGTTGAGCCCAAAATTGCAACTGTTGAGCAAGGCAAGGGTTAACTGATTAGTCCTCATCTTATGACTTTTCTTGCCACAATTGTTAAGTGAATCACTACAGTTGTTAAGTGAATTACATGGTCATTAAGAGAATCTGGCTTTCCCATTGACTTTGCTGGTCAACAGGTCGCAAAAGGGGATCACGTGACTCCTGTTCTGACCCAGCCTTAGCAGGACCAATAAACAGGCTCCTTGTTCCGAAAACTATTTATTTAGCTACTGTGAATTAATGGCATTCACACATTGAGAAGTCCAGGCAATAATCCAGCAAAGGGTTAATTGCAGTAACATATTTTATCAGTTCCTTGGGTTCTGGCAAACAGTTTTTGTGGCAAGAAACACAATGAGCAAAATCTTCAGAAATACGAACTGTTGTCTCCTACGACAACCTCTCCCCTTTCCTTCTATTTATTCCCCAGTCAAGGAGAGGCCGTTCAGCATCCACGTGTACCTTGCTTCCTGAGTCAACTCCTTGTCCTCCGTTGTTCTCCTCTCCTGACAGCTCCACTCATATGCGCATCTGGAACAGGCCCCAACTGTTTTTCGTCCTCACTTATCCCCGCCTCTGAAGGCAGCTAGGAAATGTCAGGCGGCCTTGGCTCTATCTCTGCATCTGACGTAGAGCATGCATCAGAGCCTTCCCCAGGCTCCAGAGCTGGCATAGTTTCCTCCCCAACCTCCTCATCAACCGAGTCTACCACCAGCTCCGCTGGCAGCTGGCGGGCCACAACAACTCCAGGGACACAGCAACTGTCACAAATATGAGTCAGTTGCCAAGCATCTGAATTTTGACCATGTGACCATGGGGATGCTGCAATGGTCGTAAGCCATACACACACACACACACACACACACACACACATACACACACACACACACATACACACACACACACACACATATACACATATAACTAATTTTTCAATTGTGTCACCATAATTCCTTGTATTAAGCACATTATTGTCAAGAAGTGGTAAGCTTTCTGTCAGAAGAATAATTTGGTGTTCCAACTAGAGATGGGGTTGCAAAAGAATAAATAAAAATGAGATCCAGGCAGCTGTCAGGAAAGAATAAATATTTATTCCTAAAAGCAAACAGTTTGTATTTAGGGAGAGGTTGCAGAGAAATGGGGTACAGTGGCGGATTTTTATAGGGGGAGTTCGTCCAGGGAATCAAGTGCTGATTTTAGGGTTACACATGAGGTTGTGTGTACCCTGTGTCCCTGAAAATAAGACTTCCCCGGATAATAAGCCCAATGGAGCAGTTGAATGCATGCGCTAAAATAAACCTTCCCCCCAAAATAAGCCCTCCACGAAAATATTGCAACACAGCAGCAGCCATGGGGAGGTCTTATTATTTTTGAGGTGCAGGAGGCAGTGAGCCTGGTCACTGCCTCCTGCACCTCAAAAATAATAAGACCTCCCCAAAAATAAGGCCAAGTGCTTATTTCGAGGGTCAAAAGAAAATAAGACCCTATCGTATTTTCAGGGAGACACAGTATGTGTGTGTTTGTGTGTGTGTGTTTATTCTTGGGAACATGCATTTCCTCTGGGAGACATAATTTAATTAACTCTTGTGCTTGTTGACCTTATGCTTTGATATGTGGATTAGGTCTGGGAAACTTATTTCGGGGTTTGAGGAAGATTGCTAATTTGATTAATTTGGAGACACTGATTCCCAGACCATTGTAGATGCTGTTAATATCTTAAGGGAAGATGGAAACAGGACAAAGAATAAATTCTATATTTGGGTGTAAAACTTTTCTAACAGAAGGGGAAGATCGGGAAGAATTGATTTAATTTGAAAGGGCATTTTAAAAAATTTAAGGAGCCAAACCATCATGTATTAACTAAACTGAATTAAATTGTGAACATAGTTAAATTGTTTCTCAACCTCCCCAAATTGAAACTGGGTGGACTTCAACTCCAAGTATTTTCCAGCTAGTCAGAGAATTCTGGGAGTTCAGCTTAAATTTACTGAGGTTTTTTTTTTTTAAAAAAAAATGGGGTACCATCCACATGCAGGAGAGTGGGGTTTGCTTTGCTCTTTGTTTATGTACAGTAGGGCAAAATCCCTCCCTAAGGATTCCTCCTAATTTCTCTGTGACTTTGAGCATCTAAAATCCGGGTCTCCTGGGAAAGAGAGAGAGCGAGAGAGCGAGAGCAGGCAAGCTGTTTTGGAGAGAAAATCTCTCCCTTCTTGCTCTCTTTTGGGAAGTCGGACGCCTAAACAGTGTGAAGCCTCTTGAGATCTGACATGTAGAAAAGTACGGGTGTTTTTATCCCTTTTTCACGCTTCGGCTCTTTTCCACTTGACATTTTAAGCTCTCTAGGTTATGCAAAAATATTGCTCCTATATGCCAGGCTTCAAAGTGGGCTGTTGGGTGCTTTGAGATGCCTCCAAAATTCTTCCATGCATTATTATATTTTTTCAAAGGTTAGTGGATCACAGGGGGAACCGAGTCAGCTTTCAAACCCCACACGTTGATACACTCCTAGGAGGGATTAAAAAAAATCCATCTGTCACCACCTGCCCAAAATTCCCCCCACGGAGAGCCCACTCAATCTGGCATTTGCAAGAAATGTTAAGGGCGAACGATAAACAAAGCCAAACAAAGCGAAATGGTATTCATTTATCACCAGTGACTTGTTATTTTCCCTGAATTGAAGGACAAATGAAGGCAGGGTCAGGGGTTCAGAAAAACTCTGCAGCTTCTGGTGGGAGAAAAAACCCCCACATTTGACCAGCTTGCCATGGGGAGTGAGGAAAAATGCAAGAATCCATCAATGTCCAAGCACAGAAAACTCAGAGCGATTCACTTAATCAGCAAGGCGTCAAGACCAACAACATCCTTCATGGCGGCCATTTGGGGATTGTAGAAAAAAGGGAGAATGGAAAATATGGGTGATTCTTCCCATCTCACCCCATCCTATTCTATTCTGCATTGTATCCTATCCTGTCCTGTCCTATTTTCTCTTCTCTTCTCTGTTCTCTTCTCTATTCTATTATATTCAGTATTCTAATCTATTCTATTCTGCCAATAAAGAATTCTATTCTATTTCTTTTCTGCTTCTGCTTCTATTCTATTCTAGTCTCCGAGGTGGGGCATGGGAGACTGAGGTAAATCTGAGGACACTCCCTCTGCTCCTCCTTCTGACTCTCCAGATTAACCTCAGTCTTCAGCCCAAAAGCAGCTATTTTGGTTGACTGTCCCGGTTACCGCCTTTTTTACTTCCTTTCCTAATTCTTTCCTTAAGTCTCCTATCTCTCTCTCTTGCGCCTCTCTAGCCTTGCCTTAGCATGAGCTGCGCTCGCTGCATTTTAGCAAGCCCCAAGCCACCAGTATCTGGTGGTGGTGGGGAATCCCAGGCCGCGCACCGCAGGTGACACTACACTGGATCACTGAATCACCGGAGGACAACACGGATTCCACAGGTGACGGATCGGTGGCGCAGGTGGAGAGGCTCAGTCGGAGCCACCTCTGGCAATCAAACCGCGTGGTTGGTGGTCGCCATTTTGAATTGAGGGTGCATGCGCGAAGCACAGAGAGGCGCACTGTCTCAGACGACTGAAGCGCTTCCAGCATCGTGTTCACCCAGGAGGGCTTATTTGGGCCTGTGCTCCGCCGGTAATCCGGGGAGGGCCCTGCACCGGTCTCCCTTCAAGCTGTAGATTGGCAGCGTGGCTGAGAAGAACGCATATTTGAAGGAGCGCCGAATCCGCGTGATAGCAGAGAGACCGGGGGATCACCGAGAGAGGAGGTAGAGAGAGACAATGGACTCTAAATAAACACGATGGCAGATTCCTCCAGGATCAGAGGAGCTGCTATTCCAGGCTCCCCCGGGAGCTCAGACCTGGGCGAGGGACCCTCCCGGGGGGACAACCTGCATCGAGGGGGAGATCCCTTCGTAGGAAGTGCTCTTCCAAATCTGCCAGGAAGGAAGGCCCTAGGCTGGAGTCTCCTTTAACTAGAGCGGCTGGTAGGAGGGCCAGGTTTAGCATCATCCCTTCACCAGCCAGATCACGTTCCCCTCGCAGGCCCTCTCCTCTGGCTGAGGATCCTGGCTCCTGGTCCTCTCACATGGGCCCCTTAGTGAGGGCAGCCCTTTATCCCCTCCCTTATCGCCCTCCCATTCTCCAGGGGCAAGGGGAGATCCATTTGGCTGCAGGGCAATGTGTTTCCCCAGGCAATGCTTGGCCCCTCAATTTTCAGGCGCTAGAGCTGCGCTGGAGCCTCCAAGCCTTTCTCCTGCCTACCCAGAACTCCCTGAGAGTTTCCAGAACGTTATTGCCAGAGCTGTTGCAGAGGGTATTGCATCAGGCATGCAGCACCAATTTCAGGGAGCCAGGCATAGGTCTTCTCGTGGGGCTCCATGAGATCAGGCAGTCCAGCCTGAACCTACAGCTCCCTGAGAGCACAGACCTTCCTCTCCCTTCACTGCCAGCGAGGGCTCAGAGTCCGAAGGGGAGGAGCAGAAAGATATCGTATTCTCAGAGGACGAGGATGCCCAAACCCCAGCGGCCACAACCATCACGGGCCTATTTCCTTCGGTCTTGTTCAGCTCTCTGCTGCGCAAGGCCAAGGCCACAGCAGACCTGGACAGTGCATGTCCCAAACCAGAACCCCACTACTCCAGCACTAGCGGGGGAAATAAGAAGGGACCTTTCCACAGACTCCAGGTAGAAAAGGAGGAGATTCCTACCCCAGACCCCTTCCTGGAGGTGCTCAGGTCTCCATGGTCTAAGCCCGGTACCTTCCCCACCCCAGGGAGCAATGATCGCAGATTCTACAATCCCAATGCTTCTTTCGCCCAACCTGCCTTACAGGTTCCCTCCGTGAATGTTCCAGTGGCTGCCTTGGCTTCCTCCTCTGCTGTTGTGACAGGGGATATAACCAACGGTCTGAAGGCAGAGGACAGGAGGGCGGAGCTGGTCATGCGTAAGACTTTCCAGGCCGTGACATGGGCAATCAGGGTGGCGGCCGCTGCCTCTTTCTTTAACAGGTCCACCCTGTTATGGCTGGAGCAGATCCGAGACAGGACGCCAGCATCGGACGTGAGGCTACTGCAGGACATTATGAAATTGATGGCGGCCACCCAATTCTCAGCAGATGCCACAGTGGAGGCAGTAAAGTATTCTTCCAGGGCTTTGTCTTCCTCAATGGCATCCAGACGTCTGCTGCGGCTACACCACTGGCAGGCCGGATCCTGGGCGAAGTGGCATTTGGCAGAGGCAGAGTATACGAGGGACAAATTATTTGGCCCTTCCCTGGATCCCATCCTTGTCGAGGACAAGAACAAGTGGAAGGTCTTCCTGTCTACATCCAGATGTTCAGACCACCAGTTGGCGCCTTATGCCAGGAGACCCTCCTATTGACTTCCTGAGCAGGATTTCCAGCAGCAGAGGTACTCTGCCCCCAGGTATCCAAGACAGGGGGACAGGCAATTTTCCAGGGACTGATATAGGTTCCAGCAGTCCTTTTGAGGGGGGGGGGAGGCGACCGCCCCTTCCGCAGAACAAAGTGATTTGGGCCCGGATCACCCCATCGGTGGCTGCCTTTCCTTGTTTGCGGACTGCTGGGATGGCATCACCACGGGTGCATGGGCCCTCCTCCAAGAACCCGGTCAAGTGCTCTCCCATGCGCAAGAGCATTCAACATCTACTGGAGATTAATGCAGTGGAATCTGTTTCGGAGGGGGAGAAAGAATCAGGGTTCTATTCCAACTTGTTCCTGGTTCCTAAGGGCTCAGGGGGGTGGAGAGCTATCCTGGACCTCAAGCTGTTAAATTCCAGGCTTATTTACCGTAAGTTTAAGATGGCTTCCCTCAAGTCTATGCTGGAGGGGGTCAGACAGGGGGATTTCCTAGCCTCTATTGATCTCACGGAGGCGTATCTCCACATCATGATTGCCCCTGATCACCGTAGGTTCCTTAGGTTCTCGTACGGGAGCTCCCATTACCAATACAGGGCCCTTCCCTTTGGGTTGGCCTCTGCCCCAGGACCTTCACCAAGATACTGGCCGTGGCTGCTGCCCACCTTTGTGCCATCCCGGTTCGATTACATTGTTACTTGACATCCTCGTGCTAGCCACCTCGAGTAGAGGGGGGAATCTCAGTATCACCATTAGCACCCTACGGTCCCTGGGCTTCTCAGTCAATCTCGAAAAGCCATCTAGTCCCCACCATTGATTCGGTGGAGTGTGAGGTTTTTCCTCTCGGAGGAGCGTAGGGACAGTATTGTAGAATTGATTTGAGAGATTCGCAGGATTCGATCTGTTCCTGTAGCTCTTCTTTCCAGGCTTCTTGGCAAGTTCATCTCCTGCATTGGGATAGTGCCCTGGGCCACCTCCACACCAGAGAGCTGCAATGGTTCCTGTTCCCACAGCAGAGGAACGGGACAAGCAATGCAAGCTTCAAGGTCCTTGTGACCTCCCAGGTGCTTCTCTCCCTCTGCTGGTGGATGTCCCCGGCACCCTGTTCAGGGAAACAGACAGGCTGGTCCTAACGACACTGTTTCATCCTAACGAAACTGTTTGGTTGGGGGGCTCACCTGGACTCCCAGTTAGCCCAGGGCTGGTGGACTCTGATGGACCTGCGGAAGAACATCAACTGGCTGGAGCTCAGAGCGATTCACCTAGCTCTGCAACGATTCAAGATGATGGTCGCCGGAAGACACATTCTGGTGCTGATAGACAACGTGGCAGCCAAGGGTCATGTGAACAAGCAGGGAGGTGCTCACTCTGTGGCGCTACACAACGAGGCAGTGCGACTGGGGAACTGGGTGGAATGGAACCTGCTGTTGATCCAGGCAGAGCACATCTCCAGAGTGGAGAACCAGCAGGTGGACTGGCTCAGCAGAGAGACTGTAGATCATGGAGAGTGGCAACTTCACCCCAACATCTTCAAGCAGATCTGCCAGAGGTTCGGCCATCCAACAGTAGATCACCGTCGAACACCCAACTTCCGAGGTTCATCTCGCGGATGGCTGGCGGGCCTACTCTACGCCTTCCCTCCCCTTTCCCTCCTTCCCGGGGTTCTGAGGAAGCTAGTGTTAGAGAGGGCAGAGATCATCCTAGCGGCCCCTTACTGGCCACGGCGTCCCTGGTTCACGGACCTAGTGGAGATGTCAATTCTGTCCCATTGGAGAATTCCATGGGGGGAGGTGGCCCTGCGCCAGGGGAGTCTGGAGCACCCAGACCCACAGTGGCTCCATCTGACCGCCTGGCACTTGAGCGGGAACAACTAAGGGAGGCTCAGATTTCAGAAATAGGTTCCTCAGAGGGGCAGCTAATCGTTGGCCCCCAGTGATCCACCGTTTTCTCTCATGGCATCTTCCCACAGTGCTCCAGGCGCTTCTGGAGGCACCTTTCGAGCCCCCCAGGAAGTTGAGCTTACAGTTTTTAACCTTCAAGGTGGTCTTCCTCGTGGCGATCACCTCTGCCAGGAGAGTGTCCGAGCTTAGTGCTCTATCCACCAGGTCGGACCTCTACACGTTCTACAACAAGATTCGACCCAGCCTTTATGCCTGTCAATTCCCCCTTTCATAGGGCCCAGGAGGTAATTCTCCCGGATTTCTGTCCGTCCCCCTCCTCCGGAAGAGAGAGGTCCTGGCACCGCCTGGTTGTAAGAAGGGCACTGCGCATTTACCTCAAGCGCACAGCTGTCTTCAGGTGGTTGGAGGCTCTCTTTGTTTCCTTCCATCCCTCGGCCCGTGGAGCCAAGATCTCCCCGACCACCATCAGCAGATGGATAAGGTTAGCCATTTTTAAAGTCTATGAGGCTCGAGGGCTGCCGGTGCCAGAGGGCATCACTGCACATTCCACTCAGAGTGCAGCTACTTCTGGGCCACCCAAGCACCCGTCGAGGACGTCTGAAAGGCGTCCGCCTGGTCCTCGCCTTTGCCTTTCATTAGGCACTACCGGCTAAATGCCTATGCCTCGGCTGAGGCATCCTTTGGGAGGAGGCTCTTGCAGGGAGTACTAGACACTCGGGGGACTCAGGCCCAATGATCCCTCCCATGGACATCAAGTTTTGGTAAGTCCCAGCAGTGACTCCTCCCACACCCCACCTCGGAGACTGTCAGTTGGTCTTACCTGAACTGCATGTCTCGAGGGTGGCGTGGGAGCAGTCACTTCCTACCCGTCAGGCGCGTCCTGTGCCAGGGCCTGAGTTGGGTTAACTACAGGTCAGTCAGGGACCTGGGAGGGAGTTGGGTGGTCTCTATCCCTTCCTTCCCAGGTTCTACTTCGACTGGACCATCGGTCAATCTGGAGAGTCAGAAGGAGGAGCAGAGGGAGTGTCCTCAGATTTACCTCAGTCTCTGGGCAAATGGGCCGTGGCTGCTCCCATGCCACCCTCAGTTCAGGTAAGACCAACTGACATTCTATTCTACCTTCCATTCCATTCCGAATTCTGTTCTATTCTATTTTATTTCTTTTCTGTTTCTGTTCTATTCTACCCTACTCTATTCTATTCCCTATTCTATTCTACATTCCAATTTCCATTCCATTCCGAATTCTGTTCTATTCTATTTTATTTCTTTTCTGTTTCTGTTCTATTCTACCCTACTCTATTCTATTCCCTATTCTATTCTACATTCCAATTTCCATTCCATTCCGAATTCTGTTCTATTCTATTTTATTTCTTTTCTGTTTCTGTTCTATTCTACCCTACTCTATTCTATTCCCTATTCTATTCTACATTCCAATTTCCATTCCATTCCGAATTCTGTTCTATTCTATTTTATTTCTTTTCTGTTTCTGTTCTATTCTACCCTACTCTATTCTATTCCCTATTCTATTCTACATTCCAATTTCCATTCCATTCCGAATTCTGTTCTATTCTATTTTATTTCTTTTCTGTTTCTGTTCTATTCTACCCTACTCTATTCTATTCCCTATTCTATTCTACATTCCAATTTCCATTCCATTCCGAATTCTGTTCTATTCTATTTTATTTCTTTTCTGTTTCTGTTCTATTCTACCCTACTCTATTCTATTCCCTATTCTATTCTACATTCCAATTTCCATTCCATTCCGAATTCTGTTCTATTCTATTTTATTTCTTTTCTGTTTCTGTTCTATTCTATTCTACTCTATTCCCTATTCTATTCTATCCTATCCTATCCTATCCTATCCTATCCTATCTTCCCTATTCAGTATATTCTCTTCTCGTTTCCTCCCCTCTATTAAAGATTAGCCATCCCTGGGATAGAGTCACCTGCTTGGGATTGGACTAAAAAACTTCCAAGGCCCCTTTCAACTTCGTTATTCTATGTTCTAATCCCGGGGAATTATTATCTAGCATCCCAGCAAGGAAACCAGAGGTGGTACTCAGCAGGTTAGGACCAGTTTGCCTGAACTGGTAGTGGAAATTGGGGGTGTTCCCACCTACCCACCCTGGCTCCAAAATGTCCCTTGCAGCCTCATTTCCAAGTTGTGTGCATATTTGCGAACCCGTAGGGAAAGTAAGTGAATACTATTCCCCAGAGGAAACCAATGTTTGCATGAATCACCGCAAAGGAAAAGTTCACCCCAGAGATAATTAAATGATCATTATCTGGTGTTTGATTAAAACTATTCTCTATGGAAATTCAAGAGAATTCCATCTGGGCTAATAAAATGCAGGCTTTTAATGAACAGGGAGCTGCCTTCCATGTAGGTAGTCCTCGGGTTACGAGCACAACTGGCCCCAACATCTCCACTGCTAAGCGAGACAGTGGTTTAGGGAGTTTAGGCCCACGTCAATGGACCTTGCTTGCCCCAGTTATAAAGTGAACAATTGCAGTTGTTTGGTCGTTAAGTGGATCTGGCTTCCCTCCCCCCAAGGACTTTGATTAAAAGGTCGCAAAAGGGGACCACATGATTCCGGGACACTGCAATTGCAACAGTCATAAATGTGAGTCGGTTGTCAAGTGTCTGAATTTTGATCACATGACCATGGGCAGGCTGCAACGGTTGTTAAGTGAGACAAACAGTCCTAGGTCACTTTTTTCAGTGCCATTGGAACTCTGAATTGT
Organism: Natrix natrix natrix; assembly: GCA_029891615.1. Taxonomy (NCBI): domain Eukaryota; kingdom Metazoa; phylum Chordata; class Lepidosauria; order Squamata; family Natricidae; genus Natrix; species Natrix natrix. The sequence continues at coordinate 175,480 of JAKRSK010006262.1, read as the reverse complement.
CACTAAACGAATGGTTGTAAGTTGAGGACTGTCTGCATTGTTCTTCATTCTGGCTTGCTCTTAGAAGGCAGATGGATTTGCTGAAGTTGATTTTTTTAAAAAAATGCCATCGTTATTTTGAGAAATAACTCAAGGCATTGAACATACTTAATACTTTCTTAATCCTCCTGTTTTCCCCTCAACAACAACCATGTGAGGTGGGCTTGGACCAGCCCAAAGTCACCCAGCTGGCTTTCATGCCTAAGGTGGTACTAGAACTCACTGTCTCCTGGTGATTGGTCAAGACACACAGCCTATTTTCATGCTTAAGGCGGTACTAGAAGTCACCATCTTCTAGTTGAGTGGCCCAAAGTCACCCAGCTGGTTTTCATGCATGAAACAGGACTAGAATTCACTGTCTCCTAGCAATTGGCCAGAAAGTCACCCAGCATTATGGAGTTTAGAATTAAGGTGAGACTAGAATTCACCATGTCCTGATTATTTGTCCCGTCACCCAGCCCGCATTCATGCCTAAGGCAAGACTAGAATTCTCTAGTCTCCTATTTTTTAGCCTGGAGCCTTAACCACTAGATCGAACTACCTCAAAAGCTGCTCAAAGAATAGTTGGGAAGCTGGAATCGCTCCAGTCATCTAAATTCTGCTTTTACCAATGTCTACAACTTCTACAAAGCTGTTGTAGAATATAACTTCAAAATTATATTCAATAATGAATTTAGTAGGCGATCGTGGCTAATATTCAAACAGCTGCCATAAAGAAGAGGGAGTCAAGCTATTCTCCAAAGCACCAGAAGGCATGAAAAAGAAGCAATGGGTGGAAACTAATCAAGGAGAGAAGCAACTTAGAACTAAGGAGAAATTTCCTAACAGTGAGAACAATTAATCAGTGGAACAACTTGCCTCCAGAAGTTGTGAATGCTCCCCAACACTAGAAGTTTTTAAGAAGATATTGGATATCCATTTGTCTGAAATGATATATAGGGCCTCTTGCTTGAGCAGGGGGTTGGACTAGAAGACCTCCAAGGTCCCTTCCAACTCTTATTCTGTTATACTTTCATCTCTGTGAGAGATGCAGCAACGAAATGGGAGCCGCTATAATATGCTTTCCTCCTTCCAATAAGTATCTAGAATTGGACAGTCCTCACACATAACCCTGAGGCAAACTAGAAAATTGTGAAAAATTAATGACCAAGTCAACCAATCAATACATTTCAGATCTGGCAGCATTTTCTATGCTCAGCACAATTTTACATAAATACTTTACACTAATGCGAACTGAGTGGCAAAAAGCATAGTCATCGTTCTCTCTAACATAACCATGTGCAGTAAACTTTATTTTTTTTTTGGCAATGATAATCACACACACACAAAAATCACCTTGTCCTACTCATCTCCGTCTCACTATTCTGAATTTTTCTTTTTTGTTTTAAACAAAACCTGAGATGAATTCATGGAAAGCTCATATTTACAGTTTCGGCTCAATAAATAAGAACAAGTCAAAAGAAACGAGCAGTCTTCGCACGTTTGATGGATTTTTCTTATTGGAAAATGTGGGATACCATGAAAAAAAAATGTTCATATTTCAGAACTGTGGTCAGTATACGTTTGAAATATTTACAAGACGGGAGAACTATTGACTTGAAGGTTGGCTGAACATCAGTCAGTGTTCCTCAACTCTCATGTGGAAAACAAGAGATGGTAGCTTCTCAAAAAAAAAAGTCCACATCTGTTGGTCGTCTTCTCAATTTTCAGCCTTGTGAGCTTTGTGGTGCTAATGTCAACTTGCAAAGCATTCTTGGCCTGCTCTCGAGTTGCCCTAGGAAAGGAGGGGATGGGAAACGAAACGGCACAGCAGCAAAAGACAGAGGCACAGTCAGAATTATCTCTCTCAAGGCTATATCACAGGGTTACTTACAGCGGCCAGAGGGGAGTGATCTCTACAACCCGGGAATTTGCCCCATTGGTGAATGTGATTGATGATACACCCTGTGGGGAGGGACAGGATCATAGTTGGGGCTGTAATTTATGTGGAGTCAGAGCTGGCTTCACTTGGGAACGTGCAGACATGAAGCTCCTAATAAATAACTAGATTTTCTTTGAAGCTTGGCTCAAAGCTCATGATTTAATTAGGGCATCCGTGGGAAGCCTGAGAGTGACAATGAAAGAGATAAAACCCAACAATGTGATGACCAGCCTTGGTGTCCTTCAGATGCATCAACAGATACGTAGGAAACCTAAACGATCTTCTATCAATGAAGGCTTTCATGGGGAGTATCCACCCAATGGTGATGAACTTCTGGATGAAACCAAAGGATATGAGCCGAGAAGCTAATCACCACTGGAAAATGGTCAATGTTGGTCAGCCAAGGTTGGATCTTCCATATGTGATTGCTCAGGATTTTCTGGAATACTTTGAGAAGGACAACTTAACTCCTTCACAAACTATTTCTTCCTCATCTTGGATGTGGGAAGGCTTCGTACTTTATCAAGAAGTCTTGCTTGTAGCCTTGAAAACTGCTGTGTGTGAACTTTTTTTAACCATCATTTGCAGCTTAGCTATCATTTGGGGGTTCACACCCAACGTTAATTAGAAACACGCTGCAAATCCAGAAAACCATCTTTACTTCTAGCACCAACAGCTTCTAATTTCTACAATTCAGAAGCTGCTGCAACAGTTGCAGGTAGCCCTTGACTTATAACCATTCATTTAGTGACCATTCGGAGTTACAACGGCACTGAGAAATGAGATTTATGTCCGTTTTTCACAGTTACGACCTTTGCAGCATTCCCCATGCTCAGGTGATCAAAATTCAGGCATCGGGCTCATATTTATGACGGCTGCAGCTTCCTGGGGTCACATTTTGCACCCTTCTGACAAACTAAGTCAATGGGGAAGCCAGATTCACTTAACAACCGTGTTGTAAACTGAACAACTGCAGTGATTCACTTAACAACAAGTGGCAAGAAAGCTCATAAAATGTGGGGGGGAAATCACTTAATTGTCTTGCTTAGCAAAAGAAATTTGGGCTGAATTGTGATCGTAAGTTGAGGAATAACTGGTCATAAATTGTGGTCATAAGTTGAGGCATCACATGACAGGACATTTTCATTTAGCGAATGCCACAGTTGTTAAATAAACAACACAGTTGTTAAGTGAATATTTCCCCCATTGGGCGTTTTTGTTTGTTTGTTGGCTTTGTTTGCCAGAAACTGGAAATTAATGCCAGGAACTGATAAACAACTTGCAAATTGTGGTCATGTGAGCACAGCAACCTGCAAATTCCTGTAAAGGTTAGGTAAAGGCTCCCCTCGCACGTATGTGCTAGTCGTTCCCGACTCTAGGGGGCGGTGCTCATCTCCTTTTCAAAGCCGAAGAGCCAGCGCTGTCCAAAGACGTCTCTGTGGTCATGTGGCTGGCATGACTCAACCCCCAAAGGCGCATAGAACGCTGTTCCCTTCCCACCAAAGGTGGTTCCTATTTTTCTATTTGCATTTTATTACATGCTTTCGAACTGCTAAGTTGGCAGAAGCTGGGACAAGTCACGGGAGCTCACTCCGTTACGCGGTGCTCAGGATTCGAACAGCCGAACTGCTGACCTTTTTGATCGACAAGCTCAGCGCCTTAGCCACTGAGCCACCGAGTCCCTCCTGTAAAGGTTAGCCAGTGGCAAAGTGCCACAAATGTGACCAGGGGGAGGTATGCGGCTGTTGTAACTCTGAAAAAGGGAGATCGGTCAATAGTAACACAATAGTAACACAATAAGTTTGTTAAGCAACTGGCCATAAGTCGAGAACTACCTGAATTTCAACACTGAAGGTCCAGGAAGTTTATTCCAGTAACCTTTGTAGAAAAAGTTAAAGGTCCTCCAATGAATGAAGATGGTTTTCTGAATTCTGAAATCCACTCGGGGGCAAATAAAAAAGGAAAAGGAAGAGATTTTGGTTCTAATGGACTGAGGAATCCTAATCCCACCTCAGGCCTTTTCCTGGGGAATCTGATGGCAAATGAAATAATCTAGTGATGTCCTTGGGGGGTCTCTGAGCTGGGGGGGGGTTTCCTTACAGATGTTTCATGACCCAACTAGGTAATGTCGTCAGTGCTGGAAGGAAATGGTTTTGGAGGGAGGGAGGGAGGAGGAGGAGAAGGAGGACTTCACAATTCCTTAGTGCTCTCTGCGCTTGGTGATTTCCTTGCAGACATTTCATGACCCAGCTGGGGAACATCATCAGTGCTAGAAGGGAGTGGAGGTTGGGGAGAGGAGAAGGACCGCCACATTCTTGGTGTTCTCTGAGCTTGCTGATTTTCTCGCAAACGTTTCATGGCCCAACTAGGTGACGTCATCAGTGCTAGAAGGGAAGGGGATTTGAGAGGAGGAGGAGGAGGAGGAGAACTGTGGGGTCCTTGGTGCTCTCTGAGCTTGGAGGCTTTCTTGCAGATGTTTCATGACCCAACTGGTTAACATCATCAGGGCTAGAAGGGAGGGGGGTTTGCAGAGAGGAGGAGGAGGAGGAGGAGGAGGAGGAGGAGGAGGAGGAGGAGGAGGAGGAGGAGGAGGAGGAGGAGGAGGAGGAGGAGGAGGAAAATGAAGAGGAGGAGGAGGAGGAGGAAGAAGAGGACTGTGGGGTCCTTGGTCCTCTCTGAGCTTGGAGGTTTTCTTCCAGACGTTTCATGACCCAAGTCGGCCCCGTCATCAGTGAAACAATTCTGTTTTTCACAGCTGAGTTCTTCCATTCCTTCCTGTCCATCCCAGCCAGATGCAAAACACTGGCTGTCTCTCCACCTTCAAAACCGATTCCAGCTCAGAAAAAAGGAGGAGGAGGAGGAATTCGTCCAGGCTTAACCGCTCTTATTGCGAGTCCTCTGGCCCCCCAGGAATTTTGCCCCAGTTCTGCTTGCAAAATAAATGGCTTTAATAATAATAATAGTAGTAATAATGATGAGGATGACGATAACAATAATAATGCCAAATACTTGAATAATCGCAAATCCTGTTGCTTGCAGCTTTTGCCAGGCGGGCTCGCCTGCGTCGGCCTCCGTGTGTCTCAAACCAGGGACTTCTCGGCTTGGAAAGTGGAGCTGCGTTGAGTTTTGGGGCTGCAGGTGGCCGACATGGAGATCTGGGTGGTACAATTGGTGCCGGTGCTGCCGACAGACGGGTGGTGATACTTCATGTCAGAGCCGAGGAAGCGTTCCAAGTACCACCTACGCCATTTGCGTTTCAGTTCGGATTGGACCTGAGATGGGGAGAGAGGCACAGGAGAGAGAGAGAGAAAGAGAGGGAGAGAGAGAGGGAGGGAGGGAGAGAGAGAGAAAGAGAGAGAGAGGGAGGGAGAGAGAGAGAGAGGGAGGGAGGGAGAGAGAGAGAAAGAGAGAGAGAGGGAGGGAGGGAAGAGAGAGAGGGAGGGAGAGAGAGAGAAAGAGAGAGAGAGAGGGAGGGAGGGAGAGAGAGAGAGAAAGAGAGAGGGAGGGAGAGAGAGAGAGAAAGAGAGAGGGAGAGGGAGGGAGGGAGAGAGAAAGAGAGAGAGAGGGAGGGAGAGAGAGAGAGAGGGAGGGAGAGAGAGAGAAAGAGAGAGAGAGGGAGGGGAGAGAGAGAGAGAGGGAGGGAGAGAGAGAGAAAGAGAGAGAGAGGGAGGGAGGGAGAGAGAGAAAGAAAGAGGGAGGGAGAGAGAGAGAGAAAGAGAGAGGGAGAGGGAGGGAGGGAGAGAGAAAGAGAGGGAGGGAGCGAGAGAGAGAGGAAGAGAGAGGGAGGGAGAGAGAAAGAGAGAGGGAGGGAGAGAGAGAGAGAAAGAGAGAGGGAGGGAGAGAGAGGGAGGGAGAGGGAGGGAGGGAGAGAGAGAGGGAGGGAGAGAAAGAGAGAGGGAGGGAGGGAGAGAGAGAAAGAGAGAGGGAGGGAGAGAGAGGGAGGGAGAGGGAGGGAGGGAGAGAGAGAGGGAGGGAGAGAAAGAGGGAGGGAGGGAGAGAGAGAGAGAAAGAGAGAGGGAGGGAGAGAGAGAGAGAGAGAGAGAAAGAGAGAGGGAGGGAGAGAGAGAGAGAAAGAAAGAGAGAGCGAAAAACACATTTTAGGTAGTCCTCGACTTACAACTGTTTGTAAGAGAAAAAAGTGACTTAGGACCGGGTTTTTTGCACTTACGACCGTTGCTGGATCCCCGTGGTCAGGTGATCAAAATTTGGACGCTTGGCTCATATTTATGACTGTTGTGGTGTCGCAGGGATGTGAGTCATAAACTGGGAAAATCCATCACTGAGTGACATTCATAAATTGAGGACGACCTGACCTCAACCTATAACTACAACGGAGCCCAACATTTCTGTGCCTAAGCAAGGCATGAAGTGAATTTTGCCCCCTTTCTCCATCTTTCTTGCCACCGTTGTTAAGTGAATCGCTGCAGTTAAGTTACTCACAGGGTCATTAAGTGAATCTGGCTTGCCTGTTGATTTTGCTTGTCAAGATAGTCGCAAAAGGGGATCATGTGACCCTGGGACTCTGCAACCGTCATAAATACAAACCAGTTGCCAAGTGGCCAAATTTTGATCACCTGACCATGGGAATGCTGCAAGGGTCATAAGTGCGAGGATGGGTCATAAGTGCGAGGATGGGTCATAAGTCTTTTTTTCCCCAGTGCCATTGTAACTTCAAACAGTCATTAAACAAACTGTCATAAGTTGAGGACTATCTTAAAGTCACACTAGCAAAGCTAAATTTGGCTGATCTTCCAAAGGAAAGCAAGAATAGGATGGTGCACCACAAGGAAATCCTCAACTGTGGGACAGAATTCTATACCCAGGAAAATCCATGAAAACCAGACAAAATAAAATCCTGAAGGAATTCAATGCAACCTCCCCTTCAAGAAAACAGCAGGTCCATACAGGTAATCCTCCACTTATGGCCACAATTGAGCCTAAAATTTCTGTTGTTAAGTGAGACGTGTTTGATTTTTGCCCTGTTTTATGGCCTTTCTTGCAACAGCTGTTAAGTGAATCACCACAGTTGTTAAGTGAGTCACCCGGTTGTTAAGTGAATGCGGCTTCCCCATTGAATTTGCTTTTCAGAACGTCACAAAATGGGATCAGGTGACCCCAGGAACACTGCAAACCGTCACAAATACGAGTCAATTGCCAAGCATCTGAATTTGATCACATGACTGTGGGGGAATGATGCAATGGTTGTAAGTGTGAAAAAACGGTCATAAGCCACTTTTTTAGCATCATTACAATGCGATGGCTCAGTGGCTAAGATGCTGAGCTTGTCGATCAGAAAGGTCAGAAGTTCTGCGGTTCGAATCCCTAGTGCCCCGTAATGGAGTGAGCTCCCGTGACTTGTCCCAGCTTCTGCCAACGTAGCAGTTCAAAAGCATATAAAAATGCAAGTAGAAAAATAGGGACCACCCTTGGTGGGAACGTAACAGCGTTCTGTGCACCTTTGGTGTTGAGTCATGCCGGCCACATGACCACGGAGACGTCTTCGGACAGCGCTGGCTCTTCGACTTTGAAACGGAGATGAGTAGCGCCCCCTAGAGTCAGGAACGACTAACACATGTGTGCAAGGGGAACCTTTACCTAACTTCCAATGGCTATTGCATGATCTGTTGGAAGTCAAGGACTCCCTATATTTGTGCAATTTCCAGACCAAGGTCAGGGGCGATTTCTATTTTCAGGATGCATCTTATTGAGCTGCAGTGTTTGACGGGACTAATCTGGAAACTCATATTTAATCAGAGCCACTTTGCATTAAAATCGAGCCGTAATTAAAAAATAAAATAAAACCGTTCCAGGATCCTAGATTTATCTTAGGCGGTTATTAGAGAGAGATTGCTTTATAATTATTCAGATCAGGCTATGCACCCCCCGGCCAGGTTTCCTGGCTTATTACAGAAATTCTCACTGTCTTTTTTGTTATGGGATGCCCGCCAGCGGTTTCATTGAAAGGCCCCGTTGACCTTGCAAAATTAAAAAGCAAATGTAATTAAGTTTAATCTATGCATTAACTGGTGGGGGAACCAAAAAAGGGGGGAGATGATTAACTTCAGAAGCCAAATACCTTCCCCAGCCCTTCCAACGTCTTACCTCCCCGTTGACGAAGCAATACAACACCGCGACAACGAAGCCCTGAAAGACAGAATGGGAAAAAAGAAGGGAAGGATTTCAACCAGGCAGACTCTGGGCAGCATGCCATGTACGGAGCATCGTGAACGCACATTCTGCGGGGGTCCCTGGAGCACTCTGGCAGACGTTTTGTGACCCAGCTAGGGAACGTCGTCAGGGCTAGAAGGGTTTGGGAGGAGGAGGACTGTTAGGTACTTGGGGCTGAGGTTGGTAGTTTTCCCGCAGGCATTTCATGACCCAACTACATAATATAATCAATGATGGAAGCTGGAACCCCATTCCCTCCCTCTCTTTTTTCCTCCCTCCCTCTCTTCCTCTTATCTTTCTTTTCTTTCCTTTTTCTTTTCTCTCTCTCTCTTTCCTTCCTTCCTTTTCTTCCTCCCTCTTTCTTTTCCTCCTTTTTTCTTTCTTCCCTCTTCCTTTCTTCCTTCTTCCTTCCTTGCCTTTCCTCCTTCCCTCCCTTCCTTTTCTTCCTTTCTTTCTTCTTCCCTTTTCTTTCTTCCCTCCCTTCTCCCCCTTCCCTTTTCTTCCTTCCTTCCTTCCCCCTTCTTTTTTTCTTTTTCTTTCCTTCCTTCCTTCTTCTTCCCTTTTCTTTCTTCACTCTTCCTTCCTTTTCTTTCCTCCCTCCCTCTCTCCCTTCCCTTTTCTGCCTTCCTCCCTCCTTTCTTTCTTTCTTTTTCTTCCTTCCTTCCTTCTTTCTTCTTCCTTTTTCTTTCTTCCCTCTTCCTTCCTTTTCTTTCCTCCCTCCCTCTCTCCCTTCCCTTTCTGCCTTCCTCCCTCCTTTCTTTCTTTCTTTTTCTTCCTTCCTTCCTTCTTTCTTCTTCCTTTTTCTTTCTTCACTCTTCCTTCCTTTTCTTTCCTCCCTCCCTCTCTCCCTTCCCTTTTCTGCCTTCCTCCCTCCTTTCTTTCTTTCTTTTTCTTCCTTCCTTCCTTCTTTCTTCTTCCTTTTTCTTTCTTCCCTCTTCCTTCCTTTTCTTTCCTCCCTCTCTCCCTCCCTTCATTGTCTATCCTCCCTCCCTTCTCCCCCTTCACTTTTCTTCCTTCTTTCTTTTTCTTTTTCTTTCTTTCTTTCTTTCTTTCTTTCTTTCTTTCTTTCTTTCATTCTTTCTTTCTTTCTTCTTCCCTTTTCTTTCTTCACCCTTCCTTCCCTCCTTCCCTCCCGCCTTCCCCCAATTTTTCTTGAGAGGCATTTCTATGGCTGACACTCCCCAGCCATTAAATACCACCCAGCCCCCTTAACCCCAAGTTCTTTCTGATATTCCGAGTATTCTAGGAAAGGATTCCTATAGGACTTGTAAGGTAGTGGCAGGTTGATATCCAACCTAGGCAACTTTTAAGACTTGTGGACTTCAAGTCCCAGAACTCCCCCAGCCAGCACAGTTACTTCTGGGAGCTGGAGTCCACAATCTGACTGAGGAATTCTGGGAATTGAAGTCCACGAGTCTTAAAGTCGCCGAGTTTGGGAAACCCCTGGTGGAAAGGTGGTTGCAAGTGACCGAAGGCTCACCTGAAAGGAACCGAAAATAAGTTCAAAGACCAGTTTGACGTATATCACTTCTTTCTTGATCGTGTCCGGAAAAAAGGCAAATATGGTGTAGTGGATACCAAACAGAGGGATCAGAAGAAGAGTGGATTTGGCTAGCCTCCTGAAAAAGAGAGGAACAGGGACAAGGAGACAGGGAGATTATCAGTGCTAGGAGTGGGTTTTGTAGTTTAGCAAGCCACAGAATAGCAGAGTCAGAAGGGACCTTGGAAATCTTCTAGTCCAGCGGTCACCAACTGGTGGTCCATGGATCACTGATGGTTCGTGAGAAAATTTTGGTGGTCCGCATAAAAATTATCTGCATTTTTTATATTGCACTAAATCAGGGGTCCTCAAACTACGCCCCCTGGGACGGATACGTGCAATGAACGCTTGTGTTGCTGCAGAGAGTCTCCCCCTTTGGGGGCTTTTTGGGGGGTCAGAGGGGGCAGAAATTCCGACTTGGGGTCTGCTTCAGCCTCCTGGTGGGGGGCTTTGGGCGAAGGCTCGAGGGAAGAAGTGCCGCTGGTGGTAAAGAGCCAGAGGGCCTCGTTCCAGTGGGACTGCACCATGGCCTGGAACTGGCTGACCATCTCAGCCCACTGAGCCTCCAGGCGCCAGTCCCTGGCCTTGCACTCCTGCAGGTCTTCCCTCTGCTTGGAAAGCCTAGGCTCCTAGTCCTCAGTGAGGTGCTTCTGCTGAGCCTCCTTCTCGGTCAGATCCAATGTGAACTGAGCTGTTTTGCCAACTCTTTCTCTGCTAAGGTTGGCTTCTTAGCTCCAGCAACTGATTCCTCAAGGAGCCCGGGCGGGCAGCTGAGGAGGGCCTGGGAGGGGAGGGGCAAGGAGAGGCCGGCGCGGCGCCCCTTGGCATGAGTGACATCAAGTTGGCCACGCCCCACCCAGGCGCACACCCTCCTAGCCACGCCCACCCAGCCAGTCATTAGACAGATTGTATTAGTGGTCCACGGGATTTAAAATTATGAATTTAGTGGTCCCTGAGGTCCGAAAGGTCGGTGACCCCTGGGCTAGTCCAACCTGCTGCTGAAGGAGGAGGCCCTATAATTACAAACCTTTTGATCTTGGACGACAGGAGAGTCACGCGGATGAGAGATTCATGTCCTGGAAGTCATTTTAACCCTTAACTATTTGGCCTACTGGTAAAGGCACCAGAAACCAGGAGACGGGGAGTTCTAGTCCCGCCTTAGCATCCCCATGATCTCATGATCAAAATTCAGACAACTGTCACGTATTTATGACGGTCGCTGTGTGTGTGTGTGTCTGTGTGTGTGTGTGACTGTCTCTCTCTCTTTCTCTCTCTCTGTGTAATGATCTCCATTTGCAAACCGGAAGCCACATTCACTTAACAGCCATGTGACTAACATAACAACTGAAGCGATTCACTTAACAACCGGATGACTAACTCAAAAAGTGAAGTGATTCACTTAACAGCCATGTGACTAACTTAACAACTGAAGCGATTCGCTTAACAACCGCGTGACTAACTCAACAACTGAAGTGATTCACTTAACAACTGTGGCAAGGAAGACCGAGGAACTCAACAACTATGTGAACAGGTTAGTAGAGGAAATGTTGGGCTCCATTGTGGTCATAAGTCAAGGACTACCTAAAATACACATTAAAATGGGGTGGAGCTTAATGGCCTGATTGCACCCACCATTTTTTGGAGATGACAACCCCCCCTCCCCTTGCAGAGGTCTCCGATCCTGAATCAGATCCACGAGTCCAATTCAGGACAATTCATGGGGTTAAACAACTCCAGGAGACCCTCCAATGAGGGCCCGAACTTACGAATATTGGCTTGTTTCGTTTCGCCCGACATCTGGAGAATGAAGCTTCTGAACCAAGATCCGGATAATGCGTATAAAGAGCACAAAGTTGACCTGTTGAACATATTTAAAAAAGGGCATTAAAATTCCTTGTTGTAGCCCACCAGCGGAGCTGGCAGCAGAGTCGGAGAGTGAGGAGGTTGGGGGGGGGACATGGGCCAGTCCTGGAGTCTGGGGAAGGCTCTGAGGAGGGCTCTGTGTCGGAGGCAGAGAGGGGATCATGGCAGTCTGACAGCTATCAGCTGCCTTCGGAGTCAGACATCAGTGAAGCAGATGAACAGCTGGAGCCTGTTCCCAGTGTGTGCATGCGCAGAGCGGCCAGACGAAGGGATCAGCTAAAGAACAGGAGTCGACTTGGGAGTAAGGCCACAGGTGGACGATGAATGGCCCCTCCCAGAGGAAATGAAAGAGGAGCGAAAGGGGAGTGGAGTTTGCAGGAGACAATTAGTTCGCTTAATTGGTTCGTGGGTCTCCGAGACTCCTTGCCAAGTTTTGCAGACATCAGCCTGTCAGCTCTCCAAGCCAGAGAAGGTCTGTGACTGTAAATCCTCCCTCGAAAGACTTTGCTGGATGTGAAGGAGCAGAATTCACAGCAAATTAATAAAAGGGATTTTTGTCGGAACAAGGAGGTTGCTTCAGGCTTTCGGGAAGCTTCGGTCAGAATACTTGTTGTGCAGAAGACAAAATCCATAGAGCAACATGGTTATCGATCATCTATTTCTGAGACATGGCATAGAGAGCTGGCATTGTACAGACAGTCCTCAACTTTTGACCAGCAGTATTTCCAGTTGCTAAGCAAGTCAGCTGTTAAGTGGGTTGCACCTGATCTTAAACCATTTTGTGCCATGGTCATCAAGTAGTCACTACACTTAAGTGAATCTGGCATCATTAAGTGAATCTGGCAGTCACTAAGCGAATCCAACTTCCCCCATCGACTTTGCTTGTCCGAAGCCACCTGGAAAAAACTCCAAGGGGAGATCATATAACCGCGGGACAGTTCAACCATCATAAATACATGCTAGTTGCTAAGCGCCTGGTTTTTGATTGTGTGACATAAGAGATGTTGCTATGGTCGTAAGTGTGAGGATAAGTTCCTTTTTTTAAAATACCGTTGTAAGTTTGAACATGCACTAAATGAACAGTTGTAAGTCAAGAAATAGCTGTATCATGTATTTGTCTCCTATACGATTTATCTTTGGGCTCAGTTTCAACTTACGTGACTAACTTAACAACTGTGATGATTCACTTAACAACGTTGGCAAGAAAGGTCATAAAATGGGGCAAAATCGCTTAACAACTGTCATGCTTAGCCATTGAAGTTTGAGGTTCAATTGTGGTCATAAATCAAAGTCCTGTTTATTTGCACAGAATCAAATCTGCCTTCAACTTACAACAGCTCATTTAGTGACCAAAGATACAAGAAAAAAAATGACTTAGGATTGTTTTTCACATAACCGTTGCAGCATCCCCATGGTCATGGGATGAAAATTCAGACACTCGGCAACTGATTCATACTTATGACGGTCGCCGTTTCTCCGGATTATGTGATCCCCTTTTTGCAACCCACTGACAAGCAAAGTCAATGAGGAAGCTAGATTCACTTAACAACCAGTGTCACTAACTGAACAACTGCAGTGATTCACTTAACAACGGTGACAAGAAAGCCTTTAAGTGGGGCAAAATTTACGGAACAACTGCTTTGTTGTTAGCAATGGCTAAGCTGGGTTCAACTGTGGTTGTAAGTCGAGAACCACCTGTACCGTTTATTCAAAAGGTAAAGGTTCCCCTCGCACATATGTGCTAGTCGTTCCCAACTCTAGGGGGCGGTGCTCATCTCCGTTTCAAAGCCGAAGAGCCAGCGCTGTCCGAAGACGTCTCCGTGGTCATGTGGCCAGCATGACTCAACCCCCAAAGGTGCAAGGAACGCTGTTCCCTTCCCACCAAAGGTGGTCCCTATTTTTTTACTTGCATTTTTAATGTGCTTTTGAACTGCTTAGCAAATTGGCAGAAGCTGGGACAAGTAACGGGAGCTCACTCTGTTGCACTAGGGATTCGAACCGCCGAACTGCCGACCTTTCTGATTGACAAGCTCAGCATCTTAGCCGCTGAGCCCCTTAACAGCGTTCCTTATTTACACAGAATCAAACCACAGAGATGACAGGAAGTTATTTCAATGTACTCAGATCAGGGGCCTTCAAACCTGGCAACTTTAAGACTTGTGGACTTCAACTCCCAGAATTCCTCAGCCAGGAATTCTGGGAGTTGAAGTCCACAAGTCTTGCAGTTGCTAAGTTTGGAGACCTCTATTTTAGATGGTGAAAGAAATCGAAAACCACATAGATATCTTACCAGTATAGAAACCAAGATGGGAGCTTTGATAATCCACCAATACGGAGAGTCGATTATATCCCAGCAACTGAAAATAAATTCTTAAATTAGATGAAACTTTCTAGATTTATATTCAGAGGGCGACAGAGGAACCCAACAGGGGGGAAAACATTACTTTGATTAAAATGACACAAATAAAATACATGACCAGAATGCCCCAGAAGCCCTTCCAAACGCAGGCTACAAACATAGTCCTCGAGTTATGACCAGAATGGAACCTATAACTTGTACTGGTCGTTAAACAGGTCATCACACAACCGTGGCCAGTTCCCCAACCTTTTTCTACGTAGCGAACATGCTTGTTAAGTCAATGCTGGATTTGTTCAGAGACTGCTGCTGCAGTCATCATTAAATATTCCCATTGGGCAAGTTTTTTCCCAGAAATTGGAAATAAATGCTAGCTTCCAGCAAAAAAAAAAAAAAGTCATAAAATGTGGTTGTGGAAGGCTCAAAATAGCCATAAATAAATATTTTAATGTTTCCACTTTTACTGCACCAATGTTTTATGTTTTTTGATTATATTATGCTGCCTTTTTTGACATTTTAAGCTGTGCAAAGTTGCTTGATAGTGAGACGAGGACATATAAATGTAATAAAATCATTGAAAGAAGAAAGAAAATGGAGTAAATAAATAAATAAATGGGGGAGCGAGGAAAGGAAGGAGGAGAAAAAATGAAGAGGGAGAGGGAGGGAGGGAGGGAAGGCAGGAAGGAAAAGTAGAAGAAAGGAGAGGGAGAAGGGATGAAAGGAAGGAGTGAGGGAGAAAGAAAGAAAGAAAGAAAGAAAAATAAATAAGGAAGGAAGGAAAGGAGGAAGATAGAAAAAAGAAAAAAGGAAGAATGATGGAAAAAGGAAGAAAGAGAAAAGAAAGAAGAAAGAAAGAAGATGGAAAGAAGAAAGGAAGACAGAGAAAAAAGAAGAAAGGAGGGAGGGAGGGAGGGGAGGCAGAAGGAAGGAAGGAAGGAAAGAAGGAAGATAGAAAAAAGAAAAAAAGGAAGAATTATGAAAAAAGGAAGAAAGAGAAAAGAAAGAAAAGAGAAAAACAGAAAGAAAGATGGAAATAAGGAAGGAGGGAGACAGGGGATGCAGAAGGAAGGAAGGAAATTGATCATGTGGTCACAAGAGGCAGAGGGACATCAGGATTTGAATCTGGATCATAAGTAGCTTGGGGGAGTCAGCCAGGTTGTATCTCTGAACAGTCACTAAGGAATTGGTCGTAAGTCGAGGACTATCTGCAATAAGTAAATGCAAGATTTTCCCCTCTCTTCTCCGGTGAACATGGAAGGACAAGTCTGAGTTGGGAGCCCTCAGATCTTAAGGATCTAAACTCTCCAAAAGACCATGCTGCTTGAAAAGGCTGTGCCCCACCGACTTCCGACCATTGTTGCAAGCTCAAGGACAGTCGTAAATCGAGGACTACCCAAACAGCCTCCTTCAAAGCATCGCACGCCCTTTCATCTGGATAAAAGTGGAACTGAGATTCATGCTCACCCCGTGTTTTCATAGTGAATCCTTGTGACGGTCCAAGCCAAAATGAACAGCATCGGAGTACCTGACAACAGAGAATGAAGGATTTGTCACTGTTTGCAATTGCACAACCTCAAAACGGTGCGTAAGGCAGAACAAGAAGAGCATAGAAGAAACACAATCGGATGTGCCGAATTAGCAGCACAAAGTTATTTTGCTTGCTGGACACCACTTTGAATATTATCATATGGAAGGCATGCTGTTTATGGCATTTCAAGCTGCCCAGGGCTGCTTGATAGTGAGAAGTGTGGCGTAGAAATTTAATCAAATAAAAATGAAAGGGAAGGAAGTGGAATGGAAGAAAAAAAGAAAAGAAAGAAAGAAAAGAAAGAAACTAAAGAAAGAAAAAAGAGCTGGAGGTGAAGGGAAGAAAGAAAAAAGAAATGAAAGAAGAAAAGAAGAGGGGAAAGGAAGGAAGAAAGGAAAGAAGGAAGGAAAGAGAAGAGCAGGAGGTCAAGGGAAAGGAAAGAAGAAAAGAATGAAAGAAGAAAAGAAGAAGGGGGAAGGGGTGGGAAAAGAAAGAAAGAAAGAAAGAAAGAAAGAAAGAAAGAAAGAAAGAAAGAAAAGGAGATGAAGGGAAGAAAGGAAATAAAAAATAAAGAATGAAAGAATGAAAGAAGAAAAGAAGAGGAGGAGGGGAAGGAGAGGGAAAGGAAAGAAAGAAAGAAGCAAAAGGAAGGAGGGAAGGAAGGAAGAACCTTCATTACCTATTTACAGGTAGTCCTCAACTTGTGACCATTCATTTAGTGAGCATTTGAAGTTACAACAACACTAAAAAAAGTGACATGACTGCCTGATATAAGATAAATCTAGGATCCTAGTGGGGTTTTATTTTTTTTTAATGCCACGTGGCTCTGATTAAATTTGGGTTTCCAGATTAGTCCAGTCAAACACAGAATATCAACTCAATAAAATGTATCGTGAAAATATAAATTGCTCCTCAAGAATATCCGGCAGTTCCACGGATAGATGTAGTCCTCGACTTACAACAGTCCATTTAATGGCTGTTCGAAGATACAGCGGTGTTAAAAAAAAAGGGGGGACTTACGACCAGTTTTCACACTTACGACCATTGCAGCATTCCCATGGTCATGTGATCAAAATTCAGACGCTTGGCCACTGACTCATATTTATGACGGTCGCAGTGTCCTGGGGTCACGTGATCCCCTTTTGCGACCTCCTGACCAGCAAAGCCAATGGGGAAGCCAGATTCCCTTAACGGCCATGTTTCTAACAAACAACTGCTGTGACTCACTTAACAACTGTGGCCAGAAAGACTGTAAAACAGGGAAAAACAGGCTCCACAACGGTCTCATTTAGGAATGGGTTTTTTTGGTCTCAGTTGTGATTATAACCGTATCGAGATGAATTCAGACATAATTCAATGCTCATATTTATTATAAGGGAAAACTCTTTAGACCAGGGATGGCAAAACCTTTCCTCACAGGGCTGAAATGGGAGCGCATTCGCATGTCTGGAAGATGATTTTCCAGTTTCCGGAATGCACATGTGCACTGGCCAGCTGGACTTTGCACGCGCATGCATGCACCGGAAACTGGAAGGCCAGATAGCTGATGTGCATGGATGCACCGGAAACTGGAAGACCAGGTGGCCGGTGCACATGCATGCGCTGGAAACTGGAAGGCCAGATAGCTGGTGTGCATGCATGCACCAGAAACTGGAAGGCCAGATAGCTGGTGTGCATGCATGCACCGGAAACTGGAAGGCCAGATAGCTGGTGTGCATGCATGCACCGGAAACTGGAAGACCAGGTGGCCGGTGTGCATGGATGCACCAGAAACTGGAAGGCCAGATAGCTGGTGTGCATGGATGCACCGGAAACTGGAAGGCCAGATAGCTGGTGTGCATGGATGCACCGGAAACTGGAAGGCCAGATAGCTCACTGTTTCTAGCCTGGTGCCTTAACTACTAGAACAATGATTAGTCTGAGTGCTCTTGGATTTGATTGGCCTAGAGTTACTCAGCTGGTTTTTGTGCCTAGATGCTAGAACTCACGGGCTCCTGGCGATTAGGCCAAAGTCACCCAACTGGCTTTCATGCCAAAGATGTTACTAGTGAGTGCTAGTTCTACCTTAGCCATGAAAGTCGGCTGGGTGACTTTGGACCAAACGCTAGGTGACCGCGAGTTCTAGTCCTGCCTTAGGCACTGAAGCCAGCCGGGTGACTTTGGGCCGGTCCCTCCCTCTCAGCCCAGCCTACCTCACAGGGTTGTTGTTGTGGGAGAAAATAGGAGGAGGAAGGAATCCAACGCATGTTCGCCACTTTGAGCTATTTATAAAAATATTAAAGGTGCGATGCAAGTAAACTGACCGATAAATGAAAGAATAATGGCAACGTATGGGAGGCATCTGTGCAGTAGGGAAACAAAGTCACAATACCCCATCCTATGACGATGTACCACCAGAAGTATTTCTTCTCCGAAAAGAAGGAAATGACCAGAAGAGTGTGGAGATACAAGCCCTCGACCAGAAGCCAAAAGAAATTAGCCATGATGCAGTACTGGAAAAACACCATTGCAGCTTTGCAACCCACCTGCAAAAGGGAAACAAACCAACTTGGATTAAGCATTCAAGCTGCAAAGTTGAGTTGGCTATTTATTTGGTGTCTAGGAACACACTTTCCCAACAATTCACGTGGCTCTCAAGCAGCCCTTCGATGGCAGACCCATTTTCTCCACTTGCTCCTAGGCCGTCCTCGGCTTATGACCGTAGTCCTCGACTTACGACGGTTCATTCAGTCATAAGACTAGGGCACTAAAAAAGGTGATTTTGGGACTGTTTTTCATGCTTGTTGCAGCATCCCATGGTCACCTGATCAAAATTCAGCCCCTTGACTGGACTAACGGCCATTCATTTAGTGACCGTTGAAGTTACCGAGGCACCCAATAAAGTGAAGACATCAAAGCCAGTTAGGTGACTTTGGGCCAATCACCGGGAGACAGTGAGTTCTAGTCCCATTTTAGGCATGAAAGCCAGCTGGGTGACTTTGGGCCAATCACTAGGAGAGAGTGAGTTCTAGTGCCAACCTTAGCTATGAAAGACATCCGAGTGACTTTGGGCCAATCACCGGGAGACGGTGAGTTCTAGTGCCAACCTTAGCTGTGAAAGCCAGCTGGGTGAGTTTGGGCTACTCACACTGTTTCTCTCTCTACCCAACCCACCTCACAGGGTTGTCGTTGTGTGGGAAATAAGAGGAGGGAACTGTGTTGGATATGTGGGTTGCCTTGAGTTACGTTATTTGTAAAAAACACAATGATACCAGAATACAAATAAATGTACATAAAATATTTTCTTTTTTGTGACATTTTTAAGACCCTTCCCCAAAGTGTTCGGGAAGCGAAGTGTTTGTCATTTTGTTTTTCCCCCCCCAACAGTCGAAAAGAGAAAGAAACAGCGTTGGATCAGAAAGAATACAACAACCGGTTATTAAGGCTGTTTGTCTTTTTTATAGTATTTCTTTGCATAATCCTTCTGTCATCGGTAAGAACAACAAACCCAGATGACCTCTTCATATTTACAGATTGTAAAAATGACTTGGCAAAATTGCAGTATGTCGTGCGCCCCCACCTCCCCTTCAGGACTAAACCTAATCTCCCACGCACCAAGAAGCAAACTTCTGTTTAGGGGGGGGGGGAAATATTACGCAATATTATATATATTATTGTTATTATTATTTTCCACTGGTTGGCTTTTATTAGCTTGTGCCGGCTGGCTTATATTAGAAATATCCTGCCTGGGGGGTTTTTGGGGTTTTTTTTTTTAACACTCCGGATGTGTTTTTACTCAAAGATTGCAACTGGAAAATTTAACCAGGCAATCAAAAAGAGCATTCTTAGTTATTTGAAAAGGAGGCCCCTGTTTGATCTGCGGTCAAATATTCGGCAAATATTCATTTAGTGACCGTTCGAAATTCCAAACTTCTTTTGAGGGTAGAGTCCTTGACTTAACAACAGTTTTCACACTTACGACTGTTTCAGCTTCGTTATGGTCACGTGCAGGGGTGGGGATTGAAAATTTTCAGCAACTGGTTCTCTGCCCAGTTGCTGGGTGGGCGTGGCCTACTCAGCTTCCAGCACCATGAGGTGGGATGGGGTGGGTGTTTTGACCCTCCCTGGGCTCCGGAGGCTTCCCTTGAGCCTCTAGGAGGGCGAAAACGGCTTCCTCCAGGCCCTGGAGTCCAGAAATGAGCTTGTTTCTGGGCTTCTGTAACTTCCAGGAGGTTTCCTGCCCTTGCAAGGCTCAGAGAGGGAGAAAATGGCCTCCCCTGGGCTCTGGGGGCTTGCCAGAGACTGAAACGGGCTAGTTTCTGGACTTTCAGAACTTCCAGGAAACCTGTTTTTCACCCTCCCAAAGTCTCCGCCGGGTCCTGGACTTACCTGGCATCCAAAATGGGCCATGGAGACTCCTGGGAGTGGCTGGGTGGGCGAGGCCAGCCAGTCCTTGCAACTACCGGTTCGGAGAACCAGGTGTAAAATTAGCATTTGGTTCGCCCGACCCAGTCCGAACTGGCTGAATCCCACCCCTGGTTAGAATCTTGTTGCTTGGCAACCGACTCGTATTTATGATGGTTGCGGTTTCCCGGGATCACGTGATCCCCTTTTGAGAACCTCCTGATAAGCAAAGTGAAAGGGGAAGCCAGATTCACTGAACAACTGTGACTTTATAAGGTCATAAAATGGAGCAAACTTCACTTAACAGCGGTCTTGTTTAGTGATGGAAATATTGGGTGCAATTGTGGTCATAAATTGAGGACTACCTGTGTACTGTATATTCCTCCAACTATATTTTGGGTAGCTTTCTCAATGGATCTTTTCATGATCGAATGGCTTTCTGGAGTGGGGAAGGAAGGGGGATTTTGCAGTATCCTTCCTCTGCCACTCCCACCGAGCCATGCCCACAGAACCAGTAGTAAACAAATGTGAACTTCACCACTGCCTGGTTGGCATCACTCTTTAATGTTGGTTAAATTGCTGGTAGCTGACAATGACGATCAACTTTAGCATGTGAAATTTTGGCACGCAACTCTCGGAAAAAGGAACAAAAGTCCATTGTTAGAACGGGATCAATGCAGAATTGGCCAATTTCCCAGATCTTGTCTTGGAAAATACCCTGTTCATGATCACATGATCCTAGGGATACTGCAACGGTCGTAAGTGTGAAAAACGGTCGCAAGTCACCTTTCCCCCCCCAGTGCCATTGTAACTTTGAACAGTCACTAAATGAACTGTTGTAAGTCGAGGACTACCTGTACCCTTTAGAAAACGGTGGCAGGGACTTCCCCAGAACAAAGGTTGCCCTCGTATTTCAGGAAAGGAGGGAAAAAAAATGATACAACCACAATACAAGCAGTCCTCGACTTACAACAGTTCATTTAATGACCATTCAAAGTTACAACAACACTGAAAACGTGACTTATGACCACTTTTTACACTTATGACCGTTGCAGCATCCCCGTGGTCACGTGGCCAAAATTCAGAGACCTGGCAACTGATTCATTTTTATGACGGTCGCAGTTTCCCAGAGTCCCCTTTTGCGACCTCCTGACAAGCAAAGTCAAGGGGGGAAGCCAGCTTCACTTAACAACCGTGTGGCTAACTTTAACAACTGAGGAGATTCGCTTAACAAAATTGGCAAGAAAGATCTTAAAATGGGGGAAACTCACTTAACAACGGAGGTTTGGGGGCTGCATTGCGGTCATACGTCAAGGACTACTGTTAGTTAAGTGATGGGGAATGGAGAACCAACATTGAAAAGTGGAAGGACACTGGGCAGAGTGGACAATAGATGAGACTGACCGAGCCTATGGAGCAGTACTCCGATTCTCCGTTTTCAAACAAAACTAAATCCTTGACGAAGACGGCCACGGCACGTAGGATGAAGGACATAAATAGATGCATGTGGATATAATTCCGGGTGCAGTGCAGCTTCCTGCAAAGAAGGAAGAGGAGATGAGGGATAACACTTCGTATCTGAAGGAGCTTTCGACCATCCGTGGTGGACATGAAAGAAAGCCGAGAGCCAGAGCTCAAGGTGCACATGAAGCCAGAAGGTTTTCTACTTGGCTGGATGGACAACCAGGTCAAGAAGGGTGCTAAAGTCCTTGGACTTCAACTCCCATAATCCCCTAGGTAGTAGGACTGGATTTAGGAGGAGGAGGAGGAGGAGGAGGAAAGAAGGAGGAGGTGGAGGTGATGGAGGAGAAGAAAAAGGGGGAGGAAGTAGAAGAAGAAAAGGAGAAGAAAGAATGTGATGGAGGAAGAAGAGAAGGAAGAGAATGTGATGGAGGAGAAGGAGAAGAAAGAGGAGGAAGAGGAGGAAAAGGAGAAGAAGGCAAAGGACATGGACGAGGGAAGAAGGAGGAGGAGGAGGAGGAGAAGACAATGGAGGAGGAGGAGGACAGGGAAATGGAGAAGGAGGAGGAGGAGATGTGATGGAAGAGGAGAAGGAGAAGAAAGAGGAGGAGGAAAAGGTGGAGGAGAAGAAAGAGAATGTGATGGAGGAGGAGGAGGAGAAGAAAGAGGAGGAGGAAAAGAAAGAGAATGTGATGGAGGAGGGAAGAAGGAGGAGGAGGCGAAGAGGAGAAGGCAATGGAGGAGGTTGAGGAGAAGGAGGTGGAGAAGAAGGAGGAGGAGGATGTGATGGAGGAGGAGAAGAAAGAGGAGGGGGAAAAGGAGAAGAAGGTGAATGGAGGAGGAGGAGGAGGAGGCGATGGATGAGAAGAAAAAGGAGAAGTAGGTGGAGAAGGAGAAGAAGGAGAATGTGATGGAGGCGAAGGAGAAGCAGGAGAGGAAGAGAAGGGGGAGAGGAAGAAAAAGGAGGAGGAGAAGAATGAGATAGAGAAGGTGAAGATGGAGAAAGAAGAGGAGGAGGAGGAAGAAGAATCAGCTAGAAAAGTCCACATGTCTTCAAGTTGTTAAGGTTGAGAAACACTATTACAGGGCAGTCCCCGACTTTCAACCATTCGTTTAGTGACAAAGGATACAACAGCACTGAGAAAAGCAACATGACTATTTTTTCACAGTGATGACCATTACAGCGTTCCCGTGGTCGCACAATCAAAATTCAGATCCTTGACAATCGGCTCATATTTATGACGGCCGCAGTGTGCCCATCATCTCCTTTTGTGACCTTCTGGCAAGCAAAATCCATGGGGAACCCAACTCGCTTAACAACCGTGTCACTAATGTAATACTGCAGTGATTCACTTAACAACGGTGGTGAGAAAGGTTGGAAAACGGGGCGGAAATCACTTAGAATAGAATAGCAGAGTTGGAAGGGACCTTGGAGGTCTTCTAGTCCAACCCCCTGACTAGGCAGGAAACCCCACACCACTTCAAGACAAATGGTTCTCCAAACTTCCAGTGTTGGAGCATTCACAACTTCTGGAGGAAAATTGTTCCACTAGTTACCGTATTTTTTGGAGTATAAGACACACCTTTCCCCCCTCCCACCTAAAAAGAGTGGAAATGTTGCTGCATCTTATACACTGAATACAGCTGTTTTTGGCCTCCCGAAGCCCCACCCCTGCATCCCATTTTTGTGAAAAATGGGCTGTTTTTGCAAAAATGGGGGCATTTTTGCTCCCCCCCCCAGCCCTGCTGAAGCCTGCAGAGTACTCCTGGGGGCCGGGGAGGGCAAACATTTTTTTCTCCTTACTTACCTCTTCGAAATCTTATAGTGCGTCTTATAGTCCGAAAAATACGGTTATTGCTCTAACTTAAGAACTTAGCAGTGGAGACTTGGGCTCACTTGTGCAGTTCATAGATTGAGGGCTACACTTGGGGGTGAAGAAACCCAACCTGTGCCCCCCTCCCTCACACCCCGCCCGGGGTTCAGGTGATTCCCATTACCTGAAGAAACAGAGGACCATCATGGCAAACGACAGAGCGATGAGAGACAAACTGTGTCCGATTGTGTATCCAGTTTTCACCGTGTCGTAGAAGACAACCGACTGGGGGGAGAGAGAGAGAGAGAGAGAGAGAGACAGCAGAACAAAGTGGTGGAGTCCTGACAAATCCAGACAGTCCTCGAGTTACGACCACAATCTCTGTCACTAAGCGAGACATTTGTTAAGTCAGCTTTGCCCCATTCTACAGCCTTTTCTTGCCACTGTTGTTGCTACGTGAGTAACACCTTCGTTAAGTGAATCTGGCTTCTTCCATTGATTTCGCTTGTCATGCTGCCCTGGGACGCTGCAACCGTCATAAATGTGAGTCAGTTGCCAAGCGCCTGAATTTTGGCCCCGTGAGGGAATGCTGCAACGGTGATAAGTATGAAAAATGGTTGTAAGTCACTTTTTTTCAGTGCTGTTGTAACCTTGAATGGTCACTAAACGAATGTTTGTAAGCCGAGGATGACCGTACTTGCAAAATTAAATGAAACGGGAAGTCTTTTAAGTCTGCGGAATCTTCTATCCAGACATCTCTACAGAGTCCTCAACTTACAACGTTTCATTTACTGACTATTCGAACAGTGCTGAAAAAGAGTACTTCTGATTGGTCCTCGCACTTACGACCGTTACAGCAAAAATCTTCCCATCCACGCACAGTCAATGGGGAAAGCTGGATTCACTTCACGACTGCATGATTCATTTAACAACTGCAGTGGTTCGTGTTACAACCATGGCAGAACAGGTGGTGAAATTGTGTGCAACTCACTTAACAATCTCCTTGCGTAGGCCTATTGTGGTTGTAAAACTGAGGACTACCTGCATGCTGAACTTTACATGGAATAGATTTCAGTGATAATCACAACCACAACAACACAACTATCCTGCGGGGACCCCAGCTATGCCCTGGTTGCATCAATGCTGCTGCCACCCTTCAAATATCAGGAGTTGGTGAGTTCTAGTCCCACCGTAGGCATGAAAGCCAGCTGGGTGACATTGGACCAGTCAAATTTTCTCAGCCTCACAGGATTCTTGTTTTGGGGAAAATAGGAGGAGGAAGGTTTGTTGTATATATTCGTTGTTTTTAATTATTTTAATTAAAGGTAGGATACAACTAAATAAATGAAGCCCTTTCATCAACGTACTCTTCTTTTCTCCCCTCCTTCCCCTTCCTTCCTTCCTTCCTTCCTTCCTTCCTTCCTTCCTTCCTTCCTTCCTTCCTTCCTTCCTTCCTTCCTTCCTTCCTTCCTTCCCTGCTCTTCACCCTCCTTCTATTCTTCCTCTCATCTTTGTTCTTCCTTTATTACTTCCTCCTCTCCTCTTCCTGCCCCCTCTACTCTTTCTCTTTCTTACCTCATCTTCCTCCCTCCTTCCTCTGTTTGATTTCTTTTCCCCTCCCATTGCCTCTTTTCCTTCCTTCCTTCCTTCCTTCCCTCCCTTTCTTTTTTCCCTTCCTCTCTCTCCTCCCTATTTTTCTTTTCTCTCTTTCTTTCTTTCTTTCCTTCCTTCCCACCCTTTCTTTTTTTCCTTCCTCTCTCCTCCCTATTTTTCTTTTCTCTCTCTCATTCTTTTCTTCCTTCCTTTCCTGCTCTTTCCCCTCCCTCTATTCTTCCTCTAATCTTCATTCCTTCCTTCATTCCTTCCTCCTCTCCTCTTCCTGCCCCCTCTCCTCTTTTTCTTTCTTTCCTCATCTTCTTCCCTCCTTCCTCTCTCTTCCTTGCTTTGATTCCTTTTTCTCCCATTGCCTCTTTTCCTTCCTTCCATCCATCCATCCATCCATCCATCCCTCCTTTTCTTTCTTTCTTTCCTCCCTCTCTCTCCTCCCTATTTTTCTTTTTTTCTCTCTCTCTTTCCTTCTTTTCCTCTCTCTTTTTCCTTCCACCCTCCCTCTCCCCCCTATTTCTCTCCCTCCCCCTCTCTCTCTCCTTTCCACCCATCTGCCCTCCTATCAACACTTGATTCCCCTTCTACTGACCTGTTCCTCACTGATTGTCATGTTGGGGTTATACCCACAAGCCACCGGATACGGGGCAGGATAAATATCTGACCAGCCGTCCCTCGTGCAGTTCCTGCTGACGTTACCTAGACGGGCAACAGAGGAAGATCATAAAATGTGCACCTAGATTCATAGTGTCTGCCACCACAGGTAGTCCTTGACGTATGACCACAATTGAGCCCCAAGTTTGCGTTGTTAAGCAAGACAGTTAAGTGGATTTTGTCCAATTTTACAATCGTACTTGCCAAAGTTGATAAGTGAAACACTGCAGTTGTTAATTTAGCAACATGGCCGTTAAGTGAGCCTGGCTTCCCCCATTAACTTTGCTCATCAGAAGGCAAAAGGGGATCATGATATTTCGACCATCATAAATATGAACCAGTTGCCAACAGTCCGAATTTTGACCATGTGTCCATGCAGATGCTACAACGGTCATAGCTATGAGAAACCCCCATAAGTCATTTTTTAGAACATCTCCTTCTCTCCATTCTGGTGGGTCAGTTGGATCAGAGGTGCATTGCTCCTGGTACGGCCTGGTTCAGCAGAACCGGTAGTGGTATTTTGGCCTGGGCTGCAGAACCGGCAGCGACCCAGGCTGGCCACGCCCCAGAACCAGTTCCCCGGTTGCGGCATGTTGTTTAGTAGTATGTGCACATTCACAGTCACTGTAAATTGTTCTGTGCATGCAAAGTGTGCATGAAGCGAACCGGGAGTAGAACCGGGAGCAACCCACCTCTGATGCCATTGTAACTTTGAACGGTCGCTAAACAAATGGCTGTAAGTCAAGGACTACCTGAAAAGAGGTCCTACTGAAAAGAGCTGGAGGACTGTCTCTCCACATTTTAAAGTCCAATTTTGCAAGGATTTTGCTTTTTTTTTAAAAAAAAGAACTTGTAAAGCAGGTGGGTAGTATGTAAATTCGATTAATCTATATCTATCTGTCTGTCTGTCTGTCTGTCTGTCTACCTATTATCTATCATTTTCTCTTTCTTCATATTATCTATCTGTCTGTCTGTCTGTCTGTCTATCGATCTACCTATCTACCTACCTATTATCTATCATTTTCTCTTTCTTTCTTCATATTATCTATCTATCTATCTATCTATCTATCTATGTTTCTACCTATTATTTATCATTTTCTATCTATCTTTCTACCTATTATCTATCATTTTTCTTTCTTTCTTTCTTTCTTTCTTTCTTTCTTTCTTTCTTTCTTTCTTCATATTATCTATCTATCTATCTATCTATCTATCTATCTATCTTTCTACCTATTATCTATTATTTTCTATCTTTCTACCTATTATGTATCATTTTTCTCTTTCTTTCTTTCTTTCTTTCTTTCTTTCTTTCTTTCTTTCTTTCATTCTTTCTTCATATCATCTATCATCTATCTATCTATCTATCTATCTATCTATCTATCTATCTATCTATCTATCTATCTATCTATCTATCTATCTATCTATCTAAAAATGGCTCTGTGAAGGTGTGTATGTTCCAGCATAACTCTGGAACGCCTCGAGCAATTTCAACAAAATGTGGAACACAGATGACTTACTATCTGGAAACAAATATTGTGGGGGTAAGACACCCGTAACACCCCTCAGGTTGTGTGTGTGTGTGTATCTCTGTGTTTGTGTGTGTGTTCCAGCATAACTCCGCAACGCCTGGGCCACTGAAATGAAAAGGATTGAATTATATCTATAATGTCAAGTCACAGTACTTTTGACAGTGATAGTGTGCATTTTGGATTCAGGTTCTATTAAGATACAACCTGTTGTGCCTTAAAATGGCTTTTACTGTACAGCACAGTGGAATTGCCATGGTAACGGCTTCGCAGTACTCCACAAGGATTTAGGATTGGGATAAATTCATACCTGGGCTACGTCGGGTTATCAGCTAGTTGATAAATAATTTTTTTTAAAAAGGATCGCTGTGCGGTTTTCTCCCCCAGAAACTGGAATTTGTTTTGCAGGATCCAATCTGGGTTGGCCACCAGGACCATAACTTTTGACTTCTGAGTCCTTCCTCAGGGAACTATCAGAATGTATGCTTTGGGTTATTCAATGTGTAATACGTCAAGTTTCCTAACCATGCCATAACTGATTCATAATAATCGACGTTTTAATACAAAAACCAGTGATTTATTTATGGTTTCATTTAGGGAAGTTTGTCCTCAGCCAAATTTTTGCTCTGTTTATTTGCTTCTGAACTTTACCCGTTCCATTTCTCCCCTCAATCTGTGTCATAAATCACATTACCCAATAGATACACCCATCTCAAACCAGCTACTGTAGTCTGAGATCCGACTCCGCCGACAGTATGCGTGGAATGCACTCCCACTCATTCTGTCCCCATGACAACACGGGAGAATTGACAAAATATTCATGTAGTGCCTGGTTGGGTCTGGCCTTTTAGTTGTTAATTGGGATGTTGATGGCCAGCTGTTAAGTCATTGGCTGCCGTTTCCTTGTGCTGCCAAGTCATTGGCTCCCAAGTACCCGATAAGCAGTTGGTGAATCAAATGAACAAAGACACACATTCAGCTTCACAGCTACTAAGATTATTGGCAGAGCAGGTACAAAAACAGCCAGGGAAATAATGGAAGCCTGGGAAACGGGCCACTTGTCAGTCAACAGGAGTGCTGACTTACCGGCTTATGAGGTAAGCAGGAGCCGAGGGCTTGGCAGAACAAGGAAACAACGGTCGATGTCTTGATACTCAGCCGTCAGCACCCCGATCAACAACTAAAATGCCACACACAACCACACACAGATAGATAAAAAGGACAGAATAGTCCATAAGCAGATATTCTGGTGAGAATATCTGGCCTCTAGTAGAACGTGAAAGCTCTGAAGACTAAAACTCTGATCTCCGGGACGGGCCCAAATTGGATATTCTTGGAAAATGAATATTTTATTTGGATATCCTCTGCATTAAATCCTTTATTCAGCTTGATTCAAACCACCCTCCCCTTTCGCGAGAAAATGTGAGCAAAACTCCCAAAGAGCTCGGAATCGGAATGCAAAAAACTCAAAACTGGGAAGCGCAGAAGAAATATTTAGATTCGTCACCATCTTGTGGGGACCGCAATGATTAATTCTGGGGCGGGGTGACGCATTCGGAGAACACAGTGATCTATGTGTGTTTGTGTTAGGAATTGAGGCATTTCCTGGTTTGTCATTCAACACAGAAATAGAGACACGGAAAGTGAAATAAGTGTTGAGATTAAACTTCCAAGGCCGGGGGGTGGAAAAAAAGAGAAATGATAGGTTTGGAGTGGAATAAAAACCAAGAATACCTATGAAGATAAGACGCAGGGCTGGAGATGGCAGCTGCAAAGCATGTGGGCACGTTACACAAAAAATGCATTTTGTGGCACTGCTTATTTTAGCTATAATGTTTTATGGGCCTAGCCCGTCTGCTCCAGGCAGTCCTCGACTTACGACTGCAACTGAGCCCACCATATTGGGCATCAGTCAGGACGGTTGTTAAGCAGGTGACCGTGTGCCTAAAGTTGATTTTACAATTGTTTTTGCACTGGTCGTTAAATGAGCATGGTGGCCATAAAAAAGAACGTAGCCATTGTAAAGCGTTTCTTAAATGGATCAGTTTTGTTTTGCTGTGACCTCCATATATCTGTGTGATAGTCCTCGACGTACAACCTCAACGGAGCCACAAATGTCCATGGCTAAGCAAGGCAGTTGTTTGGTGAGCTTTGTCCCATTTTACGACCTTGTTGCCACAGTTGTTAAGTGAATCCCTGCCGTTGTTAAGTTAATAAGATGGTTATTATGTGACTCTGGCTTCCCCCACTGATTTTGCTTCTCGGGATACAAAAGGGGATCGCATGACTCCAGGACACTACGACCGTCATAAATACGAGTCAGTTCCCAAAGATCCACCGTTTCATTGTGCCACCATGAGGAATGTTACAACAGTCGTAAGGGTGAAAAATGGTTGTAAATCCGTTTATTTCCCCACAGTACTAAAACTTCAAACGATTGCTAAGGACATGGTTGTATTTTTGAGGATTACCTGTATGTATATAAATGTGGATTCATTTATTTATTTATCAAACTTGCAGGTCGGAAACAAAATGCTGGTTTCCAGGAAAAAAATATAGTAAACCCCATTTAT
The DNA here is from genome assembly GCA_029891615.1 of Natrix natrix natrix. Lineage (NCBI taxonomy): Eukaryota > Metazoa > Chordata > Lepidosauria > Squamata > Natricidae > Natrix > Natrix natrix. The sequence continues at coordinate 146,052 of JAKRSK010006262.1, read as the reverse complement.
GTCACCATAATTGTCAATGGCCGTAATGCACCTACTAAGTACCTAAAATTCAGTCACAAGACTGTGGGGGAATGCTCAGATATACAATACAATGCAATAGTAGAGTTGGAAGGGACCTTGGAGGTCTTCTAGTCCAACCCCCTGCCTAGGCAGGAAACCCTATACTGTTTCAGACATGGCTATCCAACATCTTCTTAAAGACTTCCAGTGTTGGGGCATTCACAACTTCTGGAGGCAACTTCTGTTCCACTGATTAATTGTTGAGAACTTCGGATCTGGGTCATATGTAGGGGTTTTTCTACACTCAGAAGTAAGGAGGTAAGTACGATAGGGTGGAATCCTTATTGCTCTGTGAGTTTGGTTGGTTACCTGCAAATGTTTCATAAACTAACCAGATAAGGAAATTAGCTTCAAGGGTGCTACAAGCTAGAACCCGTGCTTCCTTCTAGCATTGATGAGGTTACCTAGTTGGGTTATGAGATGTATGCAGAAAAACAACCAGGCTCAGAGACCACTAAATACCCTACAGTCCTCCTCCTCCTCCTCCTCCTCCTCCTCCTCCTCTCCTCCCCCTCCCCCCCTCCTCCTCCCCCCCCACCTTCTTCCTCTCCACAGTCCCCTTCCCTTCTAGCACTGATGATGTTACCTAGTTGGGTTATGAAACATCTGCAGGAAAACCACCCACCTCAGAGAGCATCAACCCCCCCCCTTCTCCTCCTCCTCTCCACAAACCCCACTCCCTCCTAGCATTGATAATGTTCCCTAGCTGGGTGATGAAACGTCTGCAAGGAAACACCCAGCTCAGAGAGCACCAAGGACCCCCCAGTTCTCCTCCTCCTCCTCTCCACAAACCCCACTCCCTCCTAGCACTGATGATGTTCCCTAGCTGGGTGATGAAACGTCTGCAAGGAAACACCCAGCTCAGAGAGCACCAAGGACCCCCCAGTTCTCCTCCTCCTCCTCTCCACAAACCCCACTCCCTCCTAGCACTGATGATGTTCCCTAGCTGGGTCATGAAACGTCTGCAAGGACTTTTGGGACCCAAAGAGCACCAATTCAAGCCTGAATGAATGCAAATGTTCTCTCCTACCCTTTCTTTTCCTATTAAAGGATAATTTAATCATTGGCTCCTGGTGTGAGGAAAACTTAGCCTTTTCCACAAAGCAGCTGCCTGATTGTTAAATGATAAGGCTGCTCTTTTGACATTCTTTAAGATGTATGATATTCATAGCTTTTTCCTGGACGTCTGCAGGAGGACACCAGTAATTTCAGCCTTCACACCAAGTTGTATCCTATTTCCACACCAACAATTTGTTCTGGGGTGGTTACGCCAGTCAAAATTGGCCTCTGGTGATTGATATCATGGCATAAAGAGTTTGCGGTCAGCGGACAAAGTCTGTGGTTTAAATGATCGGCTTATCGTTTCAAGGATCCTAAAAGAGTTAACCATGATCTGTATCTTGGCTTGCTGTCTGAATGAAACCCTGTGAGCAAAATATATACCGTATTTTTTGGAGTATAAGACGCACCCTTTTTCCTCAAAAAAGAGGCTGAAAATCTGGGTGTGTCTTATACACTGAATACAGTATTTTTGGCCTCCCCAAACCCTGCCCCCCCCCCTTCGCAAAAATGGACGTGCAGGGGGGTTGGGAGGCCTGCAAAGTGCTTCTGGGGGCTGGGGAGGGAAAAAACGAGCGAAGAACGGGCCATTTATTTGCTCATTTTGGCCCCTCCAGTCCCCGAAGCACTCTACAAGCCTCCTAAAGGCTATGCATGCTGTTTTAATAGCAAAAAATGGCCCGTTTTCCTCCTAAAGGCTATGCATGCCCTTTCATTAGCAAAAAAAATGGTCTATTGTTCATAAAAAAAGGGCCATTTTTTGCTCATTTTTGCCCCCCCAGTCCTCAGGAGCTCTTTGCAGGCCTCTCGAACTCTCTGCATGCCCTGTTTTTCACAAAAAAACGAGGTGTGCAGAGGATTTGTGAGGCCTGCAGAGTGCAAAAGCTTTTTTAAAAATTTATTTCTTCAAAATCTTGGTGCGTCTTATATTCTGAAAAATACGGTATATATATATATATATTTCTTTTTCCAATTTCGGTCCGATAGGAATCAGATTAGGTAGGCTAATTCCACTTTCTTGTAAAGCTATACCTGCAGTCCTTGACTTATGACCACAATTGAGCCCAAAATTTCCACTGCTAAGCAAGAGAGTCGTTAAATGAATTTTGCCACATTTAATTGTCATTCTTGCCACCGTTGCTAATTTGGCTTGTCAGATGGTCGCAAAAGGGGGATCATAGGACCCCGGGATAGCTCAATTGTTATAAATATTACGCTTGGCAACTGGCATATACTTATGACAGTTGCACTGTCCCGGAGTCACGTGATCCCCTCTTGTGACCTTCTGACAAGGAAAGTCAATGGGAATGTCAGGGTAATGATGATTTAATAGCTGACCAGCTGTAATGTTGTAATATTGTAGTGCTGTAACGGTCATGCAATGGTAGCAATGAGTCAGCAGGTTTATTTGACTGCTATCGCTTTAAGAGGCTGTAATATAAGAGAGGCCCTGTGAGGGCGTATCTCTGTCTCTGTGTGTGCTTCCATGCTGTAGTTGATGATTGATTGTCTGACTTTGCCTAGTACACATATATATATATTCCTTGTAGATAAACCACTATTTGAAAGACAAACCTGTTTACTATATTATGCTCCTGGGTTGTCTCAAAATAGTCACACTGTGCGCACTCTAACAGATTATGCGCCCAAGCCAGAGAGAAGGCCATAGTGAGAGCTTATTGTAGAGCCAAAGAAATTGTACATCGTGGTTTGTTAGTGGTTGATGATTGTAAAGAAAGCAGACAACATGGCCTCTGTTGGCGTAATGGGAGGAGGTTTCTTGGTGTCTCGGCTAAATGAGACAAACGACCTCACCTGGAGTGTAATGCAAAGGGAGGAGTTGTGGATGATAGTTATTAATCCAGCAGTCCTGGATGATGGGGATTGGAGAAGAAATGAAAAGGCATTAGCCAGCATAAAGCCAGATTCGCTTAACAACTGTAGTGATCCACTGAACAACTATGGCAAGAAAGGCTGTAAAATGAGGCAAAAACTCCCTGAGCGACTGTCTCACTTAGCAACAGAAACTATGAGCTCAATTGTGGTCATAATTCAAGAACTACCTGTATTTATTTGTAAAATGTATTAAGTGCCCATTTTAACCTGTGGTAAGTCTGAGCAGCTTATACAGATAGTCCTTGACTTACAACCAACCATTCGCTCTGCGACAGTTTGAAGTTATAACAAGACTGGAAAGACATCATATGACCAGTCCTCATACTTAGGACCAAGTATTTATGATAGTTGCAGCATCCCAGGACCACATGATCACCATTTGTGACCTTCTCAGCTGGCTTCTGACAAGCCAGGTCAAAGGGGAAGGCCAGATTCTCTTACTGACCTCATGATTCACTTAGCAAGTCCAGCGACTCACTTACCGTAACAACCGTGGCACAAAAGGTCATCAAAATCAGACACCACTCTGATTTTAGGAGCATAGTCGCTTCTGTGCTACTAAAAGGCACCAGGTTGAGTGAACTAGAGAATGAAGACTATTTCACCTAAACTGCAAAAATTGTGAGAATCATTAGATGGCAGCAGAGTTCACAGGCGATTCCTTGCTCTTCCATGCCATCTTATGGTCACCTTGTAGATTGCACCCCAGAGACAGGAACCTTAGCACAAAAGCACAAAATTTCATGGGGGGGGAAATGTTTAGCTTAACTTACCTTGAAATTTTGTAAAGTAGGTGAAAACAAATGGGCAGGACAACACCTTTGTTTCCCCAAAATTTACAGAGGGCCAGCAACTAATGTTATCCCAGAGACTTCCGCAACCTGTCGGAAAAGAATAACACATATTTATTTATTTTATGTTCTGCTTTTAGTTTTTTTTATAAACAATGCTAAGTCACCCAGCTGGCTTTCGTGCCTAAGGGGGGACTAGAACTCACGGTCTCCTGTTGATTGTGGTGAGGTTCTCATGGTGAGGATCTCATACCGGTGATTTTGTGTTGGGGATCTCATGGTGGAAACCTCAAGAGGAGGAATCTCTTATTGTAGGGATCTACTGACTGTGGGGATATCGTAGTAGGATCCAATATGGATCCCATAGCGAGGATCTCATACTGATGGTAGAGATCTACTGATTAAGGGGACCTTGTTGTGTGAATCTTGTACTGGTGAGGGATCTCATAGCGATTATAGGGATCTTGTGGGATCTTGTGATGGGGAATTTCATACTGGTGAAGGGGATCTCATCATGGCGATCTGATACTGCTGGCAGGAATTTCATGGTGGGCATTTAATATAGATGGTAGCATTTCTGCCTCTCTCTGGGAACTGGTAATTAACTTATTTCAAGCACTCAGAAAACACCCTTAGATAATAAGAGAAGAAAATACAGAATAATAGAGCAAAGTCTAAGGGGAAGCCAGATTCGCTTAACAACCGAGCCACTAATGTAATACTGCAAGGATTCACTTAACAACGGTGGCGAGAAAGGTTGGAAAATGGGGTAAAAATCACTTAGAATAAAATAACAAGAGTAGGAAGGGACCTCGGAGGTCTTCTAGTCCAACCCCATGGCTCAGGCAGGAGACTCCATATACCACTTGAGACAAATGGACATCCAGCCTCTCCTTAAAAAGCTCCAGTGACGGAGTCGCCACAATATTTGGAGATATTTCTCATTTCTAGACTTGGCCACCCAGTCAGTTATTCTGGTCTAGTTTTATCACTGGACAAAAATGAAAAACCTCCAGATGTGTTTACACAACACACTTGGTGACAGAAGCAGCTCGTTTTTCAAGATTAGCTCAACCGACTGGATCACAAACTGACAAAAATAGGCTAACACACACACACACACACAAATTTATCCAATGAAGCTGCTTGGTCCTCATTTGACCCGAGGAAGAATGTCGTGTGTCACAAACAGGGTCACTCCTCTCCCTTTACGGTACACCGCAGTTATTTCCCCTCCCATCCCTTGGACGGATCTGCAAGCCTTGGGTGAAGAAACTCAAAACATGCAATACATGTTGCAAGAGGTTGGACTTACACGCAGGTAGTGCTCGTCTTACGACCAGAATTCAGCCCAAAGTTTTTGTTGCTAAATGCGTTGATCGTTCAGTAAATTATTCCCCCTTTTACAACCTTTCTTGCCACGGTTGTTACGTGAATCCCTGCAGTTGTTGAGTTAGTTACACCGTTGTTAAGTGGATCTGGTTTTCCCCATTGACTTAGCTTGTCAGAAGGTCGCAAAAGGGGGAAATCACGTGGCCCTGTGACTGTCATAAATGGGAGTCAGTTGCTGAGTGTGTCCCCGTGTGGGGATGCTGCAAAAGTTGTAAGTGCGAAAAATGGCCGTCAGTCACTTTTTTTCTGTGATGTCGTAACTTGGAACGGTCACTCAATGACCTGTTGTAAGTCGAGGACTGCCTGTAAAAACAGAGCTGTTTGCAAAGTCCTTGTAAGAGTGTGGCTGGATCGATGGGTGGTTGTCAGAAGAATGATTGATCGTTCTTGTTTTTCGATGCGCAACTCTGCCAACATTTTAACCTTTGGCCAAGTCAGACAAGACTCCGCTGCTATTTTCATTGTGTTGTTCTCTCCAAAATTGTTGGAGGAGAATCTTTACATCTCAGGGTTGAATGGTGAGATTCGCCCACCAGTGATTCCTCACCACGAGATCACAAAATCCCCAGCACCAGTATGAGGTTCCCCTTGGTGAAACCACACAAGATCCATATAATTATTACAAGACCCCACCCTACCAGCAACGAGATTCCCCAGGATGAGATGCCCATAATCAGTGTAAGACTCCCCACCCTGGGGTCAGTATGAGATCCCCATTATGGGATCCCCATTACCACCAGGAGATTCCAGTGGTGAAATCTAATTTTTTTTAAACTACCGGTTTCTGTGGGCGTGGCTTGGTGGGGTCATGTGACTGGGTGGGCATAGCTATGTAGTCATGGAGCAGGGTTGGACTAGATGACCTCCAGGTCCCTTCCACCCCTGCATTATCCTCTGAAACTGCGTCTAGTGCCAGATTTGTAGTCCTTCCTCTCTCTCCTCCCTTTCTTTCTTTCTTTCTTTCTTTCTTTCTTTCTTTCTTTCTTTCTTTCTTTCTTTCCTTTCTTTCTTTCTCTTTTTCTTTTCTCTTTCTTTCTTTTTCTTTCTCTCTCTCTCTCTTTCTCTCTCTCTCTCTCTCTTTCTCAGCATCCCCCACCCCCCATTTTTGGCCAAGTAAGCTTCATGGAAGCCTGCTGTGAGCAAAAGCAGATTCCCTCACCCCACTGCCGTGGTTCTAGAGAATCTGTAGTAAAAAAAAAAAAAAAAAGCTTAATTTAAAAAAAAAGAGTTCCAAAGATCAGTTGTGCGATCGTGGGAACTTTAAAAAAAAAACTTTTAAAAGTATTTTTTTACTGCCAATTCTCAGAACCAGTAGCATTTTTAAACTACCGGTTCGCACAAACCATCCCGAACGGTAGCATTTCACCCCTAGGAGATTCCCACCATGAGACTGCCATCATCAGTATGAGAGCCCCACCCTGAGAATGAGATCCTAACCATAAGTTCCCCATCCCCAGATCTCCATGGCTGAATCTCCACAGCTTCCACATTGGGAGATTCTCACCCGGCTCTTCCATTGGTTTATCGAATCAATCAATCAAACAAGGAACCTTCCAATCAGCACCCTGTTGCAGCAGATTCTCACCCTCCCCCTACCCAAAGTCAGGCTCTATTTGCAGTTGAGTTGGCCCACTCTTCTAGATCCTTCTGCAAAATGCATCTGCTTAGTTACATCGAAGCTTTTGGAGGTCTTAAACCAGAGACCATCTTGAGATTTGTGGACTTCAACTCCCAGAATTCCTCAGCCAGGATGGGGGACTCTGGGAGTTGAAGTCCACAAGTCTTAAACTTACTTCATTTGGAGATCCAGATTTTAAAAAATACAATACAATACAATACAATACAATACAATACAATACAATACAATACAATACAATACAATACAATACAATACAATACAATACAATACAATACAATACAATACAATAATACAATAATACAATACAATACAATAATACAAAAAAAATCTGAGAAGAACTCCCGAATTCTCTTTGATCTTCTGATGAACACAGATTTCTAAAGTTACAGGGAGTCCTCAATTTATGACTACAATCAAGTCAAAATTTTACGTTACTAAGCAAGACAATCTGTCTTCCCCATGGACTTTGCCTGCCAGAGAAAAAGCCGTTGCAGTAAATTTCAACCACATTAACGGATGTGATCTGCACTACAGGTATTCCTCACCTTACAACCGTTCGATTAGTGACCGTTCAAAGTTACAACGGCACAGAAAAAAATAACTTACAACCAGTCCTCGCAGTTACATCCCTCGCAGTCACCTGATCAAAATTCAGACAAATTTTGGCAACCATCACGTACTTATGACGGTTTCAGTGTCCTGGGCTCTTGTGATCTCCATTTATGACCTTCCTAATCAGCTCCTGACAAACATGGGGGAAGTCGGATCTGCTTAACGACTGCATGGTTCACTTAACAACTACAGCAATTCACTTAACAACCACGGCAAAAACAATAGTAAAATCAGGTGCGTCTCGCTTAACCACTGCTTTGCTTGGCTAGAGAAATTCTGGACCCCGGTGTGGTCATACGTCGAGGACTCCCTGTGTGTGAATGAATAGCATTCTTGCCTGACTTTTCTCTGCTTAGATATTGATCGGCGAGGTGGTCATGTGACTGGGTGGGTGTGGCCAACTCGATGTCACTCACAGCGAGAGTCGCCTCGCCAGCCTCGCCTCGCCCTTCCCCTCCCAGCCCCTCCTCGCCTTCCCGCCCGGGCTCCTTAGGGCCCCAAGAGGAATCAGTTGCTGGAGCTAAGCAGCCATGAGAAAGAGTTGGCAAAACAGCTCAGTTCAAATTGGATCTGGCCGAGAAGGAGGCTCAGCAGAAGCACCTCACTGAGGACTAGGAGCATAGGCTTTCCAAGCAGAAGGAAGACCTGCGGGAGTGCGAGGCCAGGTACCAGCGCTTGGAGGCTCAGAGGGCTGAGATGGTCAGCCAGTTCCAGGCCATGGTGCAGTCCCACTGGAACGAGGCCCTCTGGCTCTTCACCACCAGCGGCACTTCTTCCCTCCAGCCTTCACCCAAAGCCCCCCACCAGGAGGCCAAAGCAGACCCCAAGATGGAATTTCTGACCCCCACAAAAGACCCCAAAGGGGGAGACTCTCTGCAGCAACACAAGCGTTCATTGCACGTATCCTGCCCAGGGGGCGTAGTTTGAGGACCCAGGATTTAGTGCAATATAAAAAATGCAAATAATTTTTGTGCTGAACATCAAAATTTTCTTGTGCCCCATCAGTAGTCCACAGACCACCAGTTGATGACCACTGCTCTAGGAGTGGTGCAATGAAGGGGGTTTGTATTCTGGTCAATTCCTATTGTGGCTATTGGGTGAGGGGCTGCATTCTAATCCTACCATTAGCTGTCAAACTTTGCTGCAAGGAGTTTCAGAATACCCTCTCTTGAATGGCCTTCTGCTGGCAGTATTTACTTTGCCTATGAATAGAGCCATCTAGATCGTTGTCTTCCTCTTTCAAAAAGCTCTTTGTCTCCTTAAGTGCTGGCATCTGCTGTGAGCTATTAAGAAAGACTTGAGGGGGGTAGCTGCTTTCTACCTCTGAAAACATGTTTCTCCATTTCTCCTTCAGGGAAATACAATGCGTTTTTAAAAATAGTTCCCAAAATATTTCATTCTTCGGGAGGTGGGTGGGTGGAAGGGCGGGGGCTTCCCATACCACCAATCTTCCCCGTAGAAAATATTGGATTTTTTTGCAGGGCAGCCGTGAGGAGAGGCAATGAACTTGGACAGTATCTCAATTATCCAAGCGATCGATAAGATTCTGAATCTGTAAAACGTCTTTGGAACAAGCTTAATAAATAAGACTCCTTTAGGATAGACACGATGCTACAGGAAGAAAGGAGGGAGGGAGAGAAGGAAAGGCAGGAAAGAGAGAAGAGAGAGGAAGAGAGGGAAGGCGAATGAAAGGAAATAGGTAGGAAGGAGGAAAGTAAGAAAGGAAAGGGGAAAGGAGGGAAGGAAGAGAAGAAAAGAAAGAGGAAAAGAAAGAAAAGCGAAAAGAAGGACAGAAGGAGGGAAGGAAACAAGGGAGGAAGAAACAAAAGGAAGGAAGATAGAAAGTAATGGGAAGGGGAAGAAAGGAAAAAATGAAGGAAAGAGAGGAAAAGAAGGAAAAGAGAAGGAAGGAGGAAGGAAGGAAGAAAGGAATAGTAAGAAAGGAAAGGGGATAGGAGGAAAGGAACAGAAAGAAAAGAGAGGAAAAAAGATAGAAGGAAGAAAAGAGCAGAGAGAAGGGCAGAAAGAGGGAAGGAAACAAGGGAGGAGGAAACGAAAGGAAGGAAGATAGAAAGAAATGGAAAAGGGAGGAAAGAGGAAGAAATGCAGGAAAGAGAGGAAAGGAAGGAAAAGAAAAGAAGGAATGAGGAAGGAAGGAAAAGAAGGAAGGAAGGAAACGTGGGACGCTTTCAGGCAAGATTCGATAGAGAGGAAAAAATCCACAACCCTAATCCAACCGTAGTTCCTAGTTCGAGACCACCTTTAAAGGTTGGGGAGGAGGGGAAGGGGATAATTCTTATCCTTTCAGACTTGTAAGTTTTTTTCTTTCTTTTTACTGTCTCCTTGCAAGAAAAGCAGCATTAATACTCCTGGCATTGATTCCTTGTCCAGCCGCCTCCGAGGCTGACAGATCTCCCATATTGTCTTTCACGGGTTATTTTCACGTACCAGACATTAAGCAAATGTTCTCCACTTGTCTGAAAGAATCTCTTGCACACTATAATGCTTTGACATATTTATTGCAAGCCAGGAAAAAAAAAACACCATTTATTCTTGCTGCCGTTCTAATGGAAAAGCCTCTGCTATGTTTTCTCTGCTACCCCTTCTCTACAGCATGACAACTAAATTAATACAAGCGGTCCTCAACTTATAACAGTTTATTTAGTAACCGTTCAAAGTTACAAAAGTGACTTATGACAGTTTTCCACAATTATAAATGTCGCGGCAACCCCCTGTGGTCATGAGATCAACATTCCGACGCCTGGCAACTGACCCGTATTTATGACGATCGCGATCTGTTTATGACGACTGCAATGCAGAAGGAGATCACAAGGTCCATTGTGTGTTTTGAGCTAAGCTTCCCCAAAAAGCATGAAGCAGAGTCCCGACAAAACCCCTTTTATTAAACGAATGTGAATTCCTCTCATTCACATTCAGCAAGGCCTGGCAAACAGTCTTTCAAAGAAGTATTTATGGCCACAGAACTTATCTATCTTGGAAAGCTGCCATGTGGATATTTTCCAAACACAGTGCTGTGCAAGGAAAGACTCTGGGCACAGAGTCTCCGAGATTCATGGACAGATCTTCACACTCCTGAAACGAATGAACAATTTGTTTCCTGCAAAAGCCCCCTCCCCTTTCGCTCCTCTTTTATTTCCTCTGGGAGGGGGGGGCTAATCACCTTCCACCTGTGGCTTTACTCCCAAGTCTACCCTGATTTCTGGGTTGTTCTTTTCTTCTGGCAGCTCTGCACACGCGCACACTGGGAACAGGCTCCAGCTGTTCCTCTGCCTCACTGATGTCTGACTCCGAAGGCAGCTGATCACTGCCAGACGGCCTCAGCCCCGTCTCTGCCTCCGATGCAGAGCCGTTGCCCAAACTTTCCCTGGCCTCCAGGACTGGCCCATGCTCCCCCTCAACTTCCTCCCTGTCCGAATCTTCCACCAGTTCTGCTGGCTACTGGCAGGCCACAACACTGAGGGATCTAGATGGTTGCAACTTCATGGAGTATCTCCAATAGTTCAGGGTAAGAGTTGTTTTTTTTTTAAATCTTGCAGATCAACCTATAGGCAGTCCTCCACTTATGACCACAATTGAGCCCGAAATTTCTAAGTTGCTAAGCGAGACCATTGTTAAGTGAGTTTTATGCCCCATCTTATGGCCTTTTTTAGCTCAGTCGTTAAGTGGATCACTGCACTTGTTAAGTTAGTAGCACCGTTGTTAAGCAAATCCAGTTTTCCCAGTGACTTTGCATGTCTTGAAGGTCGGAAAAGGGGATCACGTGACTCAGGGGCACTGCAACCGTCATAAATATGAGTCCATTGCCAAGCATCCGAATTTTGATGACGTGACCATGGGGATGCTGGAGCGGTCATAAATGTGAAACCGATCATGTCATTTTTTTCAATCGCTGTTTCAAATTTGAACAGTCATTAAATGAACTATTGTTGTAATTCAAGAACTACCTGTAGAGGTATTGCCTGATTTCCCAAATGATGATAAACTTCAACTCCCAGCATTCCTAGGCACTGATGGTGAGGAATGCTGGGAACTGTAGTACAAGACCTGTAGAGTTTGCTGCTGGGGAAGGGACAGAAGACTGTGAGACCAATGGCTTAATTTGAATTGAGAGACAGACTGGTTGAAAGTCACCCAGCTGGCTTTCGTGCCTCAGGCAGGACTAGAACTCACCGTCTCCTGGTGAATGGCCCTAGCTGGCTTTCGTGCCTAAGGTGAGACTAGAACTCACCGTCCCTTGGTGATTGGCCCAAAGTCACCCAGCCAACTTTCACACCTAAGATGGGACTAGAACTCACTGTCTGCTGGTGATCATGTTTGAGACAGGACTAGAACTCCCCTCACCTGGTTTCTAGCCTGGTGCCTTTCCCATTAGACCAAACTGACTCTCATCTTCAGCTAACAGAATACCCCAGGTTCGAAACCTTATGTTCTACTATGAGCCCGGGGAATTTCGAATCTTAGCGGAGTCTGTTGATTAATGAATCAGGGACTCAAAGCATTGGAAGGGACCTGAGACATCATCTAGTCCAAGCCTCCCTCCTCCAATCATGGAGAAGACCGCTCCCTCCTTCCATTCTTCCTTCTGCCTGCAGAATCGAGCAACGTCCCAACTGCTGAAGGCCTTAAATCAGCCACAGGGCCAAAAAAAGTCATTTTCACACCTTGCTCACTTTTTAATTTTAAAAAAGCAGGTGGCAACGCATCCCCCCCAAGCAGAAAATTTATTATTTTTTTTTGTTTCCTGATCCTTTCCTCCAACCTGGGTCTCCAGCTCCAAATTATTAATGCATTCGCCGAGCATTTAACAAGGCTTGCAAAAATTGCTGGCCGGCATCTTGGTTATCCCAATTACTTCCTTTCGGCATGAGGGAGGGGGGCATTGCCCTGATTTTTTGGGGGGCGGCGGCGTGGTGCCTCTCTCTGTCTCTGTATGTGCATGCACAGAAAAGCTGCAGTGTGTCTGAACACTGAGTATCCAACTCACATCCGGCAGTGGTGCGTGTCCGAAAATTGTGCACATATTTGCTAAAAGGAAGAAACAATGCCCAGGAACACCGGTTAGCGTTGACCGGATCACCAAATGACACAGAGGTGGCCAAACAGCTGTCATACCACATCCCTGAATTTTGAGAAGGCAGCCATGACATGGAAAATGAATGCAGAAATTCCTCCACTTGCAACAGTTCATTTAGCGACCGTTAAAGGACACCGGAAAAAAAGCAATTTGTGACTGTTTTTTCACTCTTGAGATGGTGGCGGTATCCCCTCCTGGGATAGTACTTTGATTGAAATTCAGGTGATTGGCAACTGGCTCATATTTATGACGGTTGCAGTGTCCCGTGATCCCCTTTTGTGACAGAAGTCAAAGGTTCACTTAACAACCGCGTGACTATCTTAACAGCTGCAGGGACTCACTTAGCCAACGTCGTTATAATGGTGCGAAACTCACTTCACAAACGTCTCGCTTAGTAACAGAAAGTCTAGGCTCAATTGTGGTCATAGGTTGAGGACTACTTAAACCATCACCACGCAAGGAAAGATTTGCAAAGTGGCAAAACTGTTTGCATTTAGCCTTCTGTCCATAAAAAAATATGATTTTTCCTCTTCTATTTATGTAAGGCAGGGAGGAAGGTGGCGAATGATGGGAAAAAATGGTTAAATGGTGGTCTGTTTGGACACCCCTGACTTAAGGACTGCAGCGGTTTAATTAGCAAACAAATTGGAGCACTGTCTCGCTTAACGGCAAAAACTTTGGGGGTTGCAAGTCGAGGACTGCCAGTGCTCCTTATTTCTTTAAAGGAATGATTCGGGCTCCTTGTTCTCAGCCAAATCCTGCTTCTAAACTTGGACCGCATGAAACCATGGGCTGGGTTGATGCATCATGTTAAGCCATGGTTGGGTTAAACGTGGTTTGTTGAATCAACTCCATCCAGCTGGGTAAGTTAAGTAAGAAACAACAATGCCTGCCAGGCTAAAATTAAACAAGCCATATTGTGGGGGAGGGGATACGGGTAGAGCTTGACTTATAACCACAACGAGCCCCAAATTTCCATGGCCAAACAGGACTATTGTTAAGCGGGTTTTGCTATATTTTACAATCCTTCTTGCGACGGTTGTTAAGTGAATCATTGCAGTTGTGGAGTTATTCACCTGGTTATTAATTGCATCTGGCTTCCCCACCGACTTTGCTCATCAGAAGAACACAAAAGGGGATCAGGTGACACCCCTCCCCCTCCTGGGACACTGCAACCGTCATAAGTACATTCCAGTTTCCAAGCCTCCGAATTTTGATCAACGGTGATCATGTGAAAAACGGCCGTAGGTCCGTTATGGAGAAAAACTAGGTTTCCCTTCACGGTTGCATAAATTCACTTAACAACAGCTGTGATTCCCTTAACAACTGCAGCAAAAAAAGGTGCTAAAATTGGGTGTGACTCACTAAACGACAGAAACCCTGCTCCTGATTTTGGCCATAAATCGAAGACTGCTGTTATGGCCCGCCAGCAGAGCAGGCCATAGATTCGGACAGTGAGGAGGTTGGGGAGGGAGATGGGCCAGTCCTGGAGTCTGGGGAAGGCTCTGATGAGGGCTCTGTGTCGGAGGCAGAGATGGGGACAGGGCCGTATGCCAGTTATCAGCTGCCTTCAGAGTCAGGCATCAGTGGGGCAGAAGAACAGCTGGAGCCTGTTCCCAGTGTGTGCAAGTGCAGAGTTGCCAGACGAAGGGAACAGCTAAAGAACTGGGATCAACTTGGGAGGAAGGCCACAGGTGGACGATGAATGCCCCCTCCCAGAGAGAATAAAAGGGGGAGCGCCAGGGGAGTGGAGTTTGCAGGAGACATTTAGTTCGCTTAATTGGTTCGTGACTCTCCGAGACTCCTGGCCAAGTTTTGCAGATATCAGACTGGCAGCTCTCCAAGCCAGATAAGGTCTGTGACTGTAAATCCTCCCTAGAAAGACTTTGCTGGATGTGAATGAGCAGAGTTCACAGCCAATTAATAAAAGGGGTTTTGGTCGGGACCAGGAGTTTGCTCCAGGCTCTTGGGAAGTCTCAGTCAGAACAACTGCTTGCAATGGTGTCAAACCAATGCTGTGTTGACTACCAGGGACAGTTAATAATTACCTCCTTTCCTGAATGATTCATAAGCAGGAAATTGCTTTTTATAACCAGCATTTCGGGGTGGAAGAGGGAGAGAGATGATGGATGAAGTGTTAAGCTGGACCAGCCTGATGCATGACTCGTTCCAGGGCAAACTTAACGTGTCTGAAGGGAGGAATTAACTTAAATCAAGGCAATGGATCACAGGGTGACTCGAGGCGATGCATTTTTCACTTTATCCTGATTATAGACGACTGCTTTCCTAAGGGAAAAGATGCTCATTTAATTAGCACCACAAAATAGATGGGTAACTGAGACGGCAACCCCATAATTCCACCCGGCAATGGGATGCAAAAGAGACGGCAGTTTCTGTGCAAACCTGACTAGGAAATGTTTTTTACAGGTAGTCCCTCGATTTACGACCATGATCGAGCCCCAAATTTCTGTGGCTAAGTGAGAAATTTGTTAAGTGAGTTTTGCCCCATTTTACAACTTGTGTCAACGGGGGAGGCCACATTAGCTTAACAACAGTGCTACTAATTTAACAACGGCTGTAATTCACTTAACAACAAGAAAGTTCGTAAAATGGGGCAAACCTCACTTAACAAATGTTTCGCTGAGCAACATAAATTTTGGGCTCATTTGTGGTCATAAGTTGAGGACTACCTAATATGGTTGCAATAAAAGAAAACCCAAGGGATTTGCATGGGCAGATACATAAATTAGAAATTTCCAATAAATTAGATACATAAATTAGAATAATCCAATGTTCAATGTATTACTGACTTGCTGGTACAATACTAGAACAGGGGTCCCCAATCTTTTGGTACTCAGGGACCACTAAATTCATAATTTTAAATCCCACGAACCACTAATATGATCTGCCTAATGACCGGGTGGGTGGGTGTGGCTAAGTGGTCATGTGACTGGGTAGGCGTGGCCAACTCGATATCATTCACGTTGCGGGGCGCCTCGCCAGCTTCTACTCCTCACTCCTCGCCTTCCCGCCCGGGCTCCTTAGGGCCCCAACAGGAAGGAGTTGCTGGAGCTAAGCAGCCAACCATGAGAAAGAGTTGCTGAGCGTCACTTTTTTCGGTGATATTTGTAACTTCGGATAATCATTCAACAAACTCTTGTAACTGGAGGAGTAACTGCACACAATTGCCTGCAGCTGAAAATATTATTCAGGTGATGCAATAAAAGGGATATGTGGAAATCAAGTGGCAAGGAGTCCCATAATCTTGGACCCAACTTTGGCTGAGAAAAAGTGGTTGGTTTACAGCAGGGGTCCCCAACCTTTCAGACCTCAGGGACCACTAATATGATCTTCCTAATGATGGTGGGCGTGGCTAGGTGGTCATGTGACTGGGTGGGTGTGGCCAACTCGATGTCACTCACAGCGAGAGTCGCCTCGCCAGCCTCGCCTCGCCCTTCCCCTCCCAGCCCCTCCTCGCCTTCCCGCCCGGGCTCCTTAGGGCCCCAACAGGAAGGAGTTGCTGGAGCTAAGCAGCCACCAGGAGAAAGAGTTGGCAAAACAGCTCAGTTCACATTGGATCTGGCTGAGAAGGAGGCTCAGCAGAAGCACCTCACTGAGGACTAGCAGCATAGGCTTTCCAAGCAGAGGGAAGACCTGCAGGAGTGCAAGGCCAGGGACCAGCGCCTGGAGGCTCAGTGGGCTGAGATGGTCAGCCAGTTCCAGGCCATGGTGCAGTCCCACTGGAACGAGGCCCTCCGGCTCTTAACCACCAGCGGCACTTCTTCCCTCCAGCTTTCACCCAAAGCCCCCCACCAGGAGGCTGAAGGAGACCCCAAGTCGGAATTTCTGCCCCCCCTCCGACCCACACAAAAAGCCCCCAAAGGGGGAGACTCTCTGCAGCAACACAAGCGTTCATTGCGTGTATACAATGCATGGACCGTAGTTTGAGAAGCCCTGATTTATTGCAATATAAAAAAAGCAGATAATTTTTCTGTGGACCACCAGAATTTTCTCGTGATCACCAGAGGTTCACGGACCACCCATTGGTGACTACTGGACTAGAAGACCTCCACGGTCCCTTCTGACTCTGCTATTCTGTTATTATCTGAGACTGGTGTGTCTTTAACTTTGCCTCAGCTGGCTCGGTGGAGGCTTAAAACAGGATCTGTTGGATTATGGGGACCTGTCCATCATTAAACAACAGTTGGCACCAACTGGACTCCTGATGTGCGATTTGTTACCTTGCGTAAAGAGAAAAACAAACATCTCGTTGAAACAGGGAAAGCTTCTTTTCAACCCATGGCGTGCAATGTTTATTCTGCATACAAACTTATCCAAGTTCTTAAACTGCCTTTTGACCCCTCAAACAAGTTTGGTGACTCGGAGGAGACTCAGAAAGGAGGCAAGTGTAACAGAAGAAGAGAATTGGAAGGGACCGTGGAGGTCTTCTAGTCCAACCCTCTGCTCAGGCAGGAGACCCTATAGTACCATTCCGTTAAAATGGCTGTCCAATCTCTTCTTAAAAGCCTCCAGTGTTGGAGCATTCACAACTTCGTTAACTGTTCTCACTGTCAGGAAGTTTCTCCTCAGTTCTAAGTTGCTTCTCTCCTTTATTAGTTTCCACCCATTGCTTCTTGTTCTGCCCTCAGGTGCCTTGGAGAATAGTTTGACTCCCTCTTCTTTGTGGCAACCCCTGAGATATTGGAAGTCTGCTATCATGTCTCCCCTAGTCCTTCTTTCTATTAAACTAGACATACCCAGTTCCTGCAACCGATCTTCATATGTTTTAGTCTCCAGTCCCCTAATCATCTTTGTTGCTCTTCTCTACTTCTCTCCTTGGTTAGTTTCCACCCATTGCTTCTTATTCTACCCTCAATTGCCTTGGAGAATAGTTTGACTGCCTCTTCTTTGTGGCAACCCCTGAGATATTGGAACACTGCTATCTTGTCTCCCTTAGTCCTTCTTTTCATTAAACTAGACATACCCAGTTCCTGCAACCGTTCTTCATATGTTTGAGCTTCCAGTCCCCTAATCCTCTTTGTTGCTCTTCTCTGCACTCTTTCTAGAGTCTCCACATCTTTTTTACATCGTGGTGACCAAAACTGAATGCCGTATTCCAAGTGTGGCTTTACCAAGGCATTATAAAGTGGTATTAACCCTTCACGTGATCTTGATTCTCTCCCTATGTTGATGCAGCCTAGAACTGTGTTGGCTTTTTTGGCAGCTGCTGCACACGGCTGGCTCCTATTTAAATGGTTGTCCACTAGGACTCCAAGATCCCTTTTCACAGTTACTACTATTGAGCCAGCTTTCACTGAGCCAAAGAGAATTATGTAAATGTCCTTGGGAGTCATTTGTGGATCTCTTCCATCTTCTGGGGCCTGGCAGTCATAATTGATTTCACCATACAGATTTCACCCTACTGGCCCTCAATCAGAAAGACTCTCTTAGATTCAGCTGGCTAGGGACATTTGCTGAGGTTTAAGGCCATGATAGGAAACCTACGTCACCCGTGCCTAAAGTGGCACATGGAGCCATCTCGCCTGGCACATGCGGTTGCCCATTCCTCTTCTGGGTTTCTGGTGCATGCACATGTGACGATCAGCTGGCCTTTGTGCATGTGGCAGTGCCAGAAACCAGAAGAGCTGGTTTTTCTAGTTTCTGCCCTGCATATGTGCATGTGTGCCGGCCAGCTGATCGTCGTGTGCTCATGCGCACCAGAAACCGGAAGACAGCTGGCTGGTGTACATGCACACACCAGAAACCGGAAGTTCATTTCCCAGCAACTCCTCTTCCGGGTTGCGGCCTTGACAAGCCCCCGCATGCAATCACTGGCTTAAGGTATCTTGCAAATCTATGCATTTCTAAATTGCACAGAGGAAGTTAGCAAAATAGATGGTCGATTTTTCATACTTAAGACCGTATAAAGTTGTGACGGCATTGAAAAAAGTGACTTATGACCGTTTTTCACAATTACAACCATTGCAGCATCCCCATGGTCACATGGTTTAAATTTGGTTGCCTGGCAACTGACTCATTTATGACGGTTGAACGAGGGGAGGGGAAAGAGGAAGGAAGGGAGGAGGGAAGGAAGGAGCAGTGGGAGCAAGGGAAGAGAGAGAAGGAAGGAAAGAGGAAGGAAAGAAGGAAGGAAGGAGAGAGAGAGAGAGAGAAGGCAGGAACAGAGAGAGAGAAGGAAGAAAGGAAGGAGAAGGAAGAGAGAATAGAAGAGAAGAACAGAAGGAATAAGAGAGAATGAATGAATTATTGAGATAAAGGAAGTAAGGAATGACAGAAGGAAAGAGCAGAGAAAGGAAGGAAAAAGGAAGGAAAAAGAAGGAAGGGAGGATAGGGAGGGAGGGTGGGAGGAAAAGGAGTGAAGGCAGGACCAGAGAGAGGGAAGGAAAAATGGAAGGAAGGAAAAGGAGAAAGTAAGTAAAGAGCCTTTATAAGTTCACTTAAATTTCTAACATTACAAAATGCAATTCAGTCTCCAGTGACTTCCCTATCAATTATTTCTGTCCCTTTGGAATTGCTTATTTCCCAGACTAAAAAGCTAACAACCAGAGCAAGTACACCAATCCTCTAATTCTCCCCGCTGAAGATGAACAACAGACCTCAATGTGCCCCAAACTCTCATTTGTAATCCTGGGAACTTTCTCTAACCGTGTGAGGATTGGGTGAAAGAAATGCCACTCAAAGCATGGGGGACCCAATAACATTCTGGAGAAAGGAAAGGAAAGAGGCAGAGACAGGAGAAAGGGATATGCAAAATTTGCAAATAGGGGTCCTTGCCTAGAAAAACCTCCATCAGCCAGTGAAAGAGGCTGAGAAATATAAATACAGATATTCCTCAACTTACAACAATTCGTTTAGTGACTACAAGAAGTTACAATGATGTTGTAGGTCACCAGTGGCCAGTGGATTATGGCAGCAGATTCGGACAGTGAGGAGGTTGGGGAGGAAGATGGGCCAGTCCTGGAGTCTGGGGAAGGCTCTGAGGAGGGCTCTGTGTCAGAGGCAGAGAGGGGGTCAGAGCCGTATGCCAGTTATCAGCTGCCTTCGGAGTCAGACATCTGTGAGGCAGAAGAACAGCTGGAGCCTGTTCCCAGTGTGTGCATGCACAGAGTTGCCAGATGAAGGGAAGAGCTAAAGAACAGGGGTCGACTCGGGAGTAAGGCCACATTTGGACAATGAATGGTCCCTCCCAGAGGGAATAAAAGAGGAGCGAAAGGGGAGGGGAGTTTGCAGGAGACAATTAGTTCACTTCATTGGTCCGTGTCTCTCCGAGACTCCTTGCCAAATTCTGCAGATATTAGCCTGGCAGCTCTCCAAGCCAGAGAAGGTCTGTGACTGTAAATCCTCCCTCAAAAGACTTTGCTGGATGTGAATGAGGAGAATTCACAGTCAATTAATAAAGGGTTTTTTTTTGTCGGGACCAGGAGTTTCCTTCATGCTCTTGGGAAGCCTCTGTCAGAACAAATGGCACTTGGAAAAAGTGATTTATGACTATTTTTTACACTTACATCTGTGGCAGCATCCCCATGATCACGCGATCAAAATTCAGACACTTGGCGACTGACTCATGTTTATGACCGTCGCAGTGTGGTGACTCTCTGACAAAGCATCATCATCGGGAAAGTCAGATTCGCTCCACAACTGTGTTAACTAACTTAACAACTGCCGTGATTCATTTAACAAACGTTGCAAGAAAGGTTGTAAAATGGGACAGAATTCCCTTAACAATGGTCTGGTTTAGCAACTGTAATTTTGGGCTCAGTTGTGGTTGTAAGTCGAGGACTACCTGCAAATAAATGCCAGGAAAAACACAACTGGAAGTTTATTGATGTATGACAATATTAAAGGTGACTAATGACAGCCCACTTTAAGTGATTTAATAGACGTTAATTCAGTTCCTGAATTAAACAATAACACAATAATTCTGCTGTTCTCCAACTTCCTTATTTTTCATACAGTCAAGTTGCAAAATCAGGAAGAATTTGATGAGGCAGAATTGAGCGATCGTTTCTCCAGGTTTATATAATACCAGCTGATAACCTCTCGATGCCCAGGTATTTATTTATCCCAACCAGTGGTGAAATTCAATGTTTTTTTACCACCGGTTCTGTGGGTGTGGGTTGGTGGCCATGGCTTGATGGGTGTGGCAGGGGGAAGGATACTGCAAAATCCCCATTCCCACCCCACTGGGGCCAGCCAGAGGTGGTATTTGCTGGTTGTCTGAACTACTCAAAATGTCCACTACTGGTTCTCCAGAACCTCTCAGAACCTGCTGGATTTCACCCCTGATCCCAACCCTCCTTCCATGAATGTCGCTGCAATTTCTAATGTTGGGGTTTCCCCCTTACCAGAGGGCGACCCCTTGTGGAATACTGTGAAGCCGTTACTATGGCAACTCCACAGTGCTGTACAGTAGAGGTCATTTTAAGGCACAACAGGCTGTATCTTAACACACACACCCCGAGGGGTGTTAGGGGTGTCTTACCCCCACAGTATTTGTTTCCAGAGAGTAAGTAATTCGTGTAATCAAGTTTGGTTGAAATTGCTTGAGGCATTCCAGAGTTATGCTGGAACATAAACACACACACAAAAAGCCCACGCTTGAAGATGGCAGGTGAGATCCTGCCGAAACGTTGCAAAGACAATCTCAACCTTACATGGGAAAAGACCCGAATACGCCAAGACCTGCATACCTGTACCCGTGAAAATCTACGCAAACATATATATACAGTATGTGTGTGTGTGTGTGTGTGTGTGTGGATAGATAGATAGATAGATAGATAGATAGATAGATAGATAGATAGATAGATAGATAGATATAGATATAGATATATAGAGATAGAGATAGAGATATAGAGATATAGATATATAGATATAGATATATAAAGATAGATAGATAGATAGATAGATAGATAGATAGATAGATAGATAGATAGATAGATATAGAGATAGAGATATATAGATATAGATATAGATAGATAGATATAGATATAGATATAGATATAGATATAGATATAGATAGATAGATAGATAGATAGATAGATAGATAGATAGATAGATAGATAGATAGATAGAGATAGGGAGGGAGGGAGGGAGGGAGGGAGGGAGGGAGGGAGAGAGAGAGAGAGAGAGAGAGAGAGAGAGAGAGAGAGAGAGAGAGATAGATCATGGGAAATTCAATGAACAAAAATACAGGTAGATCCTCGACTTACGACCACAACTGAGCCTAAAATTCCAGTTGCTAAGCAAAACATTTGTTAAGTGAATTTGGCCTCATCTTACAACCTTTCCTGCGACAGCTGTTAAGTGAATCCCTGCAGTGATTAACTTAGTCGCATGGTTCTTAAGTGAATCTGACTTTCCCATTGACTCTGCTTGTCAGAAGGTCGCATAAATATGAGTCAGTTGCCAAACATCCGAATTTTGATCACGTGACCATAGGGAGGTTGCAATGCTCGTTAAATGTGAAAAATGGTTATAAGTTGCCTTTTTTTTTTTAGTGCCGTTGTAACTTCAAATGGTCGCTAAAGGAAAGGTTTATAAGTCGAGGACTACCTGTGATGTATTTTTCCTGTTTTTCAGACGGGCGAATGTTTGAACTTCTAAATTAATAACTGAAGAGCTGACCGCAGTGCAGACCATGAATGATGGCTATCAGAAATGGATGTTTGTTCAGAAATGTCTTTGCTCGTACGACAACACAATTCCATAATAAGAAATGGCTTCTGTCACCAGAAACCACAATATCACTTAGACTTATATACTTCTTCACAGTTTATTTTACAGCCCTCTTTAAGCGGTTTACAGAATCCGCCTCTTGCCCCCAACCATCTGGGTCCTCATTTTACCCACCTCGGATGCTGAGCCAGTCAAGATTGAACTCCTGGCTGTGGGCAGAGTCAGCCTGCAATACTGCGTTCTAACCACTGCGCCACCACAGAAGGAAGGGAGGAAGGGAGGGAGGAAGGAAGGAAGGAAGGAAAATAGCAATAGCACTTAAGACTTATATGCCACTTCACAGTGCTTTCCAACCTTCCCTAAGCAGTTTACAGAATCAGCCTCTTGCCCCCCCCCAAACAATCTGGGTCCTCATTTTACCCACCTCGGAAGGATGGGAGGCTGAGTCAACCTTGAGCCTGGTAAGAATCGAACTGCTGGCAGGCAGCAGAATTAGTCTGCAATACTGCGTTTTAACTACTGCACCACCACGAAGGAAGGAAGGAAGGAAGGAAGGAAGGAAGGAAGGAAGGAAGGAAGGAAGGAAGGAAAGAAAGAAAGAAAGAAAGAAAGAAAGAAAGAAGGGGAAGGGGGAAGGAGAAAGGAAGGAAGGATGGAAGGAAGGAAGGGGAAAGAGAAAGAAGGAAGGACTAACAGACTTACGTACAGTATATACTGCTTTATAGTGCTTTGCAGCCCTCGTTAAGCTGTTTACAGAATCAGCCTCTTGCCCCCCAACAATCTGGGTCCTCATTTGACCCACCTCGGAGGCTGAGTCGACCTTGAGCCTGGTGAGATTCGAACTGCCAAATTGCAGGCAGCCAGCAGTCAGCAGAGGTAGCCTGCAGTACTGATGTTCTCAGTGAAAACATCCCTGTTTAAGGCAATGAAAAAGTAGTCCAATCTCTTACCTAAAGTCAGATTATCCGAAATGGAGTATCTCACACATTTGTCTCGTTCAGTCTGAATGGATATCATGAGTGCACACTCTGGAGTTATTCCGGATACCTACAAAAAAAATTCCAAAAAGTTAGAAACTGTTTGTTTGTTATTCCGTTCTTCGGAGACCGTTCTTAAGTGAGTTTTGCCTACTTTTACGACCTCTCTTGCCACAGTTGTAAAATAAATCATTGCAGTTGATTACGTTACTCACACGGTTGTTAAATGAATCTGGCTTCCTCCATCTGGCATCGCTTGCCAGAAAGCCGCAAAAGGGGATCCAGGGTCACCGCAACTGTCATAGGTTTGAGTCAGTGGTCAAGAAACTAAATTTTGATCAAGTAACCTGATGGAGAGGCTGCAAATGCTCGTTTTTTCCCCTGTGCTGTTGTAACTGTGAATGGTGACTAAATGAGATGGTTGTAAGTCGAGGACTACTTCCACAGCAACTGCCTTTTACGTCCAAATTTGCTCCCAAAATTCCGGCAGGTAAGTGGCATTTCGGACACTCCCACCAACTATTAAAATCCTTGACAAATCCAGAAAAAAAAAATCTATTGGCAACATTTCCGGGCACTGAAACTGTAATAACTCCATTATGATATGATCTGTTTGCCAATAAAGTCATATTCCCTGAACAAATATTTCCACATCACCGCACTCGGCACACCATTAGGTCGATAAATATTTGGGGTGGCTGAATTTGAACTAATCTCAGCTTTCCCAGGCACATGAGACGGGAAACCGGTGCAGATATGCTGATACTACCTGAGAATATTTGTAGGTCAGGGTTGAACTGTGGGGTCCTGGGTGCTCTCTGAGATTGGTGGTTTCCTTGCAGATGTTTCATGACCTAGCTAAGGAACATCATCAGTAGTAGGTGGAGGAGGAGAAGGAAGAAGGGAAAGAGGAGGGGGAGGAGGAGGAGGAAGGAGAAAGGGAGATGGAGGAGGAAAACTGTGGGGTCCTTGGTGGTCTCTGAGCTTGGGGGTTTCCTTGCAGACGTTTCATGACCCATCTAGGGAACATCATCAGTGGTAGGTGGAGGAGGAGAAGGAGGAAGAAGGGAAAGAGGAGATGGAGGAGGAAGAAGCGGAAGGAGAGATGGAGGAAGAGGACAAGCGTACAATCCTTGGTAGTCTCTGAGTTTGGTTGTTTTCCTGCAGGCATTATGACCCAACTTCATCAGGACTAAAAGGGAGGTGTGTGTGTGAAGATGTGGCAGTGAAGGAGGAGGACAAAGAGGAGGAAGATGAAGAGGAGCAGGAGGCGAAGGAAGAGGAGGAGAAGGAGGACTTTGGTGGTTCCTGAGCTTGGTTGATTTTTTCTGGAGATGTTTTATTACCCAGCTAGCTAATATCATCAGTACTAGGAGAAAGTGAGATTTGGAGAAAGGAGGAGGAGGAGATTACAGGTTATAGATTACCAGAGTTGGAAGGGACCTTGTGAGTCATCTATGCCAACCTCCTGCCTAAGGAGACCCTACACCTTTTCTGACAAATGGCAGTCCAATCTCTTCTTGAAAGCCTCCAGGGATGAAGCTCCCACAACTTCTGAAGGCAACTTCTGTTCCATGGGTTGATTGCTCTCACTGTCAGAAAAAAAATCCTCTTTATTTCCAGATTGAATCTCTTCTTGGCCTGTTTCCATCCATTGTTCCTTGTCTGGCCTTTGGTTGCCTTGGAGAATAGCTTGACTACCTCCTCTCTGGGGCAGCCCTTCAATCACTGGAAGACCGTTATCCTGTCTCCCCTAGTCCTTCTTTTCATTAAACTAGACCTACGCAGTTCCTGCAATCGTTCATCGTATGTTTTAGACTCCAGTCCCCTAATCCTCTTTGTTGCTCTTCTCTGCACTCTTTCTAGAGTCTCCACATCTGTTTTTTTATAAGTGTGGTGACCAAAGCTGGATGCAATATTCTAGATGTGGTCTTACTAAGGCTTTATACAGTGGTATTAGTACCTCTCTTGCTCTTGGTTGTATCTCTCTGTTAAGGAGAACCGAGAGTGGGGTCCTTGACCACAGTAGTTTCCTTGTACACATTTAATTACCAAACTATGTAACATCATCAGGACCTTGTAATTCTACTTTCTTGTAAGGCTACACTAAGATACGCTTGCAAGTCTGAAAATATAAATCTGTCACTGTCTCTTTTGCAGCCTGAGCAGTTATAACGGATTCTTCCCGACTTTCTTTCTCTGGCTGTTATTTGTGGACTTTGCCTCCTCTTATCTAGCCAGTCCCTAGGCCAGTCATGGCTAAACTTTTTATTGTCGGTTGCCAAAAATGCTAGTGTGCACATGCAATGCTGCGTGTGCATGCCGGCATCCATAATGCAAAGCGCCCCCCCCACATGCACATATGCGCGCACAACCCCTCCTCCCGCCCCCCCCCCCCATGTGTGCCATCCTGCCGATGTGCTGCTTGCTGCCAAGCTGAGCTTGGTATTTTTTCCGGGGAGATGGGGAAGGCTATTTCCGCCCTCCCCAGGCGCCAAGAAAGCCTCGGGAGCCTGGGGAGGGTGCAAAATGGACCTATGGGCCTACCAGAAGTTCGGAAACGGACCTCCAGAGGGCCAGGGGAGGGGGAAAATGGCAATCCTGGCCTTCCAGAGAGGCAGAAAAATCAGCTGGCTGGCACGCGCATGCATGCTGGAGCTGACATAGAGCAATGGCTCGTGTGATGGCTCCATGTGTCACCTGTGGCACGCATACCATAGATTCGCCATCACAGCCCTAGGCAGCATCTTTCCCTCCTGCCTCCAAGGTCATTCCTACATACTATGACATCAACTTTCCTGTCCCCACTCCCAAGTTCTTGGGGGAACTATGGAACAAAGTGTAGAAGGACCAGGGGAGACAGGATAGCAGTGTTCCAATATCTCAGGGGTTGCCACAAAGAAGAGGGAGTCAAGCTATTCTCCAAAGCACCTGAGGGCAGAACAAGAAGCAATGGGTGGAAACTAATCAAGGAGAGAAGCAACTTAGAACTGAGGAGAAACTTCCTGACAGTGAGAACAATTCATCAGTGGAACAGAAGTTGCCTCCAGAAGTTGTGAATGCCCCAACACTGGAAGTCTTTAAGAAGATGTTGGATAGCCATTTGCCTGAAATGTTAGTGTTTCTTGTTTGAACAGCAGGTTGGAATAGGAGACCTCCAAGGTCTCTTCCAACTCTGCTATTGTATTGTATTAAGAGTGCAGAGAAGAGCAACAAAGATGATTAGGGGACTGGAGACTAAAACATATGAAGAACGGTTGCAGGAACTGGGTATGTTTAGCTTAAGAGATAGAAGGACTAGGGGAGACATGATAGCATTGTTCCAATATCTCAGGGGTTGCCCCAAAGAAGAGGGAGTCAAACTATTCTCCAAGGCACCTGAGGGTAGAATAAGAAGTAATGGGTGGAAACTAATCAAGGAGAGAAGCAACTTAGAACTGAGGAGAAACTTCCTGACAGTGAGAACAATTAATCAGTGGAACAGAAGTTGCCTCCAGAAGTTGTGAATGCCCCAACACTGGAAGCCTTTAAGAAGATGTTGGATAGCCATTTGTTTGAAGTGGTGTAGGGTTTCCTCCCTAGGCAGGGGGTTGGACTAGAAGACCTCCAAGGTCCCTTCCAACTCTACTATTGCATTATTGTAATTGTCTTACTCTCCTCTTCTGCTAGTAGCTTCACAAGACCACACAAGGCATGTTGTTAACCACTTGTGTCTGTAGTAGTGATACCCACATCTTCATCAAGAAAGCTGATGAAGTCACTAAAAGAACAGTTGTAAGTCAAGGGCTCTCCATACAGGTTGTCCTCGACTTACGACCACAACCGAGCCCTAAATTAATGTTGCTAAGCGAGGCATTTGTTAAGTGAGTTTTGGCCCATTTCGTGACCTTTTTTTTTTTTTGGCCCACACTTGTTAAGTGAATCAAAGCAGTTGTAAAATTAGTGACATGGCTGTTAAGAGAATCTGGACTTTGTCACAAGGTCGCAAAAGTTGATCGCATGACCCCAGGACCCAGGAATGGTCGTAAGTATGAAGCAGATGCTAAGGCATCTGAATTTTGATCACGGGACTATAGGGATACTTTAACGGTCGTAAGTGTGAAAACGAGCATCTGTCACTGTCACTTTTTCCAGGTTCTGTTGTAACTTCAGTCACTAATTGAACTGTTGTAAGTCAAGAATCACCTGTAGAGAGCACCAAACACACACACACACACACACACACACACACTGACTCGGAGTGATTAGTGGGAAATGCCGCCAGTTTGCCTATCCACAAACCTTTCCCACTGACTGAATGGTCTGTAACTGGCCCTGCTCCCACCTGAACTTTCTGGGAAGCTCCCGTGGGGAAACCCGGAGCACCGTCTGCAGTTCAGCCACAGGTTGAGGCAACATCTGCCCCAGCTGTTGTGCTGGGCTGCATCAAAGCACCCTGCAAAATGGTCATCTGTGCATCCACTTGCATAGATGGGGTGCAACAACACTGCTGCCAGATGCTTTGAGGATGGTTAGCTGCCTTGAGAATCACAGGCCCTGACTAAAATGCCTTTTTCTTCTTCCCCTTCCTTCCTTCCTTCCCTCCCCTTTTCCTTCCTTCCTTCTTCCTCCCTCCCTCCTTCCTTCTCACCCTGTCTGTCCCCTTCCTTCCCTCCCCCCTTCCTTCCTTCCTTCCTTCCTTCCTTCCTTCCTTTCCTTCCTTCTTCCTCCCTCGCTCCCTCCTTCTTCTCACCATGTCTCTCTCCTTCCTTCCTTCCCTCCCCTTTCCTTCCTTCTTCCTTTATTCCTCCCTCGCTCCCTCCTTCTTCTCACCATGTCTCTCCTTCCTTCCTTCCTTCCCTCCCATTTTCCTTCCTTTCTTGCTCCCTCCTTCTTCTCACCATGTCTCTCTCCTTCCTTCCTTCACTCCCTTTTCTTCCTTTCTTCCTCCCTCACACCCTTCTTCTCACCATCTCTCTCTCTCTCTCCTTCCTTCCTTCCTCCTCTCCCTTCCCTCCCCTTGTCCTGCCTGCCTGCCTGCCTGCCTCCCTCCCTGATATTAGAACATCTGCATACTGATGGGATTGCAAAAATATTCATAAGGGGATGTCTGTAAAAGTTTGTTCTCTATTTTTAAATTTATATAACAGAATAACCCGAGTTGAAAAAAAGAACAGAGTTGGAAGGGACCTTGGAGGTCTTCTAGTCCGACCCCCTGCTTAGGCAGGAGACTTTTCATTAAGACTAAACCTACCCAATTCCAGCAATTGTTTTCATATGTTTTAGTCTTTTATTTATGTTTAAATCTCTTATTCTGATATTCTTCACAGTACTTATAAGTAAATCTCTCTCCCCCCCCTCTCTCTCTCTTTCTTTCTCTCTCTCTCTCTCTTTCTTTCTCTCTCTCTCTCTCTTTCTTTCTCTCTCTCTCTCTCTCTCTCTCTCTCTCATTACATCACCGTACTCTTTTGTTTATAATACAAAGAGTATTTCATTAGTGCCTCTGAATTTTTGAAGCGTGCTGAACTCTTTTCTTTGTAGCCCATCCAATCATCTTGCTCTAGGGGAATTTCTACATTCCTTGATTTACGATCACAATTGAGCCCAAAGTTTTTGTGGCTAAGTGAACCACTTGCTAAGTGAACTTTTTTCCCCTATCATGAACTTCCTTGCCACAGCTCTTAACCGAATCACTGCAGTGGTTAAGTTAATAACACAGTTGTTAAGTGAATCCGGCTTCCCCCACTGACTTTTCTGGTGAGAAAGTCTGAAAAGTTGATCCTGGGATAGTGCAACCGTCATAAATACGAGTCAGTTGCCAAGCATCTGAATTTTGATCCACGTGACCGGGGTGTGTGTGTGTGCTTCAATGGTCATAAGTGTGAAAAATGGTCCTAAGTCAGTTTTTTCAGTGCTGTTCTAACTTCAAATGGTCACTAAATGAACTCTTGTTAGTCGAGGACTATTTGCATAGAAGTCAGATTAAACCCGTCCTTTCCTTGCATATTTTAGTGTCTATTTTAGTTTTATTCCTCTGAGCTATTTATACTTTTTTCGACTGAACTGAAATAACTCGTATGTTTTTAAATACTGCATTTGCGTTTTCGGTCTCTATTGCTTTGATCTTTCCACCCTGAATTCCTTCTCATTTTTAACCGCTGGGTTTCTCATCAAGAAATGCTGGACTTGGGTGCCCATCATCCACTGCACCAGGGGTGGTTTTCTTCCAGCATTACTGCCGGTTGGGGGCACGCATGAATTTTGCGTGTGTGCATGCACAGTTGCCTATAAATAGATCTGCGCATGGGCGGAACATTTAAAAAGGGGGAAAAAAAGATGTCGCGGCGACTGGGGAAATGGATTGGGGGGGCGTAGGAAGCTGCCCCTACCGATTTAGAGACCCAGTCGCCATTTCTACTAGCAGTTCCACCGAACTGGTACTGCTGGGGTGATGGGAACGGATTTGAGCATCTTTCCCCCCACCCATCAAGTCTTTTATTTTATATTATGTACGCATACCAATATGTGAATGGTGTGATACCTGGGTATCATACATTTTGATAGCAAGTAGATGCATTGTTATTCATAGTTATTACATTTCATTTTCATTATTTCATATTGTTTACACATACCTTTTACTACCACCTTTCGTTTGTTTGTTTGTTTGTTTGTTTTATTGGATTTATATGCCGCCCTTCTCCCAAAGGACTCAGGGCGGAGTACAGCATTAAAAAACACATATTACAAAAGTTAAAAGGACATTAGATAAGTATCCAAAAAAACAAACCCAATTAATAGGACAATAACATTTTAAAAATGAGATAAAATTAACAGGCCAGGCCGGCTTGCTGGAAAAGCCAACTTTTTAGGGTGCGTCGGAAGGACTGGAGGTCAGGGATTATGCGGAGCTCCGGGGGCAGCTCATTCCAGAGGGAAGGCGCCCCCACAGAGAAGGCTCTCCCCCTGGGGGTCACCAGCCGACACTGTCTGGCCGACGGCACCCTGAGGAGGCCAACTCTGTGGGATCGTACTGGACGGTGGGAGGCTACTGGTGGCAGTAGGTGGTCTCGCAGGGACCCTGGGCCTAAGCCATGGAGCACTTTAAAGGACCTATAATTAATACCTTGAATCGCACCCAGAAAAAAACCGGCAACCAGTGCAGGCTGCCTAAAAGGGGTGTAACATGGGAGCACCTAGGTACCCCCATGACAACCCGCGTGGCCGCATTCTGGACCAGCTGAAGCCTCTGGGTGCTCTTCAAGGGCAGCCCTATGCAGAGAGCATTGCAGTAGTCCAGGCGAGAAAGGACGAGGGCATGAGTGACTGTGCACAGAGCATCCCGATCCAGGAAGGGGCACAACTGACGTACCAGGTGAATCTGGTAAAAGCCCCCCCTGGTCACGGCCGTCAGGTGATCTTCGAAACTAAGCCATTTATCCAGGAGGACTCCCAGATTGCGAGCCTTCTCTGAGGGGTCTAAAATTTCTCCCCCTATCATCAAAGATGGAACAAGATGCACAAATCGGGATGACGGGAACCACAGCCACTCAGTCTTGGAGGGATTGAGCTTGAGCCTGTTCCTCCCCATCCAGATCCGCACAGCCTCCAGGCATCGGGACATCACGTTGAGGGCACACACACACCAGGGGTGAAATGTTACTGGTTCGGGCCATTTCACCTGAACCGGTAGTAAAAAATGCTTTAAAAAGTTTTTTAAAAGGTTCCAGCGATCAGCTGTGCAACAATCAGCTGTGCCTGATTGTCTGTGAGGTTCCTGCTTGTTGCAAAGGCCATTTTGTATGAAGTCCAGCTGCTTTTACGTTGTGTATGAGTAGTTGTGCAGCCATTCCGCCCCCAGTCACATGACCTAGCCACGTCCACCCATGACCACCAAGCCACACCCACCTGGTCACATGAGCACCAAGCCACACCATCCATGACCACCAAGCCACGCCCAAAGAAAACTTTTGAATTTCACCACTGATATATATACTATTATTCCCCTCTTAGTTCTATCTCCATTTTAACTTTTTGCCCCCAAATCACTATAATATTGAAAGACGTTTCTTTTCTATTTTCCATCTTTCACCTGTTTTATTATTCCTTATTTAGCTCTTCGCATCTGTTTATGTTCAAATGTCATCCTTCATTCTTTCATTATCCAATGTACACTTGTAGTATCAATCACAATAATTTAAACATTTAAAGTACATCTATTCATGTTCCTTCCAGTCACCCAATCTGTGTGATTCTACTACTAATGCACATGTTTACATTAAAATATATTCTTTCATGATCTAATCACCCATTGTTTAATTTTATCATTTCACTGCTAGTCGTATTTTTATGCATTTTAAAGATCTGAGCATCTTAAAAGGCTCTTAAAGGGATCAGTTGAAAGGCTATTCCCTGACTTACAACAACCTACTTAGTGACTGCTCGAAGTTAGAAATGGCACTGGAAAAAAATAATGTATGATTATCTTTCACACTTACGACCGTTGTGGCCAATGAAGTGTTATAAATCAAGGATTATGTGTATTTGCAGAGAAGATTGGGGAAAAAACCCTGCTAACATCCTTGAACATTCTTTCCCTGGAGACTTTGCTGAAGGAAGCCCAGCATGATTGGACTTGTAGTCCAAAATATCTAGTGCACATCCTCTTGGAGAAAATTGCTTTGGATTAATGATCCTTTTGCCCATTGATGAGGTGGGTTCCCTGTCTGATTCAACCGAAGAAAATCCATGCAATTGGTCTTTTAACAACTGTTCAGAGTTTCAAATTATAATCCCAATGCAGTTATGTTATATAAAAGCAAAGATCCATGGCTGTTTTCCCCCCCAGTGTCTTGCCTAAATCCCAAAAGTTAAAGTCTCTGGTTTCGGCTGCACTTTAACTTTTAAAACCTCCAGAATTAATGTATGTAAAGTCCCCCAGCTGGCTTTCAGCCTAAGGCAGGATTAGAACTCACCGTCTCCTGCTGATTGTCCCAAAGCCATCCAGCCATCTTTCAGGCAGGATTAGAACTCCCTGCCTCTTGGGGACTGTCCTAAGGTCACCCAGCTACCTTCCGTGCCTAATGCAGGACTAAAACTCACAGTCTCCTGGTGAGTTTACTTGATCCTCTAGCAAACTCAACAATGAAAAACAGAGGTCCCAGCTGCGATGTGTCACTCTTCACTCCGTCTTTAGAAAATATTGCACAAGGCATTAATAAATAAAAAAGTCTTAGTTATTTCCGACTCTAGTTTTACTCCTGGAAAAGCTTTTAAAACCACCCAATACTTGGACAGCTGGGCATCCATACAAGCCACAAAGAGTACATTAAAAAGGTCAAACCTCCTATGACAGCCAACATCTGAACCACCAATTAAGGTTTGCAGAAACCACATTTCAAAAAAAAAGAAGAAACAAACCAAAAACACACACAAAAAAACCCCCTTTCCTTAGGACATCCATAAACACAACACTAAAATCAACATTATAAACAATGTGGTTTAAAAAGTGACAGATCCCAAATGTTGAAATGCGATTCTCAGGGGAGGCATTGTACACACGCCGCACTAATGTAACAATAAAAAAGATTTTGCTTCCTTGGCACACCCAAATAAGCACACAAGTAGACACATGCACATCACCCCTGCTCCACCTGATGGGATGCATAGAGGAAGGGGGAAAAAAACACATGGAGTCCTTGACTTACGACTCAAACTGACACCCTCCCTCCCCAAATTTCCATTGCAAAATGAGACAATTGTTTGGGGAGCTTTGCCCTATTTTTCCAGCTTTCTTGTCCCTGTTTTTAAGCAAATCGCTGCAGTTGTTACGTTTAGCCACATGGTTGTTAAGTGAATCTAGCTACCCCATTGGCCTTCGTTTATCAGAAGGTCGCAAATGGGGACACTGCGGCCATCTTAAACATGAATCACTATCTGACCCTTAGAATGTTGATCTAAGGACACTGCAAGTGTGAAAAACAGTCATAAGTAATTTTCTTTTCAGTGTCATTGCAACTTCAAACGGTCACTAAACGAAGAATTGTAAGTTGAGGACTGTATTTTGAAACTTAAAAGATTGGAGGTTTCAATCCTAGATTGGAAGCGAATTGTTCCAGTCCCTCTAAAAATATTTGGACTTTTTCTCTGTTATTGTTTCATAATTCCATTTTAAAAAAACACATCCATTTTTCTTCTGGACTTTCAGTAGATGAAAACGATTTTTTAAACACAGCTCCTCCAAATAAACACAGCAATTAGTCAGAAGTCCAAAAAAGTTTCTCAAAAGATTCTCCTCCCAGAATTTCCAATCAAGCCCAGTTTTCAGAAACAGGAAAGCATTTAGATGCATCAATCAATGTCTTTGAGGGAGGGAGTTTTTATTTGAGAAAAAATAAATATATTGACATGAAAATTTATGGCTGATTTGTTTCGCAACCCAAGTTTCGTAAACAGGTTTAAGTTTGCGCTGCTAAAATCTATGTACTGTTCCTAAGAGATCCCCAAGCAGATTACAAAATAGATTTTCATAATTCTTTATCCTGTTCTTAAGCACAAACAGAGGTGAGGCCGGCTCAGCTAATTTTCCAGCAAGAGAATAATGTAAATTTCTCAGCCACATCGTTGGCATGCTTTCTGTTTCGCTATTTTAAAAAAAGATTTAAATGAGATTATTCTCTGCGAAAGGCACTTTTCTGAAGTCTCCCTTTTCTTCCTGCGTTTTAAATCAAGCAAAGGAGCTTGCAGATTAGGTCCAAAAGGAAATGCAGTCAAAACCCACATCTTGACTCTTTTGAACCTCCCAAAAGTCAAATCTGAAGATTTGGGAAAAAAACAGTATTTAAAAATGTAAATAATTGAAAAACAGGAGTGCTTTTTTTTCTTCTTCTTCCAAGATATTGAATTTTGGGTCCTGAAGTCCACCCCTCTTAAAGCATTCTGAGTGAAGGATTCTGGGAGATGAAGTTCACCCCTCTTAAAGCATTCTGAGTGAAGGATTCTGGGAGATGAAGTCCACCCCTCTTAAAGCATTCTGGGAGATGAAGTCCACCCCTCTTAAAGCATTCTGAGTGAAGGATTCTGGGAGATGAAGTCCACCCCTCTTAAAGCATTCTGAGTGAAGGATTCTGGGAGATGAAGTCCACCCCTCTTAAAGCATTCTGAGTGAAGGACTCTGGGAGATGAAGTTCACCCCTCTTAAAGCATTCTAAGTGAAGGATTCTGGGAGATGAAGTCCACCCCTCTTAAAGTGTAATAGCTGGGGAATTCTGAATCCAGACATCTTAAAATCCATTTGCTGGGGAATTCTGGGAGTTGAAGTCCATTCATCTTAAAGCATGCTGGAGTTCAGATACACTCTCCTACCTAGAGGAAAATCTGGACTTTGCTGTGCTCAAAGATTACAAGTTAAATCTTAAAATCAGAATTGTCTGCTGGTGGATCGGTTAGCCTTACAGCTCATCTCGCTTTGGCAGAAGCCAATCAGTATCCAATGCAGTTTGATTTAACAAACCTGTTTCTCTTTGGTGCCCGCATTTCATTTTCTTGCAGCGAAATCGCCAGATTAAGGCAAATTCAGTTGCTCTTCCTCCTTATTTATTTTTATGCACTTTTTTTCCCTCTGAGTCTTTGACGAAACTGTCAGACTTTTGTGGCAAAGCGATGATGGCAAAGGAGGATCTTGGCCTAACATCCCCCAGTTCTGGGATCAGAGATTTATCTAGTGCAGGGGAAAAATTCCCTAATTTTCCAGCAACGTTGGAGTCAGAAATACAGGTAGCCCTCAACTTACAACCAGAATAGAGACTAAAAATTCAATTGCTAAGTGTGACAGTTGTTAAGTGAATTCCATCCCATTTTACAACCTTTCTTGCCACAGATATTAAGTAAATCAGTCCTCCTCCCCCTCTCACTTCCCCTCCTCCAAGCCCCCTCTCTTATATTTAGAGTATAATAACAGTTGGAAGGGACCTTGGAGGTCTTCTAGTCCAACCCCGCCTAGGCAAGTGGTTCCACTGATTAATTGTTTTCACTGTCAGGAAATTCCTCCTCAGTTCTAAGTTGCTTCTCTCCTTGATTAGTTTCCACCCATTGCTTCTTGTCCTACCCTCAGGTTCCTTGGAGAATAGCTTGACTCCCCCTTCTTTGTGGCAACCCCTGAGATATCGGAAGACTGCTATCATGTCTCCCCTAGTCCTTCTTTTCATTAAACTAGACATGCCCAGTTCCTGCAACCGTTCTTCATATGTTTTAGTCTCCAGTCCCCTAATCCTCTTTGTTGCTCTTCTCTGCACTCTTTCTAGAGTCTCCGCATCTTTTATACATCGTGGCGACCAGAACTGAATGCAGTATTCCAAGTGTGGCTTTACCAAGGCATTATAAAGTGGTATTAACCCTTCACGTGATCTTGATTCTATCCCTCTGTTGATGCAGCCTAGAACTGTGTTGGCTTTTTTGGCAGCTGCTGCACACGGCTGGCTCCTATTTAAATGGTTGTCCACTAGGACTAGGAATAATAATGCAATTGTTATGTACGTATACATTTAAAAGGAGGATATGTGTGGAATGTGACTATTAATACCATCAATATTAAAGTGAGTCCACTCAGATGCTAAAATACACCATATGAGAGGTAGAGCCACATTTGTACAACAACAGGGAGATGAAGTGGAGAGAGGAGTAGAGAAGAGTAGAAGGGAGGAAGGGAGAGGAAAGGAGGGGACGAGAGAAAGAAGAAAGGGGACAGGAGAGAGGGAAGCAGAGGTAAGGAAAAGAGTAGGAGAGATAGAAGGAGAGGAAAGAGGAGAAAGGAGAAGGAAGAGGAAAGTAGAGGAGAGAAAGGAGAGGAGGGATGGTAGAAGAAAGTAGCAAAGGAAAGGAGGAGGTAGAGAGGGGGAGAGAAGGAGAGGAGGGAGGGTCGTTGTAGAACTAGGTATAACATGGTGTATGGAAAGCAGAAGAGCAAATGAGAGTTGTTGTTGGTAGATGATGAGAGGAACTGATATAACATTGGATAAAATAATAACAGTGTTTGTTAAGATGTAACGGTATATTTGTGGATATTTATATGAATTTTTTTTTCAAAAAAGATGACTACCTCCAGTCCAATTGCCTAGTCAACTGATGATCTTAGAGCATTTTAGAGTTTCTCTTTTTATATATATATATATATTTTAAATTTTTTTGATTTTAAAAGTTTTACAAGGAAAAAGGGGTTAAGAGGTTATAGAACATTTTGACAGCTACATCGTGCCGGGGGGGGGAGAAGCCCCCCCGGGTCTCGCAACTTTTACAAAAAAGAAAAATAGAAAGCTATGAACATTTACATAGATATTAGCAGTTTTAGGTTTAACACCAAATCATCAGTATGTTTCAATCATTTTACTTTTTATCACTTCCTTGAAAGTACATTGTAACAACATTTGCAACAGTGTTTCAATTCACTTTTGTGATCTGAGTCTTCTTGTTGTCGCATCCTCCCCACCCCCCACCCCGTCCACTGGCAGAGCCTCAGCCCCTCCCTGCTTTGTTTCTTGTGTAAGATCCCCCATGTCACCTAAGAGAGCACTGTGTTTTTTCGTGAAAGCCTCTGCATCCGCAACTGTGTTAATTCTAATTCTACTGCCCTCCCAAAAAAATCAACATACCTTCTGGTAACAACCACCTAAACCAAACCCCGTTATTGTATAATTTTTTTGCTAAGAAGGAATATTTCCTTCTCTTATCTCTTACTTTCTTTGGGATCTGCTTAAGAATGGTTATTTCTTTATCCTTATCTTTTAATGATCCTCCCCTTTGAACTCCTAGAACCTCATCTCTTGTGGTTTTTCTAAGAAATTTAACATGAACTTCCCTTGGAACATTATGTGTTCTTGCATAGGCTGAATTAATCCTATAAATCAGGTCAATATCCCACCCAAGCTGTTGTTTATCTCTGTTAATATATTCTGCTAACATTGTGGTCATAATCTCCTTAAGATCTTCATTTTCAACTTCTGGCAAGTTTTGGAACCTAAGGAAAAAAGACATCCTTTCAAATTCCGTTTTTATCACATGATTCTCAAATTCCACATTCCCCCTTTGGATTGTCTCCAGGTCGTCTCTCATCCTAACCGCACCCTCCTCCAGGACACCTATCCTCTGCTCATTCTGTGTGGTTTGTTGTTGTGTCTCTCTGAGCTGATCATTTAAGTCCTGCAGTTGTTTTTTCATTTCGTCCTGTCCCTTTAAGAGAGCCTGAAGCATCTGCTGAGTAGACAAATCCTTTGAACTCTCTTCAGGGGCTTTAGGTTGTAAAAAAGATCCCAGTTGTGACTGGTGAGCAATGGACATAGAAGATGTCGGGGCCGATGAGGCCTTTCCAGGCGGTAATTTCTTAGGACCCATCATGAAACTCAGAGATAGTTATTGTTCTATACAGAGAAATGGGGTCTGTGGGAAAGCACAACTGGTAGAGACCACCAAACAGGCAGATCCAAAGGAGAATAAGTCGTTTAATACAAGACCAGAGCAGATAGGTGGAGCAAGATATTCCAAATCCAGGGAAAAAATTATTTGAAGAGGCTCCTGGAGGTCTCTGGGGTGGAAATTAGTTCAAGGCAGCAAAGTTTTTCAAGGGAGGAGTCTCATGCACAAAGACAAAGAAGAAAGAGGAAGTGGGCCATCTTGGCTCAGCCAGTACCGGTGGTCAGGAAACAACAAAATCAGGATTCCCATGCATAGTTTAGAGAAGAATCAGTTCAGCCATCCTTTCTCTAGCAGTTGTAGTCAAAAGAGAAAAAAAGAGACCCCCCCATTAATTAAGGGAAGTGAAAGTATTTAAAACTTTCTCTCTTTCTCTTGCAAGGGAGAGATTTTCCATGTGCCGCTTTTCCAAGGGGGAGGGGGTGGAAATTTCCTCCCCTCTCCAATTTTAACTCCTCCAAAGGTTGAAACAAAGTCCCAGAAAAAACTGCAGATCAATCAATAGAGTAATAAACTGTAAAAGACCCGGGGAGAGCCCCCTCCTCACCGCGCTTCAGCTGTTGCATTCAAATTAATCATTTCCTTCCAGGCTGCACTTGGTGAAGCACTCGGCGGCATTCCGCACGCTCCCTACGCTCTCCGGCTCCTGGGGCAAAGCTGGAGACCCCCCGCAGCCGCCGCCATTCCAGGGGGTCCCAGCAAGCTGCCCCTACAGCAGGGCGCCCCTCCAAGGCACCCTGTGCTCCCCCTAGGATTCAGGGGAGCCCACCGAAGCAGCGAGAAGGCGGATGCACGCATCCGTCGCCTTCGGCCGCTGGAAGTCGTCTCAGAGCATTTTAGAGTTTCTCAATTGTGGGGTAAAAATGTATGAATTTAAAAATCCTAAACTAAAGCAATTTGGTGGGGGAGGGGTCTTTTTTGCTGTGGAACCAATTTTGTTTTGTTTATTTTGTTGTACAATGACAATAAAGGCTATACTACTACGAATGCGTTTTGCGGACACATCCTTCTCCTCCAAAGCTCGACTGGAACCAACCCTACTGATTTTCCAGCATCTCCTTAAAACTCGCTGACCTGGAGATCCCATGGGAATAGGTCTTTTTTAAAAAAAAGATTGGATCTTTTTAATCCTAACTTTATCATTTTTATAAGTAACTAGCCGATAACGCATTGGGTATTTATTTATAGGGGGGAAATGTCTGGACCAAACATAATTTCTAATGTTGGGTTTTCCCCCTTACCAGAGGGAGCCCCCTGGTGGAGGTATTGTGTAGATGTTACCATGGCAACTCCACTGCGCTGCACTGTAGAAGCCATTTTACGGCAGTATAGTAGAATCCATTTTAAGGCACAACAGGCTGCATTTTAACAGAACACACACACACACACACACACACACACACACAGAGGGGTGTTATGGTGTCTTACGCCGCAGTGTTTTTCTCCAGAGAGTAAGTCATCTGGGTACCAAGTTTGGTTGAAATTGTTCGAGGCGTTCCAGATTTATGCTGGAACACACACACACACACACACACACACAGCCATTTACATACATACATACATACATACATACATACATACATACATACATACGGGGGGGGGGGAGATTGATATTCAAGATGACAAACCTACATAATATTCATTCTTCCTCCTATTTTCCTCTGTGAGGCAGGTTGGACTGAGAGAAACTGATTAGCCCAAAGTCACCCAGTTTGCTTTCGTGGCTAAGTCTCGACTAGAACTCACCGTCTCCTGGTGATTAGCCTAAAATCACCCAGCTGGCTTTCATGCCTAAAGCAGGACTAGAACTCACCATCTCCCGGCTTCTAGCCTAGCGCCTTAACCACTAGCCCAAACAGCTTGTCCTATAGAGTGGCTATATTCTACAGAAGACATTAAAGGCCAGCTCCCATGGCTTCACTTATATTTATGTTTTTAATTAGTTAAAGACTTTAAAACTATTTAACATTGTTTTGCTTTTTATTGTATACTATCCCAGAGTGATACTTGTAGCTGCATAAGAGCGGCTATTCAAATGTGACACAAACACACAAATAAAACCTCTTTCATTGCAAGAACAGATGGTTTCTGGATGGTTTGGGCAGGCCCAATAAAACTTTTGAGTTCCCTAGGATTGGTGTCTGCCCCCCCCCCCAACCAAAAGGTAAAACTAAAAGGTAAAGGTTCCCCTTGCACATATGTGCTAGTCATTCCTGACTCTGGGGGGCGGTGCTCATCTCTGTTTCAAAGCCAAAGAGCCAGCGCTGTCCGAAGACGTCTCCGTAGTCATGTGGCTGGCATGATTCAACGTCGAAGGCGCAGGGAACACTGTTACCTTCCCACCAAAGGTGATTCCTATTTTTCTACTCGCATTTTTTACGTACTTTTGAACTGCTACGTTGGCAGAAGCTGGGACAAGTAACGGGAGCTCACTCCGTTATGCGGTGCTAGGGATTCGAACCGCTGAACTGCCGACCTTTCTGATCAACAAGCTCAACGTCTTAGCCACTGAGCCACCATGTTCGTAAGACTACATTGAAGGAATCTTGCTGGTCTCATAATCTTTTTTAAATTTCTTTCCCTCTTGCTTAAGTGAGACATTTGTTGAGCGAGCTTCACCACATTTTACAAATTTTCTTGCCACGGTTGTTAAGTGAATCACTGCAGTTATTAAGTTAATAACACCGTTGTTGACTGAATCTGGCTTCCCCCATTGCTTGTCAGTGGCTGACACTGTGACAGTCATAAATACGAACTCGTTGCCAAGAGTCTGAATTTGGATTACGGGACCAACAGTCTGCAACAGTCACAATTGTGAAACGTAGTCATAAGTCACTTTTTTCAGTGCTGTTGTAACTTTGAATGGTCACTAAATGAACGGTTGTAAGTTGAGGTCTAAAGGTCTTAATTTTCTTATCCCAAACCTGAAAATCATCCATCTTCCTGCAGCCCCCTTTTTCAAGCTTTTCCTATATTTTTGTCAAGTTTTAGAAACCGTTGATTCCACAATGTCATTAACAGGATATCAAATCTTGTTCCAGCTGTGAAGTGTGTAAACCAGCGGTGGTTGTGAGAAAATTCTGGTGGTCCGCAGAAAAATTATCTGCATTTTTTATATTGCACTAAATCAGGGGTCCTCAAACTACGGTCCCTGGGACTGATACGTGCAAGGAACACTTGTGTTGCTTCAGAGACTCTCCCCCTTCTGGGTCTTTTTATGTGGGTCAGAGGAGGGCAGAAATTCCATCTTGGGGTCTGCTTCGGCCTCCTGGTAAGGGGCTTTGGGCGAAGGCTGGAGGGAAGTGCCGCTGGTGGTGAAGAGCCGGAGGGCCTCGTTCCACTGGGACTGCACCATGGCCTGGAACTGGCTGACCATCTCAGCCCACTGAGCCTCCAGGTGCTGGTACCTGGCCTTGCACTCCTGCAGGTCTTCCCTCTGCTTGGAAAGCCTATGTTCCTAGTCCTCAGTGAGGTGCTTCTGCTGAGCCTCCTTCTCGGCCAGATCCAATTTGAACTGAGCTATTTTGCCAACTGTTTCTCCTGGTGGCTGCTTAGCTCCAGCAACTGATTCCTCTTGGGGCCCTAAGGAGCCCAGGTGGGGTGGAGAGGAGTCGTTGGGAGGGGAAGGGTGAGTAGAGGCCAGCAACGCGTCCATCGATGTGAGTGACATCAATTTGGCCACGCCCACCCAGTCACATGACCACCTAGCCACGCCCACCCACTCGATCATTAGGCAGATCATATTAGTGTTCCGCAGGATTTAAAATTATGAATTTAGTGGTCCCTGAGGTCTGAAAGGTTGGGGACCCCTGCTGTAAACCAACCACTTTTTCTCAGCCAAAGTTGGGTCCAAGATTATGGGACTCCTTGCCACTTGATTTCCACATATCCATTTTATTGCATCACCTGAATAATATTTTCAGCTGCAGGCAATTGTGTGCAGTTACTCCTCCAGTTACAAGAGTTTGTTGAATGATTATCCGAAGTTACAAATATCACTGAAAAAAGTGACGCTCAGCAACTGACCCATATTTATGACGGCATCATGTAATTCCATTTTGCCACCTCCTGAAGAAGCAAAATCCACGGGGAAGCTACATTCACTTAACAACTGGGTTATTAATTTAACAGCTGCAGTGACTCACTTAACAACCATGGGCACACAATGGGCAAAACTCGCTTAACCGTCTCTCTTAGCGACCGAAATTTTGAGCTCAGTTGTGATCATAAATCGAGGACTACCTGTATTATTAACTCTCCCTGACCTTTGATTAAAGTTTTAATGCTGCCATGCTATTTTTAAATGTTTACGGCATTGCTTTTGTTCATGGCAGTGCTGGTCATTTGGCCTATTTGGAAGGTAAGTTTTTTTAAAAAAATTTAAATTATCAAGGGATTTTCCACACTTGAACTGAGCCACTTTCATCAGAAATCGCATGCTGATTTTGCAATTCAATGGAATAAATTGAAACGCCCTTTGGAAAAAAATATTCAAAGGCTGCACCCTCCCTCCGCTAAAAAATTGGTCACCGGTCCAGCTGCATTATGGAGGTAGGGAGTCTTTGCCTTGAATAATTTCCGGCGGTGAGTTTGCTTTTTGGACTTTCAAGCTCACCTTGAATATTATTTTTCCTTCTCTGCTTTCTTTTTCTTTTTAAAGGAGCTTATAAGCAGAATAAAAGGGACAAGGCGGCTAAGATGCTGAGCTTGTCAATCAGAAAGGTCGGCAGTTCAGTGGTTCGAATCCCTAGCGCCGTGTAACGGAGTGAGCTCCCATTACTTGTCCCAGCTTCTGCCAACCTAGCAGTTTGAAAGCACGTAAAAAGAAAATGCAAGTAGAAAAATAGGAACCACCTTTGGTGGGGAGGGAACAGCGTTCCATGCGCCTTTGGCATTTAGTCATGTCGGCCACATGACCATGGAGACGTCTTCGGACAGCGCTGGCTCTTCGGCTTTGAAACGGAGATGAGCACCACCCTCTAGAGTCAGGAACGACTAGCACATATGTGCGAGGGGAACCTTTGTCTTTACCTATAAACAGAATAATCTGCACACCTTTGTGCGTATTGAATTTTCCTACGACTCTGATTTATGTGGGTGTGGTGCTCCCTTTGCCTGTCACATCCAAAAAGACTGGTTTTAGTGGATATTTCTTTTTCTTTTTTAAAAATCAAGCTGTTTTCTTCCATTTTGGGATTTGTGGATATGATGTTTTTGGACTCCTTCGGGAAATGGGGATAATTTCATAATGATTTCCTTTGGGAAGCAAAGTGGAGATAATTTCAACATTTATTTTCTAGAGATTTGAGATGAGATAAGTTTGTGCAATCTTTGCCCTTAGCTGTATGTCAGTAAGTTGGATAAACATTGTGTTTTTAAAATTATTATTATTATCTTCATGGGAAGCCTTTGGTTCTTTCCGATCCTGGGAGGTTTCCTTGCAGACATTTCATGACCCAGCGAAGTAACACTATCAGTATTAGAAGGGAGAGGGGTTTACTCTCAATTTATATGCAAGTGGCAAGCTGTGTTGGTGTGAATGTTCTTAGTGGTTTCTTGATTGTTGTTTAATGCTTGTTTGTTTGTCTGGGGTTAATACAAGATTAATTGGGTTTCACTCCTATGAAGTGGGAGAAGGAGGAGGAGGAGGAGTCCTTGGTGATCTCTGGTGGTTTTCTTGTAGATGTTTCATGACCCTACTAGGGAACACCATCAGTACTAGAAGGGAGTTTGGTTTGCAGAGAGGAGGAGGAAGAGGAGGACTGTGGGATCCTTTACTCTCTCTGAGCTTGGTTTTCTTGCAGACATTTCATGACCCAACT
Source organism: Natrix natrix natrix (assembly GCA_029891615.1). Taxonomy (NCBI): domain Eukaryota; kingdom Metazoa; phylum Chordata; class Lepidosauria; order Squamata; family Natricidae; genus Natrix; species Natrix natrix. The sequence goes on along the minus strand of JAKRSK010006262.1, from coordinate 102,574 downwards.
AGGGAACACAATCACTGTTGCAAAGGACTGGGGTTTGCAAGGAGGAAGAGGAAGAGGAGGAGGAAGAGGAGGACTGTAGGGTGCATGGCGCTTTGAGTTTGGGGGTTTTCTTGCAGACGTTTCATGATCCAACTAGGGAATATCATCAGTGCTACAGGGGGGATAGGGAGAGGAGGAGGAGGAGGAGGAGGGGGAGTTGGGGAGAGGGGCAGGGGTAGGGGGAACGACTGTGGGCTCCTTGGTGTTCTTTGACCTGGTGCTTTTGTTACAGATATTTCATGACCCAGCTAGGCAACATCATCAGACATTTGAATTAGAAAGCAAGCGATTCTGTTCAAATGCCTTTACTGGACTACTAAGAAAGAAAGAGCAAGCAGCTTCCTCTCTTATGATCTATGTGCTTCTTTATTGGTCCATTAAAAGGAATTTATTGATGTTACCAAATCTTTTTGGAATCTGGAAGCCATAAATCATTGTGTTGCCTACATTCATCGTTGAAGGAAAAGCTCACATTTATTTCACTTGTGGCGAAAGTAAATTTGAACCATTTCCCCCTCCCCCTTAAGCTCACAAACACTCATTCCATCCCCCACCCACCCAAAATTGATCCACAGACACCTGGGACTCCACCCTTTCGTCTCCTTTTCTATCTTTTCTTTTCCTCTTTTTCCTTCCTTCTCCTCCTCTTCCTCTATCCTTCCCTTTTCTCCCCCTCTCCTCCTCCTCCTCTTCCTCCTCTTTCTGTTTTCTCTTCCATTCTTCCTCCTCCTCCTCCTCTTTTCTTCTTCCTTGCCTCTTTCCCTCTTCTCCTCCACTATTCTCTCATCTCCCTTTTCATCCTCTTCCCCTTTTTCCCTTTTCCCCCTCCTTCTCCTTTCCTCACCTCCTTCTCTTCCATCTCCTCTCTTTTCTCTTCCTCTTCTTCCTCCCTCCCTATTCTTTTCTCCTCCCTTCACTTTTCTCTTCTTTCTTCAACCTCTTGTTGCCCCTTCCTTCTTTCATCCTCCTCTTTTCTTCCTACCTCCTTCCTCTTCTTTTCCTCTTTTTCCTCTTTTCCTCATTCTCTTCCTCTTTTTTCCCCTGCCCTCCTCTTTTTCCCTTCTCCTCCTTCTTTCCCTTCTTCCCTTCTTCTCCTTTTCTCTTCTTCTCCCCTTCTCCTCCTTCCCTTCTGCTCCTCCTTCTCTGACTCTTCATCCCTTCTTCCTCTTCTCTTCCTTGCCCTCTCGTTTCTCTTCCACTTTTTCCCTTTTGTCCTCCTTCTCCATCTTCTTCTCATCTTTATCCCCTCCTCCTCCTCCTCCTCCTCCTCCTCCTCCTCCTCCTCCTCCTCCTCCTCCTCCTCCTCCTCCTCCTCCTCCTCCTCCTCTCCCCATTCTTTCCCTCTTCCTATCCTCCCCTCCTCCTCCTGCTCTTTTCTCCCCCTTTCTCCTCCTCCTCCTCCTCTTTTCTCTTCTCCTCTTCTTTCCCACCTCCCCACTCCTTGGAGATCCAAGATGGCTAACAACCAGATGCTATCAACCCTTTGCCTCCAAATACCATCACCAAAATCATTATAAACCAGTTGAGACACACACCCTCCTCCCAACAGCTGGCTAAGGGGGAAAGTTTTGACCCCAGTCCTATAAGCAAGAATTTGGAGGCCAAGGCATCTCCCGAGAGAGAGAGAGACCCTCTTCCTCTGGGTCTTCCAGTCTGACTCCCTAGGACAGGGGTGGACAATTAACTTTCCCAATGGGCCCCATGAGAAACTGCACTGTTGCAGAAGGCCAAGAGAATAGCCTGAACTTAATTCTGCTCAGGATTAATTTCATCACTTTATAAAAAGCAGTAAATTATCTAGCTTTGATTAGCTGCAACCGGTAAGAACACATATGATGATTACTGGATTTACCGGTACGTAAATTGAATAAATATATATATTTGTGTGTGTGTGTGTGTGTGTGTGTGTGTGTGTGTAGCAATTGCCTTCAAAAAAACAACAACTAAAAAACCAATGGAGCTACACAGGAGGTCCTCAACTTATGAACACAATTCTGCCCAACAGTTCTGTTGCTAAGCGACAGTTGCTCAGTGAATTTTGGCCCATCTTACAATACAATACAATAGCAGAGTTGGAAGGGACCTTGGGGGTCTTCTAGTCCAACCCCCTGCCTAGGCAGGAAAGCCTATACCGTTTCAGACAAATGGCTATCCAACATCTTCTTAAAGCCTTCCAGTGTTGGGGCATTCACAACTTCTGGAGGCAACTTCTGTTCCACTGATTAATTGTTCTCACTGTCAGGAAATTCCTCCTCAGTTCTAGGTTGCTTCTCTCCTTGATTAATTTCCACCCATTGCTTCTTGTTCTGTATTCAGGCGCCTTGGAGAATAGTTTGACTCCCTCTTCTTTGGGGCAACCCCTGAGATCTTACAACCTTTCTTGACACAGTGGTTAAGTGAATAACGGCAGTGGTTAGTAAACGGTTGTTAAGTGAATCTGGAATCCCCATTTACTTCTCAGAAGGTCATAAAAGCAGATCACATGACCCAGACGTGGGTTACTACCACGGCCCCGAACCAGTTCTCTGGGCAGAACCATTGGTGCTGCCATCTTGTTTTTCACTTCTGTGCATGCGCAGAACAATTTTTATTGCACTGCGCATATGCGCATGTAGTGCGCCCACGAGCAAACCGGCAGTAGTACCTTCCATAAACCCCCCCCAGGGACACTGCTACCATCATAAACAGGAGTCAATTGTCAATAATTCTGATCATGCGACCGTGGGGATGCTGCAACGGTCATTAAATGTGAAAAATGGTCATAAGACACTTTTTTCAATGCCGTTATAACTTTGAATGGTCAATAAATGTAGGATTGTAAATTGAGGACTACCTGTAACAGAATAACGGAGCAACAACAGAATAACAGAGTTGGAAGGGACGTTGGAGGTCTTCTAGTCCAACCCTCTGTTCAAGCAGGAAACCCTACACCACTTCAGACAAATTCCAATCACTGAAATCCTCCACCCACAATAGAATATCAGAATAACAACAGAGTAACAGAATAACAAACAGAACTACAGTATAACAGAAGAGTTGGAAGGGACCTTGGAGGTCTTCTAGACCAACCCCCTGCTCAAGCAGGAGACCCTGTGCCATTCCACACAAGTTGTCTGTCTAATCTCTCTAGTCAACAAAGAGGATTAGGGGACTGGAGACTAAAACATATAAAGAACGGTTGCAGGAACTAGGTATGTCTAGCTTAAGAGAAAGAAGGACTAGGGGAAACATGATAGCAGTCTTCCAATATCTCAGGGGTTGCCACAAAGAAGAGGGAGTCAAACTATTCTCCAAGGCACCTGAGGGCAGGACAAGAAGCAATGGGTGGAAACTAATCAAGGAGAGAAGCAACTTAGAACTAAGGAGAAATTTCCTGACAGTGAGAACAATGAATCAGTGGAACAACCTGCCACCAGAAGTGTGGATGCCCCAACACTGGAAGTTTTTCAGAAGATGCTGGATATCCATTTGTCTGAAGTGGTGTAGGGTTTCCTGCCTAAGCAGGGGGTTGGACTAGAAGACCTCCAAGGTCCCTTCCAACTCTGTTATTCTATTCTATTCTATTCTATTCTATTCTATTCTACTCTATTCTACTCTATTCTATTGGATTTATTATTCTATTCTATTCCATTCCAATCTATTTTAATCTTATTCTATTGTATTGTATTCTATTTTATTTCCTATATTTATTATTCTATTCTATTCTATTTTCTATATTTATTATTCTATTCTATTCTATTCTATTCTATTCTATTCTAATTCTCTATATTTATTATTCTATTCCTATTCTACTCCATTCCAATCTATTCTCTTATTCTATTCTATTCCTATTTTCTATATTTATTATTCTATTATATTCTATTCCATTCCATTCTATTCTATTTCCTATATTTATTATTCTATTCTATTTTATTCCATTACAATCCAATCTATTTTAAACTTCTATTCTATTCCTATTTTCTATATTTATTATTCTATTCTATTCTCTATATTTATTATTCTATTCTATTCTAATTCTCATTCTATTCTTATTCTATTCTTTTCAATTCAATTCAATTCTAATTTAATTCTATTCTATTTTCTATATTTATTATTCTATTCTATTCTATTCTATTCTCTATATTTATTATTCTATTCTATTCTATTCTATTCTAATTCTCTATATTTATTATTCTATTCTATTCCATTCTATTCTTTCCTATATTTATTATTCTATTCCTATTCTATTCCATTCCATTCCAATATATTCTGATCTTCTATTCTATTCCTATTTTCTATATGTATTATTCCATTATTTTCTATTTTATTCTATTCTCTATATTTATTATTCTATTCTATTCTAATTCTCATTCTATTCTTATTCCATTCTTTTCAATTCAATTCAATTTAATTATAATTTAATTCTATTCTATTTTCTATATTTATTATTCTATTCTATTCTATTCCAATTCTCTATATTTATTATTCTATTCTATTCTATTCTATTCTATCCTATCCTATCCTATCCTATTCTAATTCTGTTCCATTCTAATTCTAATTCTAATTCTAATTCAATTCTATTCTATTCTTTAAAATCTCCAGTGTTAAAATCCACCCATCCCTCAACCCCAGCTAGCTCATCTTTAAGGGGAGTGCAAGTAGGAAATCATCCTCGGATCATCTTCCCTCCATAGTCTAAAGCCAATTTAGGAAATTTAGGAAAATGTCCAATTTTCAACAGTTGCCTCCGTCAGCATCGTAAAGCTCCAGCCGCATGGGAGGGCACCTCCCCCCCACCCCATAATGCATGACCCACCTCCTCAACTTCCTCTTCTCTCTCACAAGCAATTCCAAAGCTGTTTGGCTGCATTCCCCCAGTTTGTTTGTCACAGCATGTCGGGGAAGGTTTTTATGTTCCAGAGTTCGGACCAAAAACAGCTGGCCAGAGGAGGCCAAATATCAGCCAAGCTTTGACAGATGCCGAAATGCAGAACTGCTGCAGCAGCAGGGCAAGGGGAGAAATCTGCTAAAAATACAATACAATACAATAGCAGAGTTGGAAGGGACCTTGGAGGTCTTCTAGTCCAACCCCCTGCTTAGGCAGGAAACCCTATACCGTTCCAGACAAATAGCTATCCAACATCTTCTTACAGACTTCCAGTGTTGGGGCATTCACAACTTCTGGAGGCAACTTCTGTTCCACTGATGAATTGTTCTCACTGTCAGGAAATTTCTCCTCAGTTCTAAGTTGCTTCTCTCCTTGATTAGTTTCCACCCATTGCTTCTTGTTCTGCCCTCAGGTGCCTTGGAAAATAGTTTGACTCCCTCTTCTTTGTGGCAACCCCTGAGATATTGGAACACTGCTATCATGTCTCCCCTGGTCCTTCTTTCTCTTAAGCTAAACATACCCAGTTCCTGCAACCGTTCTTCGTATGTTTTAGTCTCCAGTCCCCTAATCCTCTTTGTTGCTCTTCTCTGCACTCTTTCTAGAGTCTCCACATCTTTTTTATATCGTGGTGACCAAAACTGAATGCAGAATTCCAAGTGTGGCCTTACCAAGGGATTGTAAAGTGGTATTAACCCTCCACGTTATCTTGATTCTATCCCTCTGTTTATAGAATCAGGATCACGTGAAAGGTTAATACCACTTTACATTAAAACCATCCAGAGGAATAAGAGAGCTCTGATTTGGGAACCTGGTTGCAAAGACTACGTTGCCAAAGAGCCATCGTAACGAGAGGGTTCCTAAGGTTGCATTCGCTACTGTGGTGACAGGCAGGGCAGGGATAACTTCCCTCTGTTGAATATCAGCTTGCTAAACCGGCTGGAGATGCTGACTTGGAAAGGAGACCAACAGGAGAAGCTAAATAAATGTTGCTTTTAGGATTAGGGCTTCGTTAAAAGCCTGAATTAAGCCTGTACGATGCAAGGCTACAGGTAGTCCTCGATTTAGGACCATTTGTTTAGCAGGTAATGTTATCCATGCTGGGAAGAAGTGGGGTTCTAGCTTCTACCACTGATGATGTTACCTAGTTGGGTCATGAAACGTCTACAAGAAAATGACCATAATCAGAGAGGACCAAGGACCCCACAATCTTCCCCTTCCTCCTCCTCCTCTTCCTCCTCTTCTCCACAAGCCCCCCTTCCTTCTAGCACTGATGACATTCCCTAGTTGGGTCATGAAACGTCTACAAGAAAACAACCAAGCTCAGGGTGCACCAAGGACCCCACAGTCCTCCTCCTCCTCCTCCTCCCCACTCCGGAAATTCCATTCCTTCTAGTACTGATGATGTTATTTAGTTGGGTTACAAAACATCTGCAAGAATACCATTAAGCTCAGAGACCACCAAGAGGCTCACCGTTCAACCCTGAGCTACAGATATTCTCTTTTTATTGGTTGATAAATAGGAATAAATCATTGCTGGAATGGCAGATAAATTGCTTCGGGCTTTTATAGACATTTTGCCTGATTAAATAATTAGCTCCACACAGCTTTCAGAAGAGAGAGGAAAGGAGGGCAGGAGAGAAGAGAAAGAAGAGAATATGGAAGGAAAGAGAAGAGAAAGAGAAGAGAAAGAAAATGGAAAGAGAAGAGAAAGAGAATGAGAAAGGGAAGAGGAAGAGAAAATGGAAGAGAAGAAGGAAGGGAAGCGAAGGGAAAGGAAGGGAAGAGAAGAAGGAAGGGAAGGGAAGAGAAGGGATGGGAAAGGAATCGAAGAGAAGAAGGAAGGGAAGAAAAGTGAAGGAAAAGAAGGGAAGAGAAGAAGGAAGGGAAGAAAAGTGAAGGAAAAGAAGGGAAGAGAAGAAGGAAGGGAAGGGAAGGGAAAGGAAGGGAAGAGAAGAAGGAAAGAAAGGGAAGGTAAGAGAAAAGAAGGGAAAGGAGGGAAAGAGAAGAGAAGGGAAAGGAAGGAAAGGGAAGAGAAGAGAAGAAGGAAGGGAAGAGAAGGGAAGAGAAAGAAAGGGAAGAGAAGAAGGAAGGGAAAGGAAGGGAAGAAAAGAGAAGGGAAAGAGAAAATGGAATAGAAGGAAGAGAAGGGAAAGGAAGGGAAGAGAAGAAAGAAGGGAAGGGAAGAGAAGAAGAAAGGGAAGGGAAGAGAAGAAGAAAGGGAAGGGAAGAGAAGAGAAAGGAAGGAAAGAGAAGAAGAAAGGGAAGGGAAGATAAGAAAAGAGAAGGGAAGAGAAGAAGGAAGGGAAAGGAAGGGAAGAGAAGAAGGAAGGGAAGAGAAGAGAAAGAGAAGGGAAAAGAGATGTGAACTTGGCAACAGACCTACAAGAAAAAATTCAATGCCAGCAATCAAACATGGGAAGGTGGCCAATCAAAATAGCAGCACAATTTTGCTAGAGCATAAACTGAGTGTCCCCAATTCCCCCTGGAACAACCCCAGCCCCCCTCCCCTTTCCTACTTTAATTGCCAGCAAAATAATAAATGTAATTGAACAAAAATACAAGAAATAGGCCAGATAGAAAGAGTGCCTCTAAGCACGCACAGACTTTCTGACTCTCTGGTGAAAAAGTGATGTAAAGCGCACCTTTGCATTTAATGTGTATGTGTGTGTGGGGGGGGGTGTCTTTAAAAAAAAATAGTTGAAATAATAATGTAAGATCCTTGGTGTTCTCTGAGCTTTGTAGTTTTCTTGCAGACATTTCATGACCCAACTAGGGAACTTCATCAGTGCTGGAAGGAAGGGAGTTGCAGGGAGGAGGACTATAGGGTCTCTGAGCTTGGTGATTTTTTTTAAAGAAAGAAAGAAGGAAGGAAGGAAGGAATGGAGGAGGGAGGGAGGAGGGAGGGAAGAGGGAGGAAGAAAGAAAAGAGAAAGAAAGAAGGAAGGAAGGGAGGGAGGGAGGGAGGGAGAAGGGAGGAAGGAAGAAAAGAACAAGAGAGAGAAAGATAGATAGGCAAACAGAAAGAAAAAAGACAGGGAGGGAGGGAGGAAGAAAGGAAGGAAATAAGGAAAGAAAGGGAGGGAGGACGAAAAAGAAAGAGAGAGAGAAATAGAAAGAAAGAAGACAGGGAAGGAGGAAGGGAGGAAATAAGAGAAGAAAGGGAGGGAAGGGAGAAAGAAAGGAAAGAGAGAGAATGATAGATAGATAGATAGATAGATAGATAGAAAAAGAGGGAGGAGGAAAGAGTGAGAAAGAAAGAAAGAAAGAAAGAAAAGAAAGAAAGAAAGAAAGAAAGAAAGAAAGAAAGATGCAAATGCACCTTTTCTCTGAACCTAAAGATTAAAGCAAAAACTTGATATCATGGTGTTCGGGTGTGGAAAAGAAAGTTATTAATAAATTCAAATAAAGGGAGAAACAGCATGGGGCAAGACAAGTGATCTCCTTTTACAACCGTCTGACAAGCGAATGCCTGATTCACTTAACAACCGTGCTATTACCTTAACAGTTGCAGTGATTCACTTAACAACTGTGTCAAGAGAGGTTGTAAGATGGGGCTAAAACTCACTTAACAACTGAGGTTGGATTTTGATCATGTGCTGCAATGGTCAGAAATGTGGAAATTGGTGATGTCACTTTTTCAGTGCCATTGTCACTTCAGACAGTCACAAAGTGAATGGGGATGACTTGTGTTCCACATAAACCTCTAAAATACTTTTTATTTGGATATTTAAATGTTGTTTTGAGAGGCGGACATCAGAAATAGATTGCCGATTGTGGCAACTGGAGGAAATTATGATTTCGTAGAAATGACTAAATCTGGCAAGGCAGCCTGAAGGGCCAACGCTCATAGGAAAGAAAGAATATGCTTGGCTCTCTTTATAGAGGCTTTTGGGGTGGGAAGTTAGTGATTAGAGAAAAGGGCAAAACTGCTTGAAGGTCAACAGTGGCAGATCCTTGATAAGGAGGCTGTCCAAATTAAAAGGTCAATTAAAAGGCCAGCAGTTATAAGTAGAAGGGGGGGAGGGGAGGCAAATTCCAGGAATCTCTAAGAAGTGAAAATTGAAATGTCTCGATAGTAATGCCTCCATTTGTCCATCAGTCCATCCAATCTCTGTTCCCCCCTCATATTCTGTGTCTGCCTGTCTCTCTCCATCCACCTATCCAATCTTTTGTGTATTCTCTCTATCATTTAGCTAATCGTTCTCTCTTATTGTCACTATTCTGTTTGTCCATCCATCATTATCATCTCTCTCTCATATTATCTATCTATCTATCTATCTATCTATCTATCTATCTATCTATCTATCATCTATCTATCTATCTATCTATCTATCTATCTATCTATCTATCTATCATCTATCTATCATCTATCTACCTACCTACCTAATCTTCTATCATCTATCAATCTATCTATCTAATCTTCTATCTATCTATCTATCTATCTATCTATCTATCTATCTATCTATCTATCATCTATCTATCTATCTATCTATCTATCTATCTATCTATCTATCTATCTATCTATCTATCTATCTATCTATCTATCTATCTATCTATCTATCTATGCTATCCAGCCAGCCAGCCAGCCAGCCAGCCAGCCAGCCCGCCAGCCAGCTGGCCAGCCGTCCATCCGTCCATCTTTTGTGTATTCTATCATTTAACTAATCTTTCTCTCTTATTGTTAATATTCTGTCTATCCATCCGTCCATCCATCATTATCATATATCTCTATCTATCTATCTATCTATCTATCTATCTATCTATCTATCTATCTATCATCTATCTATCTATCTATCTATCTATCTATCTATCTATCCATCCATCCATCCATTGATCCATCTCTCTTTCTATACATCCATCCATCCAATTTCTGTCCTCTCTCCTTCTCTCTCATATTCTGTATCTATCTCTCTATCTATCCGTTCATCCAATCTTTTGTGTATTCTCTCTATCATTTAGCTAATCTTTCTCTCTTATGGTCACAATTCTGTCTGTCTGTCTGTCCGTCCGTCCATCATCATCATCATCATCATCATCATCATCATCATCATCATCATCATCATCATCATCATCATCCAGTACTCCCCCCCCTTGTTTACTGATTTACTGGTAGAAAGAGTTAAAGGGGAACTGGAAAAATTCACACCAAATTTCTGAATTTCTTGCTACTTTGTGTGGCTGGGAAAACCGCAAGCAGAAAATAATCAATAGCAACAACCAGCAGGAATAAAAACAGTTCGAGGCCACCAATCCTCCAGTTGACAATTGGGCAGCTTCCAAAACCAACTGACCGGTGAACAGGTGAGACAGAATCCCAGGTATGATGGAATAAACCATGACCAGAAACCCCTCCCCCTTTCATTTTAATTCTCCAATCAATCAACCTAGCATCTTTCAAGTACCTAGGACTACAACCCCCATCATTCAGAGCCGGCCTGCTAGCCTGATTATCTGGCTCAGTCCATGAAGATGCTTGCAGGTTGGTTACAATCAAGCTGGGCTATAGCCATGGCAGTCCTTGACTTACAACAGTTCATTTAGGGACCCTTCAAAGTTACAATGGACTGAAAAAAGTGATTCCCCCCCCCCCACATTGCAACATTTTCCTGCTCGCATGATCCAAATTCAGAATGCTTGGAAAACTGACTCACATTTATGACGGTTGCAGTGTCCTGGGGTCACATGATCCCTTTTTGTGACCATCTGACAAAGTTGATGGGGAAGCCAGATTCACTTAAAAACCTGTGTTCCTAATTTAACAACTGCAGTGATTCACTTAACAACGGTGGCAAGAAAGGTCGTAGAAGGGGACAAAACTCACTTAACAAATGTCTCCCTTAGCAACAGAAATGCTGGGCTCATATTGTGCTCGTAAGTTGAGGACTACCTGAATTTATCTGCTTTTTTTTAAAAAAAAACTCCCAAATCTTTGATCCACGTTGTAAATTACTTACTGAGAACTTAATTGCGTTCTTTCTTCTTTAGTTAAGCGTTTCTTCCATCCTACTTTTATAAAACATTTATACTCTGCATTTATGAAACATTTATGCCCTGCATAAATATAAAGCCAAAGAACCTTTGCTTTTATAAATATACATGGATTTATTAAATAGATGCAATTTTATTGACTTAGGAATTTCTTATGTGAATAAAAAGGTGTCATTTTGCCATTTTCCTCCATTAGTTAAGTATTTTTTCACCCTGTATTTATAAACAAAGGCTCTTTGCTTTTATAAATACACATGGATTTATTAAAAAGATGCAATTTTATTTATTCAAGCATTTTTTATACATGAGTAGGAAGGACATCATCTTGCAATTTTTATCTTTAATTAAGTATTTTTAATACTGTATTTATATAACCAAATAACTTTTATTTTTATAAATAAGCATAAATGTATTACATAGATGCCGTTTTTATTTGCCGAAGCATTTCCTGTATGAATATAAAAGGCATCTTATCATTTTTCCTCCAGTCAAGCTGTTGTACACACTATATTAATAAAACCAAAGACTTTATGCTTTTATAAATATACACAGATTTATTAAAAAGATGCAACTTTATTTATTGAAGTGCTTCTTACAATATATCCAAAAGCAACTTCTTGCAATTTAATCCCTTTAGTTGTTTCACCACTTTATATTTATAAAACTAAATGTCCTTTGCTGTAGTAAATATATATATACGTGTAATCAATAGATATAATTCTATTTATTTAACCATTTCTTACACTAATCAGAAAAGGCACCTGTCTACAGATCTCAATCTGCACATAGCTTTTCCAATCTCACAAACAACCTTGTGAGACCTGTTAGATACCTGTTCTAACTACAGTGGTTTCCACCAAGGTCCTCTGTTACGGCGGGAACAGAGGTTTAATCCTATTGGTCGAAGGGTCTGACAGCTCCCTCTAAAAAGGCTGCTGTCAGACTCAACTTTCACTGGATTGTTCTCACTTGTTATACTTAATAAAGAGCTGTTGTTACCGTTAAGCCTGTGTGTGCCTATCCATTACCCGATCTAACACTGGCGACGAAGGTGGGATTGGAAGGCAACTAAGCGAACCAAAAAGAGCATAGCACTCCAGCAAGGACATCCAGCCCGGAGCTCAGCGCGGCTTCAAGCAGCCATTTTTGAGCGGCAAACTCAAAATGCCCTCAGAACACAAAATGGCCATGCACGCCCCACCGACTTTGTATGACCCAGTCACCGAGCACTGGGACTCATACATGCTACGATTTGACTGCTTCCTTGAGGCAAACGACCTCATGGGCCTTTCTGAAGGCCGCAAGAAGAACATGTTCCTTGGATACTGTGGCCGGGAAGTGTTCGAGATGGCGAAAGACCTTTCTGAGCTGACACCGCTACAATCAGTCGTCTGGTCCGTGTTCAGCAGACGCTGAGAACCTGCTATGTCCCCAAGCCATCCAAGCACGTCCGCTGGCATGAGTTTAACATCAGGAACCAGAAAGAGGGTGAGTCGATAAATGAGTATGTTGTGGCGCTTCGCATGGCCGCAGTGTACTGTGAATTCCGAGACCTGGACAAGCTGATTCTGGACTGCATAATTTGCGTCGTGCGGGATATTAATTTATAGAGGAGGTTACTCGCTAAATCTAATCTCACTCTGCAGATCGCCTTGGATGAGACCAGGGTGTCCGAATCAGCCATCAAATCTACTGAGACTCTGCAGCGCCAAAGTGCTCCACAAGACGCATGAAAGAGTACACGTGTACATCGTGAGGCCGCAGAGCCCGAGAGCTCAGAGGGTGAGGAAGATGACAGCTGCTGCATGCACAGTAGCCACGCCTAGCCGGCACACGAATTCAAACTGCGTCTCCTGCCTTGTGCTAGCTGCGGAGGAGACCATGCCAGATCGGTTTGCCATTTCCATGACACAACCTGCCAGTGCTGCAAGCGAAAGGGGCACATCGAATTGGCAGTGCCTAGAAGTGCACCAAGCCACCAACAGAGGCCCAGCCCAGGGGCCTGGCAGAAGCCACCATGGTGCTCAGAGGGTGACAATAGAGTCACCTACCATAAGTCAATCGGCCAAGTCCACACCAGGCAGCCAAAAAAGCTGAAGGTCACAGTCCTCATCGAGGACTCTCCATGTGAGATGGAGATCGACACCGGGTCATCACTGACCATCATACCATGGTCTACCCTGAAGCAGGCTATCCCTAGTCTAAAGAAGCAGCATCTTCGCACCCCTGACATCCGCCTATGCGATTACCAGAGAAACCGGGTTCCCATCATGGGCCAAGGCACCTTCCAGGTGAAGTTCAAGCAGTTCAGCGGGAAACTCCCAGTGACAGTGGTCAGCGGCAACCTGTAGAGCCTCCTAGGGCTAGATTGGTTCCAAGCCCTGGGCCTAGAAGTGATCAGTATCAACACCTTGAAAGACAACGGCACTGAAGCCATCATTAAGGAGTTTGAGGACGTCTTCGGCACTGGTATGAGTAAGTATGTGGAAACTCCAATTTCCTTTAGTTTGGACCTCAACATAGCCCCAATAAGGCTAAACCCAGGAGAGTACCTTTTGCTCTCCGCCCCAAAATTGACAGAGAAATTGACAAGCCAGGGAATCCAAGAGCCGATCGATCACGCACGCTGGGAGACCTGTCAAATCTGACGGGTCTGTCAGCATCTGCATGGACTACAAGTACACAATAAATAAAGCGCTACAACAAAGCGCCTACCCTGTACCCATTGTACAGCATCTCCTTCATTCATTAGGCCCCGGAAAATTTTTCACAAAATTGGACATGGCGAAGGCATACCAACAATTGCCTGTAGATAGCGCTATGGCGGAGGCCCAAACCATTGTGACGCACAGGGGTGCATTCAAATGTCACTGCCTGCAATTCGGCATTAGTATCGCCCTGGACTGTTCCAAAGCGTCATGGAACGGCTTTTGCAGGGAATTCCAGGAGTCATCCCCTATTTTGACGACATCTTGGTATCGGATGCAAATGAGGTGCAACTTTTCAAACATGTACAAACAGTTTTGGCTCGAATTAAAGACAAAGGCCTTTGTCTCAAAAAAGAGAAATGCCAAATTAACGTGCCAAGGGTTGAATTCTTAGGGTACCTAAGCGATGGCTCTGGGATTCACCCGAACACACAAAAAATTAAAGCAATCCAGGATGCCCCCACACCTCGCAATCAAACCGAGCTGCAGGCATTCTTCGGGCTCCTTAATTTCTACAGCATCTTTTTTAAACAGAAAGCCACTGTAGCTGTGCCCTTACACCGTCTCCTAGCTAAGAATGCGAAGTGGTCCTGGGGCAGAGCCGAGGCTGCCGCATTTGCCGTGGTAAAACAACTCCTGTCGGCGGACTCCTTCCTGGTACAGTACAGCCAGACCCTGTCATTAGTGCTGACCTGCGACGCTTCCCCGTTCGGCGTTGGCACCGTCCTCAGCCCCCGCATGCCCAACGGAACCGAAGTCCCTATTGCATTTTATTCCAGGACCTTGTCTGCCGCAGAGCAGAACTACAGCCAGCTGGACTGTGAGGCTTTGGCTGCAGTGGCCGGAGTAAAGAGGTTCCATGAGTATCTATATGGCCTGGACTTCGAACTGGTTACGGACCACAAGCTGTTGTTGGGCTTATTGGCTGGGGACCGACCTATCCCAGTGTCATTATCACCTCACATGACCAGATGGACCATCTTCCTAGCTGCCTACTCCTACTTTATCATCCACTGACCAGGCTCCATTTTGGGGCACGCTGATGCACTAAGCCGCTGCCCACTGCCTGAACTTCTCGCTGACCTTACCGCCGAGCCACCATTGACTGCCTTGAGACTGGGCAGTGACATTGCCCATCACTCTGCAAAGGACTCCACCATCAAACAAATTATGAACTGGGTGTGGAGGGGATGATTGGGGCTGATTTCAAAATGTATTTTGCCAAACACGATGAGTTATCGGTTGTAAATGGCTGTTTACTGTGTGGGGGGACCAGGTTGTTGTTCCACCCAAACAGTGCATTGCAGTTTTAGAGGCTTTACACGTAGGGCATTCTGGAATTGTCAGGATGAAGTCTTTGGCTAGGAGTTACGTGTGGTGGCCCAACATAGACAGGGAGATCGAAGAATGGGTGGCTACCTGCACACCGTGCCAGGAGTCCAGATCAGCTCCCCCAGAGGCACCGCTAAGAAGTGGGAGCGACCTCAAGCACCATGGTCTAGGGTGCACATTGACTTTGCTGGCCCAATTCATGGCTAGACATTCTTAGTAGTTGTGGATGCCTACTCGAAATGGTTAGAGGTAGTCCTGATGACCTCCACTATGGCAGAAACAGTCATCAAGGTGCTACGGAGACTTTTGTCCACGCACGGACTGCCTGATGTCTTGGTCTCTGACAATGGGCCCCAATTCATGGCCATGCAATTTGAGACCTTCCTAGCAGCTCAGGGAATCAGGCATGTCCTGGTCATGCCATTCCATCCGGCCTCCAATGGTCAGGCAGAGAGAATGGTGAGATGTGCAAAAGAGGCCCTCTCTAGGATGGGCCCAGGAGATTGGCAAACACGGGTTGACCACTATTTGCTAATTCAGCACTTCACACCCAGTGCCACTACAGGGAGAAGTCCCTCCAAGCTCCTCATGGGTCGCCGGCTAAGGCCCCACTTAGACTGGCTACACCCCAATTATTCTGCGTCATTGCCCACAGACTTCACAAGCAAGATTTGGACATTTAGCATAGGGGATTCGGTATACAACTACACTGGGGGAACTCTGTGGATTCCTGCCACAGTGATAGGCATCACCGGCCCTCATTCTTAACTCCTAGAGCTCGAAGACGGTAGGAATTGGAGAAGGCATATTGACCAACTCGGTGGCCGCCTCTCCATCTTCACTCTTAGACAACCAGAGGTAACTCCTGCACGAGTTAGCCAAAGCCCTACCCAAACAGAGCAAACACTCACTCCTTCCATGGCCAGCTCAAGCCCGAGGGTACCGGGAAACTTATCTGGTTATGTTGCAGGCCTGCAGTGAGCTCTGAGAGAACCGGCTCTAGAAGCTCCAGCTGTAGCCTGTGAGAGGTTCCTGGAGCTTCCACCAAGTGGAGCTGCGGAGCAGACAGGTCCGTCCGACCTGTCCAAGGAAATCCCTCTTACTGAACTGCACAGGTCAGGCAGAGCTACCCAAAAGCCTGCCTACCTGCATGACTACGTAACAAGTAGGATTGTTCCATCCAAGAGGGGACGGGTGTTAGATACTTGTACTAACTACAGTGGTTTCCACCAAGGCCCTCTGTTTAATCCTATTGGTCGAAGGGTCTGACAACTCCCTATAAAAGGGCTGCTGTCAGACTGAACCTTTGCTGGATTATTCGCACATGTTGTACTTAATAAAGAGCTGTTGTTACCGTTAAGCCTGTGTGTGCCTATCCATTACCCAATCTAGCAAGACTCGTGAAGAAATTGTGACACAAAAAGGAATTTTGTGTCTTAATGGCACGTTTAATTCCAGATTTCTCCAGGCTCCTTCTGATTTTAATACCACTTTTAAAAAATGATGCACAGAAGGCTTTTGATAATGTGAATTGGCAATTTATGTTCTTACAACTGGAACAGATGAATTTTGGTAAGAAATGTATTCAAACTATACAAATAGTATATCATAAACAAACAGCAAAGATAATGGTAAATGGAGAATTGACAGACTCTATTGAAATAAAGAGAGGTACGAGACAAGGTTGCCCACTATCACTGTTACTATTTGTCTTAACATTAGAAGTCTTCAACAGAAAGATTAGAAAAGAAGAAGAAATAAAAGGAATGAAAATTAAAAAAGAAGAATACAAGCTACAAGCGTTTGCAGATGATTTGGTTTTTATCCTTGAAGATCCACAAGAGACAACACCCAAATTCTTAGAAAGAATAGAGTACAGAAAAGCAGCAGGCTTGAAAATAAACAAAGACAAAACAAAGATTTTGACAAAGAACATACTATTAAGACAGAAGGAAGAGTTGGCGGAAGTTTTGCAGATTCAAGTCACAAACAAGGTTAAATACTTGGGGACATACTTATCAGCTAGATGCAGTACTCTTAAGGAGGACAATTATACCAGACTAAAGCAACAAATTGCGCCTGATTTGATGAAATGGGAAAATTTACATCAATAGGAAGGAATCAATAGGAAGAATCTCTACAATTAAAATGAACATTTTACCCAGAATCTTATAACTGTTCCAATCAGATTGGGCATGGACTTTTTTGAAGATATAAACAAAATATTTTGAAGTTTATTTGGCAAGGGAAAAAAGCAAGAATAAAACTCAAATTGCTACAAGATGCTAGAACAAGAGGAGGATTTGGTTTACCTGACTGGGAGTTATATTATCAAGTAAAAAACCTGATGTGGATTAAGGAGTGGATAACACTAAAAAAAACTCTAGATTATTGAATGTAGAGGGTCAGGATTGGTATTCATATGTGCAGATACACTCTAGATATAATGAAGATAGAAAATCAAAAGGTTTTTATAACAAAATGACTGTTAGACAAAATTTTATCAGGTACTGATGAAAAAGTAATTAAAAAACTATATGGTTATTTATTAGAGGTCAAACTACAAGAGGAACAAGTTAAAGAAACTATGATAGCTTGGGGGAAAATTTTTGGACATGGGATTGATTTAGAGAAATGGCAGAAATTGTGGTCCCCAAAATTATAAAATGACAATGTCAACGGCAAATAGAGAAAATTTGTATAAGATGTTTTACAGGTGGCATCTACCCCCAATTGCAAGAATGTCCAAGAATAAATTGGAAAAGTGTTGGAAATATCATCAGACACCAGGTTCATATTACCACATGTGGTGGACTTGCATTGAAGCTAAAAGATACTGGACTAAGATTCACATGTGGTTGGAGAAAATGATACATAAACACATAGACCTTAAACCAGAGATTTTTTTTATTGGGAATCATACCAGAAATTTACAATAAAGACTTGAAATATTTGATTGTAAACGTTTTAACAGCAGCTAGAATCATATTTGCAAAAAATCGGAAAAATGAAACAATACCAAAACAAGAGGAAGTTATTCGAAAGATATTATACAATACCAAAACAGGAGAAAGTTATTCGAAAGAGTCCCTTCCGGGAGAGGGGGCGGTCTAGAAATCTAATTAAATAATAATGGAGTGTGCTGAAATGAGTAAATTGACATTTAAAATTAGAGAACAAGATGAGCAATTTCATAAGATATGGGACTTGTTTTATCAGTGGTTGGACAAAAAAAACTGGAAATGAAAAACGTTTTATTTATGTTTTAATTGAAGGAGATAGTGATAATACAATTATGTTGTTAAATAGATTAATAACGATACAATGAAAGACTGACATACATATGAATTGAATAATTTAGAATATTTTGTTTTAAAATGAAGGATAAGGATAATAATGAATCTATGTACATTTAATAGATGATTGGTGATATTATGAATAACTCTAAGTATTTATTATTTATTTTATTTATTTCTTGGATTTCTAGACCGCCCCCTCTCCCAAAAAGGGACTCGGGGCGGTGTAGTGATGTATATTATAAAGATATCTTGTTGTTGATAAATAGTTTAATAAGGAAGTAATGAAAGATTGGTATATCTATGAACTGAGTATTTAGAATACTTTGTTTAAAAATGAAGGAATAACATTTTTGTTTGAATGTATGATGTACAAGGATAACAATGAACATAAACATATTTGATGGATGATCAATGGGACTATGCATAATTGAAAGTAGGGATGTATAAACATAAATAGTTGGTAAATTCTTTTACACTGTAAAAATAATCAGAATGAGATAAGTGATTACATAAAGGTATATTGTTATTAAACAGACAATCAAGAATGCAAGGGAATTAGGTTCGCTGAAAGGAAAGAAATATTAACTGTAATTGAATATATGATGTACAAGGAAAGTGAGGTACCTAGTCATATTAGATGGAAAATTTGTGATTGTATATGTAACTGAAAATATGGATGCACAAAATCTTGTAACCAAATGACATGCTGTATATAATGGATGAGAATTTTTTAAATGTTGTCTTTTATGTTTAAAAAACATTATTAAAAAAAAGAGAGATTGTGACTCACAAAAAGGAATTTTGTGTCTTAATGGCATGTTTAAATCCAGATTTCTCCAGGCTGCTTCTGATTTTAATACCACTTTTTAAAAATGATGTACGCTCAGGCTAAAATCTTACACTATTCTCATCTAACCCAAGTTGTTAAACTATCGGTTTGCTTGCAAAAGCAGAAAAGCCAGCACACAAAAAAAGAGATTTTTTGCAAATTTTCAGCCTAGGGCAATATAACAATTTAAAAATTTTCTCTCTAGGAAGAAAATAACATCCTAGAAAGGCACATTTGTAGTGTAAGCAAAGGATTATACGTGTGGCGGAAGGGATGGGAGAGTATTGCATTCCTCAATTTTATAACCCCAAACGAAGCCCCATATTTCCCATCTCGCTGGGAGATGATGGGTACTGTAGTCCATTGCTTTGGGGTGGGGGGAAACTGCTGGTTTTGGCAGCTCTGATCTCATCCATCTGAAAATTAGCTCCTCAATATATATATATTTAAGCAATTCAGGAAGGAGAAAGAACAAATCAAACATTCTTCAACTGGAAGATCAGGAATATGGAGTTTAGAACTAGCTAGGTTTTACTAAGCTTAAACCACAAATGTGGGTTTAAGGGCTCTGGAAGGGCATAATCTCATAAATGTGGGATAAATTGATTCCAATATCATGATTAATTTAAATTTATTGGCTGCCCAACCCAACTGGACTCCGGGCAGTGTATATTTCTTTATTTGGTTTGTTAAACCAATTTAAGTAGCCATCCAACTCACATGTAAGTGACTCCAGGGTTTTTTTCTTTAATTTGAAAATCCACCATATAATAAAAACTCATATACCTCCCACCACCTCAGGGGGGTTATCAACAAACAGAACCCCGTTTAGAGGAAGGGGGATTATGTCAATCAAACATTTCCTTGCTCCCCCCCCCCGTTTATAAATGTTTTGAGGCCCAAACTAAAATATTTTTGGCGCCTACAACAACGCTGCAGGGAGGTTTTTCCTCTCTGAAACTTTCCCCCCCAATTCCCCAAACTTGGGGGGAATAAAAAAAGGGGGGTGGACCCCAAATTTATCCATAATAATTTTTTTTAGCTGACTTTCAACTCAGAACCGGCTGTGGGTTTTAAGCTCTTCAACCAACTGTGCTGAAAAATGGCCAACTGCCCAAGCACTTGAGCATGTACAGAGTGCTTTTTGTTCTTATTCAGGAAAGTTGGCAAAGGATGAGGGTCTTAACGTGGATGAAGAGGGAGGGGAGATCAGGGGTGCCTAATGATGCAAAAAGCTAACCTAGATGGACAGTCTTTATAAGCAAGGTGACATGTTACAGGTAAGAAGTGCCAGGTACTGTATGCATTCATTCCATCTGAAATGCCTCACTTTTGGGGTTAGTTACAACCCATATTTTTAATTGTGATTTTTTTTGGGGGGGGATTTCTCCACATTTGCCTATTTACAGGTTTTCTTTTGAGGTTGGAAGTTGCCTTGCAGTCATGGTTGTTTTTTTGGGGGGTGGTGGTGGTGGTGGCAGGCAAGCCAATTTAAAGAATGAAATGGAATAGAATAGAAATAGAATCAGAATAAATGAAATGGAACAGAGAAGAGGGAAGGGAAAGAGGAGAAGAGAGGAGAAGAGAAAAAGGGAAGCAAAGAGAAGAAGGAAGGGAAGGGAAAAGAGAAGAGAAGGAAGGGAAAAGAAGAGAAGAAGGAAGGGAAGGGAAGAAAAGAGAAGAGAAAAAAGAAGGGGAAATAGAAGAGAAGAAGGAAGAGACAAAAGGAAGGGAAAGGAAGAGAAGAGAAGAGAAGAAAAGAAAAGAGAAGAGAAGGAAGGGAAGGGACAAAAGGAAGAGAATGTAAGGGAAGAGAAGAAAAGAAAAGAGAAGGAAGAGAAGAACAAAAGGAAGAGAATGGAAGGGAAGAGAGGAGAAGAGAAGAAGGAAGGAAAGGGTAGGGAAGAGAAGAAAAGAAAAAAGAAGAGAAGGAAGGGAAGAACAAAGGGAAGAGAATGGAAGAAGAGAAGGAAGGGAAGAGAAAAGAAAAGAAGAAGGAAAGGAAGGGAAGAGAAGAGAAGAAGGAAGGGAATGGAATAGAATTTTTTATTGGCCAAACGTGACTGGATATACAAGGAATTCATAAGCTCCCGTTGTACATATAAACAGCAAGTGATACATAAATATATAAAATAATTTCTTAAAAATAAGAACATAAGCGAACAACCTACCTTGTGCAGACTCCGGAGAGCGAGAAGGGGCAGCATAGACATTTACCGAACGAAATAAATGAAATATATAATACGGAAGATGAGGGTGGGGGGAAGAGGGCAAGTTCAGTTCCTAGCCACCCCCTCTCCCCCCACATCATCTTTGCAGAGACTCGTCCCCACCCCAAAAAAACTCTCACTCACCCCGGGCAGGAAGAAGCCGGAGAAAGCAGCCCAAAGGCAGAGGCGCAGCAGCCTGGAGTCCATCGCGGGCGAAGGAAGGCGAAAGTCTTTTGCAGGGTCTTTGGGGCAAAAGAACCGGAATGGTTGCGGTTAGGATGCGAAAGGACGGCGGGCTTGCATCGCGCGTCCCGGGACAGCGTCGGGGGTCGCAACTTGCGAGGGGCGCTTCCAGTTGCCTCTGCTGCTTCTTCCTTCTTTCGCCAGCAGCTGGCAAGAGACGCCGCAGTGAAGGAGAAGCAGCGCGGCGGGAAGAGAGCGAGCCCAGCCGCGGGTCTCCCACGGGCGGGTAGGGGAGGGAGGAGGCGGGGAGTCCCTTTTCCCAGGCCCGGGGTGGGGGTGGGGGGAGGCGTGGGGGCGGGGGCGGAGACCAATGGGAGGCTGACAGAGCCGAGGGCGGGCTCCGGGAGGCAGGTGAGGTCCGAGGGAAGGGATCGGGCGAAGGGACAAGGGAGAGGAAAAGGAGAGAGAGAGAAGGAAGGAGGAAAAGAAGACAGGATGGAAGAAGAGAGAGAGAGAGGAAAAAAGGAAGGAGAGAATTGGAAGGAAGGAGGAAGAAAGGGTGAAAGGGAGAGAGGAGGGAAAGGGAGAAGGGAAAGAAAAGAGTGAGAAGGAAGGAAAAGGACGAGAGGAAAGAAGGAAGGAAGGGGAAAGAAAGGGAGTAAAGACAGAGAGGAAAGGAGAGCCAAGAAAGAGGGAATGGAAAAGACAAGGGAGAGAGGAAGAAAAGGAAAGAAGAAGGAAGGAAGGGGAAAGAGAGGGAAGAAAGAAAGGAAAGGAGAGTGAAGAAAGAGGGAAGAGAAAGGGAGAGAGGAAGAAAAGAGAGAAAGAAGAAGGAAAGAAGGAAGGGGAAAGAGAGGGAGGAAAGACAGAGAGGAAAGGAGAGCAAAGAAAGAGGGAATGGAAAAGACGAGGGAGGAAGAAAAGAGAAAGAAGGAAGGAAGGAAGAGGAAAGAGGGAGGAAAGAAAGAGAGGAAAGGAGAGAGAAGAAAGAGGGAAGAGAAAAGACAAGAGAGGGAGGAAGAAAAGAGAGAAAGAAGAAGGAAGGAAGGAAGAGGAAAGAGAGGGAGGAAGAAAAGAGAGAAGGAAGGAAGGAAAGAAGGAAGGAAGGTCTAGGAGCCTAGGAGAATCCAAGCTGCGATAAGCCTAATTTTTATTTCTGCCCTGAATGATGGGCTTCTGTTTCAGTGGCATCGCTTTAGTCTCTGGAGAGTTGACAAAGTGGGTGGAATCGAGGCCCTCATTAACCTCAAGGGCTTTCCTGGGTGGGCAAGAAATTGGGTCTCAAAGGTCCAGAAAAGTGAAAATGAAACATGGAGGCAGCTACCTTTGGATGGATCTGGTCTGGCATTAACTGGAGGTTTGGCTTGGAAAAAATAAATCACCAACTCTGTAGCCATTGGCAGAAAGGATTTAATTGACTATCCTTCCTGCCCTCCCTCCCTCCCTTCTATCCTTCCCTTCCCCTTTCCCTCACTCCCCTTTCTTTCCTTCCTTCCTTCCTTTCCTCCCTTCCCCTTTCCTTTGCTTCTTCCCTCTTTCTTTTCTTCCTTCCATCCTTCCTTCTAACCTTACCCTCGCTTCTTCCCTCACTCCCTCTCTCTTTTCCTTTCTTCCTTTGCCCACTCCCCCTTCCTTCCTTCCTTCCTTCCTTCCTTCTTTCTTTCTTTCCTTCCATCCATCTTTTCCCCTTTCCCTTTCCCTCCCTCCTTCCCTCCCTCCATCTTTCTTTCTTTCCTTTCTTCCTTCCTTCTATCCTTCCCTTTCCCTTTCTCCTTCCTTACTTCTTTCTTTCTTTTCCCCCTTCTTTCCTTCATTCCCTTCCCCTCACTCCTTCCCTCATTCCTCTCTCACTTCCTTTCTTCTCTCACTCCCTCGCTCTTTCCTCCCTCCTTGCCCTCCCTGTTTTCTTTCTTTCTTTTTCCTTCCAGTCTTTTTTCTTCCTTTTCTTTTTTCTTCCTTTTCTTTTCTGTCCTCTCCTCAACCTTGTCTTTCAGGTCCTTTAGTGGTACACCCCTCGCCACTGTAGTTGAGCCCCTCCATTTTGCTTCTAGTCAAACTCTTCTTCTGTTTCTCCCCAGTCTTCCCAGAATTGTACGTTTCTCAAGATAGAGACATCTCTACATTAATTGACTGTTCCTTTATGTGCCTCCAAGACAAGACCATAGACCAGGGGTCTCCATCTATACTGGCTGAGGGATTCTGGGAGTTGAGACCTGTTAAGTCCTCGAGACTACGACGCCATTGACTATCATTGCCGGCCCCTGATTGGTTGAGATGCGAGCAGCCAGCTGGCGGGAGAATGCGGCCATTCTATTGGTTCAGCATCTGACAGCTAAAAGGGCTGTCAGCTGTCAAATGTTGCTGTTTGCCAGGTCGAGGTTTTGCCGTGTTATATACTGTTAATAAAGGTTGTGTTAGCTTCGACCTGCCTTGCCTCAGTTCCTGCCTGCCTCGTTCTCCCTACAGAACACTGGCGACGAAGGTGGGATCAGGACTGAGGTAAAGGAAAAGCGAAGTCACTAACAAGAGCTGCCTCAAGTCACAGGCTTCCATTGGCGAGACATCCAAGTCAGCCCGGGAGTTCATGACTTCCATGACGGCTATGGACCTAACTCAGTTAATTCAAGAACCCACCCATAATAGGGGACACACGCTCGACCTGATTTTTGTCTCTGGGCAGTGGATGAATGATCTAGATTTAGGGGATATTTCTATTCAACCCTTGTCATGGTCTGATCGTTTCCTCATCAGGCTTGACTTCCATACCGCTACCCCTCGCCGCAGGAGGCGGGGCCAACTAGATGGTTCCGCCCCAGGCGCCTGATGGACCCCGAAAGGTTCCTGATGGACCTTGGGACTTTTCCTGAATCCCTTGCTCACAACTCGACCGAAGCCCTAGTGGAAGCCTGGGATAGGGCAGCCACTGGGGCCTTGGATCGCGTTGTTCCTTTGCGGCCTCTAACCCGGTGTCGATCCCGGGTGGCTCCCTGGTTTACCGAGGAGCTCCGAGAGATGAAACGCCGGGAAAGACGTCTAGAGAGTGGCTGGAGGGCCAGCCGGTCCGAATCTGATCGAACACTAGTAAGAATTCATATTAAATCCTACTTAGTGGCGATAAAAGCGGTAAAACGGCAACATTTTTTCGCTCTTATCGCGTCCGCAGATAACTGCCCAGCCACCCTGTTTAGGGTGACCCATTCCTTACTTAACCAAGGAACTGGGAAAGACCCCTTGCAGGATAGGGATGAAGAATTTGTTCAGTATCTGCAGGATAAAATTGCTCAGATCCAGACAGGCTTGGACTCTGACTGGGTAGATTCAGGCGAGTCGACGGGGATGAATCTTGTGGAGATAATCTGGGATGAGTTTGACCCTGTGACCCCCGAGGGCATGGACAGGATTGTGGGGAGACTCAGTGCTGCCACTTGTGTGCTGGACCTGTGTCCCGCTTGGTTAGTTTCGGCTTCCTGGGAGGTGACACAAGGCTGGCTCCAGGCGATTACCAACGCTTCATTGAGAGAGGGGTTCTTTCCCACCGCCTTGAAGGAGGCAGTGGTGAGGCCCCTCCTCAAGAAGCCTTCCCTGGACCCAGCTTCTTTAGCCAACTATCGTCCGGTCTCCAACCTTCGCTTTGTAGCAAAGGTTGTCGAGAGTGTGGTAGCACGTCAGCTTCCCCAGTACCTGGATGAAGCTGTATGTACCTGGATCCGTTTCAGTCGGGTTTTAGGCCCGGGTACAGCACGGAGAAGGCATTGGTCACATTGGTCAATGATCTCTGGCGGGCCCAGGGCAGGGGCTGCTCCTCTGTCCTGGTCCTATTAGATCTCTTGGCGGCTTTCGATACCATCGACCATGGTATCCTACTGCGACGACTCAGGGGGTTGGGAGTGGGGGGCACCATTTTATGGTGGTTCTCCTCATACCTGTCGGATCGGTCGCAGTTCATGTTGACTGGAGGGCAGGATCGACCCCGAGGCGTGTCACCAGGGGTCGGTTCTCTCACCCGTCCTGTTCAACATATATATGAAACCGCTAGGCGAGATCATCCATATTTTTGGGGTACGGTATCATCAATATGCTGATGATACCCAACTTTTCATCTCTACCGTTAATCGGCCCAAACCACCGCGAGAGGGACGAGGCTATGTCGCTCGGGGGAGGTTGGCGTGAGAGTCCCGAGAGTGAGGTGGCCTTTGGGATTCGTGAAGCCGTGTAGCTTGGGTTGGTGGGTGGTGGTCGGGTGATTAACACATCTTCTCGTATGGGTCGCAAGTAGCGCCTGCCTCTTTAGTCATCCCGATGCGCTGGAGCATTAAGTTGTCGGTAGGGGAGAGTGGTGTGGGTGGATAGAGCCGTTTAGGGCGCGTCCGCGTGCGAGTGGAACGGTGTCATCGAACCTATGAGCTCCGATCTGATCCGAATCTGCACTGTTAAAGGTAGATACAGTCTATTACTCTATAGGTTGTAGCTCCCACGACTTGTAGGCTTAGGTTTTGACGTAGATCTCATGCACTCTCTATCTCTCTGCTCAGGCGCTACTACACTTCTACTCGCACTCAAGCCTATTCTCTGTCTGCATTTCTCTTATAGCAGTGGCGAGACACTCTCTGCACATGCACACCCTTGCCTGAGGCACATCGCTGCCTCTATGGCACTAAGTCACTCCAACACTAGGCCCTCTGTTCGGGACTTCTCCACACTAACTAGCCAAGGCAGAGCGAGCGAGCGTGAGACATTAGGGCGCCCGTCTTAGAAGAAGAGCACTAATACCAGATGTCATATCAAAGCTCGGTCAGAATAACCCGGCCCAGCGTCAGTCGGTTAGATCATGAGAGGGTAAGGAAACCTATAGTGTGTGACTAACCCGTTGTTACACCCCCCCATTTTAAGGAGAGGAGGCCATGCGAGCGAGTTGAGTGCATGAGTTAGCTAGCATCGGTCAGCGGTTCATGGTGTGATTCTAGGTACTTCGAATTATTGACCTTTAAGCATCCATGGGCTTAGAGGCGCGTGTCTCTCATATCTCTCTATACTCGATTATGTCAACTACACAGAGTCGCGTTGAACATCACCGAGTAGCCTCCCACCGTCCAAGTAGCTATGGCAGACAGAGCAGTTGCACCAATCCGCATGTGTGTGCTGTGCAGCCGAAGACAGCATGTAGGCTGGACCCACCAAGGGAAAGCCTTCTCTGAGGAGCCCTTCCCTCTGATTGAGCTGCCCCTAGGAGCTTCGACTAAGCCCATCCTGACTCTCCGTCATATTCCGATGCGCCTAAAAAAAGTTGGCTTTTCCAGCAAGCTGGCCTGGCCAGTCTTATTAATTTTGAGGTCTGACGCGGCGAGAGAGAAGATTTAAGGTTATATGTTATTATCTAGGATTTGTAGTAGTAGAGAGTGAGTTATTATCTTTTAGGTGCATTCTAGTTTCAAATTTTTTCCGTCCAATTTGTAACCTTTTCTAGTAAGTATGGGAGTGGTGGATTATGCGCGAGGACAGTCACACCCACCCACGGTTGAAAACACCAAACGGTGCAATTGTGGAGAAGGCGGAATAAACCCAGCAAATACCCAATAAAGTGACGAGCTCTTAATTAGAGCGATAGGAATGCGGGGTCGGCTAAGCATTAGGGATTTGGAAGATTCGGAAGAAGCTAAGGTTGGAGTTGATAACATCACACACGTGGGTGCCTGTATGGGGGGTAGTTGTCTAGGAGGGGCGTCTCTGTCTCTCCTCTTCGAGAGGAATTAATGATGAAAATCTAATACATCTATGATAGAGATGGAAGTACTTTGGAGACTCTGGCAATATATCACAGCTCATTCATATAGATCTATGACCCTCGGCCTCTTCTATCACAGAAAGTCACAACACATCAGTGCTCACGGTAATCAACAGGGCAATGTATACATATTAGCACATTCACATTTGTAGGCGTCAAACGCAAGAGACGAAGAGAGATGGTTGTCGATACAATCTAGTGCGTGTATCACTATAGAGTACAGTCTGAGGAAGATGAGTGCAGAGGTACACAAACGAGACAACAGGTGTGGGCCTTCGGTGTGACAGACACACAGAGCGATTAGGGAGAAGCCAATAGTTTGATATGAAGACACTGCGCGTGTTGTAGTAAATCAGAGATGTGAGCGGCAACAACAAACACAAGAGGGGGTTAAGGTCTGAAAGGAGATGGAGGTAATTATGGTGATGGGTAGGGAGGAGGAGGTTGGTGTGTTGGGGGTATATTGAGGGTGGTGGTGTTGTGGGGATCGGGATATGGAGTTTTGGGGTATTAGAGGATGTGAGGGGGTAAAGGATTGGGGAGGTATATCTCACTATATCAGGTGTGGGGGAAACAGAGTATTGTAAGGATACATGAACATAGTACAAGATTGATGAGTGACATATTATAGTACACCACACTGTGTCATGAGAGGTGGGAGAAATTACACACTATGGTATTGTTTTAGTGGAAGAATAATGGTGTTTATATATGGGTTTGGTTGTACAATTGTGAGAGGAGCTGACACACAGAAGGAGAGAGTGACGGAGCATATAAATGTGAGTAGAGCATAATAGGGAACAGACAAGGTGACACAGTGGTGGGTATTATCGAGAGGAGGGAGTAGGACATGAGTATAAATACTGTGACAGATACACACACTTACACACAGTACATATGGAGAGGATGGCACAGAGACAACACACGTAGACACACAGACACACTACTACGTCGAGACGATGTGAGAGAATAGAGAGTGATATTTTATGAGAGCGACGGAACTGGAGTGTAGTGTAGCACAGAGAGTACACACACACGGTACAGGGGAGGACACAATGGAGTGTTATGTGTGTTAGGGTGGAGGTACTAATCTCTGGAGGGGGATGTGAAGTGACTTTTAAGGATGAGATACACAGGGTCATTGGGATACGAACACACATCAGATAGAGTATGAGTGTATGGATAGAGGAGTTAGGGATTGGATCTTACTAGGTAGGGGTAGCTGTATGTATTGTTTTTTATGGGTGTGATTCTGGGACAGTACTACACAATAAACTAGTTGAAATGTATATGGTGAATATAATGAGTAGTATGTATTTTTATTTTGGGTATGGGGGTGTTGGTGGGGGTTGATGGATAATTTTATTGATTGGGTGAGTGGGAAGTTGTGCTGGTTTGATGATAATTGGGATGATTTTAAAATGTGGTTGTATAGAGTGGATTTGTGTATGAGTGGGGTGGTGTGAGGGGGGGGTTGAGAGATGGGGGAGAGTGAGAGATAGTGTAGTTGAGGGTGAGAGTGAGAGGTGAGAGTGTTGTGGTTTGATTAGGGATTTTTTTGATAAAGGGGGGGTGGATAATTATGGATAATGTAATATTGTGAGGATTAAGTAGGTAAATGATGATGGTGGTGGATTATGAGGGATTTTTATGTGGTGTGGGTGGGGGAGATTTGGGGGAGGTTTGAAAGACTAATTTTGGATAGAGTGTAGTATTGGGTCTAGGGGTCACAGTGGTGTATACACAGAAGATCTTTGTGACTATCTGATTATAATCAACTGGATGCACGACAGGTGAGTTTTGGTGTGGAAGGTTAGTTGAGTGGGAGGTAGAGAGTATTTTCATAGATGGTGAGTGTTGTGTGTGTATGACAGAGGTTAGTGTTACATGCGAGTTAACAAAGAGAGAGTATCATATTGACGATTGATTGCTTTAATAATAACAACAGGAAGACGGAGATTGTTGTGGTGTTGTATTTGGGGGTTGGTGTGGTACCACACAGGGGACACGACATATTGGATACATAGTCTTATTGTGTAGTTAGGTATTATAGTGGATACTGTTGAGAGGTTGGACAACTACACATCTAGAGGGCATTTTTAAGGTATGGTATTAGGAGATATATAATGAAGAGACACTTACATATAGAATAGGAATGTCAGGTAGACTCTCTAGTGTATACATTTGTTTGTCTGTTTAAGATTTTTTGTTATCATGGAGGTTACACTGAATACACGTATGGGTGTCAGTAGGAATGGTGGGTAAGTGGTGACTGTGGAGCTGTGTGAGTGGTATGGATTTCTGTGAGGAATTATTTGTAGGTGGGTTGTGGTGGGTGAGGTCTATGTAGTCAAGAGAAGGGTACGAACGGTGGGTGTAAGGCAGTATGGACACACTGTTATACACACACTCTATGTTGTTTACTATGAATCATAAGGCGGAGAACTGATGACATTTATTTGTGAGGGTCTACTATTACACAGATGGGGAGTATGAAGGTTAGAAAAACAGACAAATCGAGACATTACAATCCGAGGACTTAAGATAAACAAGACTTAGTCGATGAGTTCGGAGATTTGGAAGGGGGAGGCACACAGGCGGGCTAACACACACAGGACAGTGCAATCTGTGAAAGACTTGCATTAAACAACACACAGGAGAGATAGAGGGACAAATAAGGGGGGGGCGATCTACAAAAATCTACTATATACTCTCCTCACTCATACTAGGGTATGTCACATAAGAAAGTCAGGAGGGGCATGAGTGACAGATTATGAGGATAGTTTTAGGTTCAATTAATAAAAGAAGTAAAGGATGGAATTAGAAGATTTGGACAATTACTCTAGAGGGTTGGGGGTGGGGGGGGTGGGGGGATTATGGTGTGGAGGGGGAGCGTTGTGATGGTGAGGAGACACATTTATGAAATAAAAGATGGTAAGGAAATTATCTACTCTACATATATCTCTCTAAAAAAAAAAAATAATAAAAAACTAAATTATCAAATGGCGGTTGTACGATTTCTTGTTTAAAATATATGGAAAACTGTTTGGATGTGAGTGTGAGATGAGAGAGAGTGTGAGTGTGTGAGAGTAGTGTAATGTATTCAGAACGGAGACATTACGGTCACACAACAGAGTGGAATAATCTTGTGTTGATCTTATTACAAAGGGACAAGACAAATTACAAATAAGAGGTAGGACACGAACACACATTCTGAGAAAATTATGGGTAAAGGGGGAATGCGCGCACATATCTATATCTCTGTTAGGGAACATGTAGTGATGGTGGGTTGGGGACAATTGTACACACAGGGAGGGGATCGAACAAATACACACACACACAGGAACATTGAAAACAGGGTGGGATGGCGGGGCGAGGAGAAAACACAGGATATGAACTATACTCACTACATTTGGACACACACACACACACAATGGAAACAGTGTGAACACAAAAGCGAAACACAGGAACACACATATGTTTGCTCTAGGTGTTGATAGTTAGAAGTGTGTTGAGGAGGGGGTGGGTTAGAAAGTAGAGGGGATAGAATGGGAAGGGTTTCAAAAAGAAGGTGTCAATTTAGGGTAGGTGGGGGGACGCGCTCAAAGAAGGGGGGATAGGACAGTAGTATAGAAAGATGGTTGTATAATGTGGGGTGTAGAGATTTTGTATGGGGGGTGGGGAGGGTGGGAGGTGGGTGAGAGAGGGTTAGTGGGGGGGGGTGTGGGGGTGGGGTGGGGGGGGGGGTTGGGTGGGTGGGTGGGGGGTGGGTGGGTGTGGGTGGTGGGGGTGGGGTGGGTGTGTGGGGTTGGGGTGGGGGAGTGTGGGGGGGTGGGAGTGGGGTTGGGGTGGTGGGGGGTGGGTAGGTGTGGTTGGTGGGTTGTGTGGGTGTTGGGGGTGGGTGGTGGGTGGGTTGTGTGGGGGGGTGGGGTATGGGGTGGGTGGGGTGGTTGGGGTGGTGGGGGGGTGGGTTTGTGGGGGGTGGGGTGGTGTGTGTGGGGGGGTTGGGGGGGGTGTGGTGGTGGGGGGGGGGTGGTGGGTGGGTGGGGTGGTGTGGGTGGTGGTGGGTGGTTGGGGGTGGGGGTGGGGTGGTGGGGGTTGGGGGGGGTGGGGGTGTTGGGTGGGGTGGGGAGTGTTGGGTGTGGGGGTTGTGGTTGGTTGGGTGTTGGGGGGTGTTGGGGTGGGGGTGTGTGGTGGGGGGGGTGTGGTTTTGGTTTTGGTGGGGGGGGGGGGGTGTGGGGGGGGGGGGGTGGGGGGGGGTTTGGTTATACATACAATTTTCTATATGTCTTTATGTGATATTATATACATGTTATTTAGGTAGATAATAATTAGTGTTTGTGTGGGTTGGGGTGGGGTTTTTTTTGTGTGTTTGGGGGGTTAGTGGGTATGGTGGTGGGTTGGTTTGTTGTTGTGGTAGTTTGAGTGTGGGGTATGGATAGGTAAAGGATTATGATGGGGGTGGTGTTGTGGATAATTGAAGGGGAGAGTGGAATGGGGTTTGGAGGGAAGGATGGGGAGGTGGGTTTTTAGTGAGGGGGGGTAAGAGTTAAGTAGATTATGGGGGGGGGTGAGGGGGTTTGTGGGGAATGAATGATGGATTGAATGTGGTGGGGGGAGTTTTGGGGATATTTAATGGGGGAGTGAAGGGGATGGGGGGGGAGGGTATTGGAAATGTGATATAGGGATAAAATGGAATGTGGGGGGTGAAATAGGGGAAGTTAGTAATTTTTAATTTGGGGGATAAATTTTTGGGGGGAAGGGGGATTTTAGTGAATAATGTAGGTGGGGATGAGTGGTATTGGGGGGGGTTGTGTTGGGGATTTTATATTTGGGGGGGATGGGTGGGTGGGATTAATATGTATGAAGGGGATATATGTATTAAAATGGGAAATTGATAATTATTTGGGAAGATGTTATAGGTGGGGGATGGGGAGAATGTATTAAAGGGGGGGGTAAGGGGAGTATAAAGGGGGGGGATGATTGGTTTTGAAAATATATGGGGATAGAATATAGGGAAGGTTGGGGGGGGGTGTAAATGAGTAGGAAAATTTTAGTGGGGGGAAGTTTTATTGGGGGGGGGGATGAAGTATTTAGATAGATTAGTTAGAGGGGTAAAATAGAGTGTTGGGGAATGAGGGTGGGGGTAGAGTGGGGGGGGGTTAAATTATATGATTAATAGATGTAGGGGTATGATGATATGATTAAATGAAAAGGGGGGATGGGAAATTGAAGGGGGGAAAATGGTTGGTTGTGGGGCATGTGAGGGGGGAGGAATATATGGTATGTTGAGATAGATTATAAAAATAAGTTGGAGGAAGGGAATGAATGTAGTTAAGGTGATAGAAGGGGATGGAAATAGAGGGATAGGGAAAGAATTAGATTGAAGATGGAAAGGTGGGGAATAGGATATAATAATGAGAGACGAGAGGGGCCACCGCCCCTGAACTAAGGCGATCTGGGCGGAGCCAACGCCAGCCAGCGTATTTGGCTGACTAAGCATGTTCTAACTGGGAGGAGAGGGGTGTTAAGTCCTCGAAGCTACAACGCCATTGACTATCATTGCCGGCCCCTGATTGGTTGAGATGCGAGCAGCCAGCTGGCGGGAGAATGCAGCCATTCTATTGGTTCAGCTTCTGACAGCTCTGGTATAAAAAGGGCTCTCAGCTGTCAAATGCTGCTGTTTGCCGGTTCGAGGTTTGCCTTGCATTTTGCCCTGTTAAACTGTTAATAAAGGTTGTGTTAGCTTCAACCTGCTTTGCCTCAGTTCTTGCCTGCCTCGTTCTCCCTACAGAACAAGACCCACAAATCTTAAAAGTTACTATGTTTGGAAACCCTTGACATAGATTGACAGATCTTCTTGATTATCTGGGCCCAGCTTGGTCCTTGAGGTTTTCCAATGGTGCGCCCATCGCCCTTGTGACTCAATCCATCCACCTCCTCATGGTTGTTCCACTCTTCTCTTCCCCTCCACCTTGTGTGTCCAAAGTTGGACAATTTGAGCCTTGTTCTTTGTGTTCCAAGCGAGAACTCTGAAAATGAACATACAGCTATATTTGTTGGTGTGTGTGTGTGTGTGTGTGTGTGTGTGTGTATTTCTCAACCAACCAGCATCTCTCTGGTAACCTCGATAAGCCCATAATATTTGCTCTGTGGAAGGCTATTATGGTTTCCTTGAAGATTAATGCAAAAGAGAAAGATTTGCACAAGCCGATAAAGAAAGCGGGGAACAAAAGGCTCCATCGGAGTTTGAGCAGCGAAGAAACCCACAGCTTGACAAACACAGGAAACCCACAGCATAACGACACAAGGAGGGTTATCACAACTTCGCTTTGGATTTTACGAGTTTACCGAGCCTTTCCGAGGTTGTTTCCCCCCCCCCCCCCCATCATTTTGACCATGTCTCCCAAGGAAGAAGAGGGGGAAGGAAAGCCAGCTGGGTGACTTTGGGCCAATCACCAGGAGATGGAGAGTTCTAGTCTCACTTTAGACACAAAAGATGGCTGGGTGACTTTGGGCCAATCACCAGGAGATAGGGAGTTCTAGTTCCACCTTTGGCATGAAAGCTGGCTGGGTGACTTTGGGCCAATCTTATCAGGAGACGGAGAGTTCAAGTCCCACCTTAAGCATGAAAGTCAGCTGGGTGACTTTAGGCCAATGACCAGGAGACGGTGAGTTCTAGTCCCATCTTAAGCATGAAAGCCAGTGGGGTGACTTTGGGCCAATCACTAAGAGACTGTGAGTTCTAGTCTCACTTTAGACATTTAGAAAGCTGACTTGGTGACTTTACATGCATTAATTCAGACAGTTTTAAAAGTTAATTGCAATTCAGATCAGAGACTTTTTTGGTTTATGGACAAACAAATAAAAAGTGAGGGAATTTTGTTTTTATATACAATAACTAGCTGGATACCCGTGCTTCGCGACGAAACTATGTGATATTATCTATGCAGGAGAAATTGGCTCAGTGGTGGTCGGTGTTTGAAACACATAAAGGAATATCGCTCCCACCACCTTGAGTCCGGAAGCAGTTCCAGAGGTGGAAGGCATAGACATTTTGGTGAGGTAGCAACGTTTAGTACTGTAAGGAGCCCCAGACTGCTCTTGAGTGAAGGAGTGGAACGTCTGCCAGTTTGAACTGAGGTAACAGAATTTGAGGCATCTGGCAGTTGGAACAGAATTCTTTTCAGGTGGGGAGGGGGAGTAGAACTCCTTAGCATCAGAGCGTCTTAATTACTGTATAAAAAACACTAATGATCTGATGGTCATTTTGAAAAATCCTCAGCGTTACCTTCAACAAGGATTATTGAAGATAACTTGCAGAGATGAACTTGTTTATTTGAGAAACAAAAACAACATCTGCATTTATGGCTGACTGTTAATGTTTTATAGATTTTTAGATCAAATTGAAAAAAACCAAATGCACTGATCAGCCTTTTTGATGATAAGAGGGAAAAAAATCAATAACACAAACCATGTCTGCATTTTTCTGTAATGATAGAAAAAGATAATTTTGCCACAAAAGGAAATAAAGTTTTTTTTCTTTCTGCCCTTCTGTTTTCTTTCTTCTTTTCTTTCCTGTTTTTGCTTCTGCTTAGTTTTTATGCTTTTTGTAAAACTTATAAAGAAATACACATAAAGAAACAAAGGGGAATTAAAGTCACATGTAGTCCTCTATTTACAAGAGTTCCTTCAAAGTTGCAATGGTGCTGAAAAAAAGTAACGTGTGACCATTTTTCACACTTATGTCCATTGCCACATCATATGATCAAAATTAAGGCGCTTAGCAACTGGCTCATATTTACGACGGTTGCAGTGTCCCAGGGTCACTTGTTCTCCTTTTGTGACCTTCTGACAAACACAGTCAATGGGGATTCACTTAGCAACCATATGACTAACGTAACAACTGCAGGGATTCACTTAACAACGGTGACAAGAAAGGTTGTAAAATGGGGCAAAGTTCATTGAACAAATGTTTCGCTTAATGACGAAAATTTTGGCCTCAATTGTGGTCGTATGTCAAGGACTATTTTCCATGTGATTGGATTCCACTGAGGACCTGTACATTGTATGAATCAAAAAGAGGGCCGTGAAAATATTTACAGACCTCTCGTATCCTGGACATAAATTGTTTCAACTCCTACCCTCAAAACGACGCTACAGGGCATTGCACACCAAGGCAACTAGGCACAAGGATAGTTTTTTCCCGAACGCCATCACTCTGCTAAACAAATAATACCCTCACCATTGTCAAACTATTCACGAAGGCTTCATTACAATTACTATTAGTCTTCTCATCGTTCCCAACACCCATCTCCTCCCGCTTATGACTGCAGGACTGTAACTTTGTTGCTTATACCCTTACGATTCACATTGATATTGTTTCCCTCATATGATTTGATTGCTTATTTGTACCCTCTGACTATCATTAAGTGCTGTGCTGTATACTTCTTGATGAATGTATCTCGTCTTTTTTATGTAAACTGAGAGCATTCTATTCTATTCTATTCTATTCTATTCTATTCTATTCTATTCTATTCTATTCTATTCTACTCCACTCCACTCCACTCCACTCCACTCCACTCCACTCCACTCCACTCCACTCCACTCCACTCTACTCTACTCTATTATTGTATTGTATTGTATTGTATTGTATTGTATTGTATTGTATTGTATTCCATTCGATTCAATTCGATTCCATTCCATATATTCTATTCTATTCTATTCTATTCTACTCTACTCTACTCTACTCTACTCTACTCTACTCTACTCTACTCTACTCTACTCTACTCTACTCTACTCTATTATTGTATTGTATTGTATTGTATTCCATTCTATTCAATTCAATTTGATTCCATATATTCTATTCTATTCCATTCCATTCCATATTTTCTATTCTATTCTATTCTATTCTATTCTATTCTATTCTATTCTATTCTATTCTATTCTATTCTATTCTACTCTACTCTACTCTACTCTACTGTATTGTTGTGTTGTGTTGTGTTGTGTTGTGTTGTATTGTATTGTATTGTATTGTATTGTATTCCATTCCATTCCATTCCATCCCATCCCATTCCATTCCATTCTATTCTATTCCAGTCCATTCCATTCCATTCTACTCTACTCTATTATTGTATTGTATTGTATTGTATTGCATTGCATTGTATTCCATTCCAGTCTACTCTATTATTGTATTGTATTGTATTGTATTGTATTGTATTGTATTGTATTGTATTCCGTTCCGTTCCGTTCCGTTCCGTTCCATTCCATTCTATTCTATTCCATTCCATTCCATTCCATTCTACTCTACTCTATTATTGTATTGTATTGTATTGTATTGTACTGTACTGTACTGTACTGTACTGTACTGTACTGTATTGTATTGTATTGTATTCCATTCCATTCCATCCCATTCCATTTTATTCCATTCTATTCCATTCCATTCCATTCTATTCTATTCCATCCCATTCCATTTTATTCCATCCCATTCCATTTTATTCCATTCTATTCCATTCCATTCCATTCTATTCTATTCCATTCCATTCCATTCCATTCCATTCCATTCTGCTCTACTCTATTATTGTATTGTATTGTATTTATTGTATTGTATTGTATTGTATTGTATTGTATTGTATTCTATTCTATTCTATTCTATTCTATTCTGTTCTATTGATATTTTCCCACCTGTGCTAAACTCTGATTTTTGTTCCTGTTTTAAGCCTAATCAGTATGTAAAGGGAATTCAATCAGTATCTTCAGAGTGCCATCTAAATTATGTTTGAAGATCACATTTGATCTGAATCTGCTATCTAGCCAACCTTAATTCATATTTTCTATCCAATTGATGGCTCATAAACATATTTTCTTCTCAATTTCTGCCTTATAAATGCTGTTCTTAAAGGGGGCAACATAAGAATGCATACTAAAACATGCAGTTTGGGTTAAAAAAATTATATTTGGAAAGGCATATTGGTTGTCTTGGACTTACAACAATTCGTTTAGTGACCGTTGGAAGTTACCATGGCACCGACCAGAGCGACTTATGACTGGTTCTCATACAACTACTGCAGCATCCCCGTAGTCATGTGATCAAAATCTGGGCTCTTGGCAACTGATTCACACTTATGACGGACACAGTGTCTCGGGGTCATGTGAGCTTCTTCTGCGACCTTCTGGCAAGCTAAGTCAGTGGAGGAAGTCAGATCCACTTAACGACCATGTTTGCAAC
Organism: Natrix natrix natrix; assembly: GCA_029891615.1. Classification (NCBI taxonomy): domain Eukaryota; kingdom Metazoa; phylum Chordata; class Lepidosauria; order Squamata; family Natricidae; genus Natrix; species Natrix natrix. Next base: position 65,109 of record JAKRSK010006262.1, on the reverse strand, counting down.
TTAACAGCTGCAATGATTCACTTAACAACTAAAGTAGAATAAAATATGGATTAAAATATAAGAGTGAAGACGTGGCATAAAAGGGACAGTTAGAAGCTTGCTTAAAGGGACAGGGAAATGTCATCAGCCTTCAACCACAACGTTTCCAGCAAACGTCCCTATGTCAAAAGTCCAAAACCACAAGGTTCAATTAAAGTTCATTAATGGCACGTAGTCCATACCAGTAACAAAAGGAGAAGTAAGACCCCCATCTCCTTATAAGGCTTTTTCCTCAAGGTAACCAATAAGAAATGAGTAAAGTGTTTCCGTGTTATGCTGTCTTTGAGAATGTATAAGAACGCATGCTTCGATAATGAAGGTCGTTCAGAAATTCACAACGTTAGCCATGCGCTAACTTTCTGAACCTGGCTGCCAAATAAACTTTTCCTGTATCCTGAGAAGTCTAAGCTTGTCATTTTCTGCAACTCAACGGTGGCAAGAAAGGTTTGCAAAATGGGGCAAACCTCACTTCTGCTTAGCCACAGAAACGTTGGGACTCAATTGTGGATGCAAATCAGCTTCTTATCTTTATGTAAAGTATCTAAATATGAAATTTCCTGAATCTTTTCTTTTCTTTTTTTTAAAGAAGAAGAAGAAGATTGCAGATTGAAGCGGTGAGAATCTCTGATAAAGCAGATGAGCTGAAAGCATTTTAGAAAACAGGAAACGATTTGGATCTTCCCATACGGAGGCAAATATGCCAGAAAAACATTCTGATAATGGGAGCACAGGCAACGCCAGCCAAAAGAAGGCAACAATAAAGCCGAAAAACTATTTTTAAACTTCACCTGGTTTAAACTTACGAATGGTGTCCAACAGTCATAATGCTCAGTTTACTACCCAATCCCAGGTTTCCAGGAATCGGGGTCCAGATTTCATATTTTAATGCAGAAGATTCTTAAATATAAAATATAGTTACATTAAAGATTATATCTTATTCAGCCATGATGGCGAGCCTAGTTCAGGTTCCACTCTACTGTGCATCTGTGCATGCCTCCCGACAGCCAGCTGATTTTCGGGCCTCTGCTGGGAGAAGCACACCTGGGGGTTGCATGTGCATGCATGGGGGCGTGGGGGAGATGCAGTGCCCCCTACCCCATTTTCGATCCCAGGAAGCTTCAGGGAGGCCTACTAGCACCAAAACGGGGGCCGTGCATGCCTGCACTGGAGGTGGGGGGGTGGGGGAGCGCAGGGGGCTGGTGGGGCCTGCAGGGGGGATTAGATTATGGGCAGAGGTAGATTCCGGCAGAGACTACTGCTGGTTTGTTCAGGGGCGTGCGCCATGCGTGCATTCACAGTATAACTAAAATTGCTCTGCGCATGCGCAGAAGCAAAAAAAAAAAAAAAAAAGGATAACCTGTTCAGTCGTGTGACAGGCCTGGGTTGCTACCAGTGCCAGTGACCCAGGCTGCCAAGCTACTACTGGTTCGTCCAAACTGGTAGGAATCCACCACTGATTGTGGGTGTTGGCATGCGGGTCTGCGCTATTGCATGCACACATGTGCTTTTGGCACCCAAGGGGGAAAGAAAGTTTGCCATTATTGTTATGCAGTATACAAAAATGGCTGTGGGTGTATTATGTCCCAGCATAACTCTGGAACGCCTCGAGCAATATCAACGAAACCTGGTACCTAGATGATTTACTCTCTGGAAAAAAAAATACTGTGGGGGTAAGACACCCCTAACATCCCCCGGGGTGTTTTCTTCTGTTAAGATACAGCCTGTTGTGCCTTAAAATGGCTTCTATTGTACTGCCATAAAATGGCTTCTATTATGCAGCTCCGTGGAGTTGCCATGGTAACGGCTTCACAGCACTCCACCAGGGGGCTCCCTCTGGTAAGGGGCAAAATCCAACATTAGAAATTATGTTTGGTCTGGATATTTCCCCCCTATAAATAAGTACCCGAAGCAACTCCGGGTTATAAACTATTTAATATATTTATAAATATCAATACAAAACTAAAACCAGAGACTTTTCTTTCAGGACTATTGGTAGAGGTTGGTTGCTCCCGGTTCGGCCCAGATCGGGAGAAGAGGTAGTAGCGGTGGAGGGTGGCTCCGCCCACCTGCCCGGATGCTTCTGCGCATGCATAGAAGTGTCACGCGCGAGTGAGCCAGTAGTAAAACATTTGGAAACCCACCACTGTGTACCAGACAAGAAACTTCTAGGTGCTGACTGCAGCAAAAAAAAAATATGTGCAAAAAATGGAAAGATATATTAATCTCCACGATGGAAGAATGGACGGAAAAACTGATGGAGCTTGTAGAGAAGGCAAAATTAACTGTTTTAATCAAAGGATATACCAAATTTTATTTCTACTTCGAACCACTTCTGAACTTTTATGCTCGAGACGGAGGGGAAAAAAATGAAATTCTGACTTTGGAATTTACTGATTAGTTAATTTGGTTGTTATAGAAATGACTTGTAAGTACAGACAATCCTCAATTTACAGCCACAACTCAGCCCGAAATTCCTGTGCCTAAGAAAGACAGTTGCTAAGTGAGTTTTGCTCCATTTCCTGACCTTTTTTTGCGGCAGTTGTTAAGTGAATCGCTACAGTTGTCAAGGAAGCAACACAGCTGTTTAAGTGGATCTGGCTTCCCTATTGACTTGCTTATCTGTAGGTCGCAAAAGGGGATTGCATGATTCTGGGACCCTGCAACCGTCATAAGTATGAGTCTGTTGCCAAGCGTTCGAATTTCAATCCTGTGACTATAGGGATGCCGCAATAGTTGTGTGAAAAACGGTCATAAGTAATTTTTCCCCCCAATGCTGTTGTAACTTTGAACTAAACCAAAGAGTCATAAGTTGAGGACTACCTATAGACAGAGACCTGGCTAGTTCCTGCCAGGGAGAATGTCCAGGTTTTGGGCCTTTTGATCTTACCGGCTGCTGCTTCCTTGGTATTAGAAGGAATGGGATTAAAGATATAAATCACCACTGAGTTGCCACAGCTGTGGCCAGTAAAATTCAGAAATAAATCTCCCTCCTCTTTAAGAACTGCAGTCCTGTAGCTTCTCCCCTTAACAGTGAAAGTTGGATCTGTCCCCCCCCCCCAAAGAAAAAGGATTTCCAACACAGCAGAGAGTAAAAAGAATATTTAGGAAATTAGCAAATCACTTTTATGCTGCTTTGGAGAAAAAAAAGTCCATGCAGTGTGAATCAATAGCAGCAGAACCAATTTCGTTGTATTTAAGTACAATGACAATAAAGAATATACTTATAGAACACAACTCAATGGGTCTTTCCATTTCATTTCTTACAGCATCCTTATACAGGTAGTCCTTGAGTTATGACTGTAATGGAGCCTGCCCTGTAATGGTTGTTAAGCGGATTGGTCATGTGACTGACCTGATTTTACAATTTAAAAAAAAAATGTAACGTAATTCTTACAAATATATTCATCTTCCTTCCTTACTGTTGCTTGATCAGTCTGCTGTAATCCACATCCTCCTAAAGATATACAAGATTGTGTTTTTATAATGCACAGGACATGAAACTAGAAACACATTTTAACTACTAGCATAAGAGCTCACTCCACTCTTCTAGCACTGATGATGTTATGTAGTTGGGTCATGAAATGTCTACTAGAAAACTACCAAGCTCAGAGAGCACAATGACCGGACAATCCTCCTCTTCCTTCTCTTCTTCTTCCTCCTCCTCCTCTTCCACTTTGTCTCCTCCTCCTCCTTCTTTTATCTTCTTCTCTTCCTCTTTCTCCTCCTCTTTTTCCTCCTCCTTCTTTCTATCTCCTCTTCCTCCTCTTCCTTCTTTCTATCTCCTCCTCCTCCTCCTCCTCCTCCTCCTCCTCCTCCTCCTCCTCCTCCTCCTCCTCCTCCTCCTCCTCCTCCTCCTTTCTATCTTCTTCTTCTCCTCCACCTCTTCCTCCTCCTTCTTTCTAGTGCCTCCTCCTCCTCCTCCTTCTTTCTATCTCCTCTTCTTCATCCTCTTCTTTCTATCTTCTTCTCCTCCTCTGCCCCCTGCCCTCCTCTTTCATCTTCTCCCTCCCTCCCTTTCTACTCCTCCTCCTCCTCCTCCTCTCCTCCTTCTTCTCTCGCCTCTTCTCTTCCTCCTCCTTTCCTCCTTTCTCTCTCCTCTCCTACCTCTTCCCTCCTCTATCTCTCCTCCTCCTCCCTCCTCCTTCTTTCTAGCTCCTCCTCCTCTTCCTCCTTTCTATCTCCTCTTTCTCCTCCTCTTCCTTCTATCTCCTCCTCCTCTTCCTCCTCTTCCTTCTTTCTATCTTCTTCTCCTTCTCTTCCTCCCCCCTCTTCCTTTCTATCTCCTCCTCCTCCTTCTTTCTATTTTCTGCTCCTCTTCCTCTTCCTCCTTTCTATTTCTTCCCTTCTCTTCCTCCTCCTCTTCTTCCTCCTTCTTTCTATCTTCTCCTCCTCTTCCTTCTTTTATCTTCTTCTCCTCTTCCTCCTCCACTTCCTCCTCCTCCTTTCTATCTCCTCTTCCTCCTCTTCCTTCTATCTTCTTCTCCTTCTCCTTCTCCTCTTCCTCCTCTCCTTCTTTTTATCTCCTCCTCCTCTTCCTCCTTCTTCTTTCTCTTCTGCTCCTCTTCCTCCTCCTCCTCTTCCTTTCTATTTCTTCTCCTTCTCTTCCTTCTCCTCCTCTTCCTCCTCCTTTCTATCTCCTCCTCCTCCTTTCTATCCCTCTTCCTCCTCCTTCCTTCCTTCCTTCCTTCCTTCCTTCCTTCCTTCCTTCCTTCCTTCCTTCCTTCCTTCTTTCTAGCACTGATGCTGTTACCTAGTTGTGTCATGAATCATCTGCAAGAAAACCACCAAGCTCAGAGAGTATCAAAGACTCCACAGACTTCCTCCTCCCTCCATCCCTCAAACCCCACCCCCTCCTAGAACTGATGATGTTACCTAGTTGGGTAATAAAACGTCAGCAATAAAACAGGGTCAGAGAGCTCGAAGTCCAGTCCTTGTCTGCAAACATTCTCTTATGTCAGTAACACATTTTTCAGTGGTTGTTTAAGGAAATCAGTAGCCATCGTGGGAATGAATTTTAAATTTGCTAAGCAAAGGTTTTGTAAAGGTTATCATCCACTGTTTATGGAAGCCGATGCTTTAGACTGCAGATTGTCAATAGCCCTTTGATGGGGTAAAAAAATATTCATTTTGATTTGGGATCTAGCAATAGATAATAGCCGACTCTAAGATATCCCAATGAAGTGAGTTTTCTTAGTTGAGGTAAATTAAGCTTGCATTTTTTATGTAGCTTCCCCAAAGCCAAGTGCAATTTTCAGCTGCATCAATAAAGAAATAGAATTTGCAAATCACAGCAAGTAATCCTTCCAGGTTATCGTGTTTTAGACAGACCCTGCTGTCCGTGGTTAGCCCTGGGCCACGCCAATAGTTTCTCTTTTCCTGGAATCTGCATTCAAGAAAAGCAAGTAAATAAAAATTAACAACAGCTATTAAGTAGCCTAGGAGAAAAGGAGGGAGGGAGGGAACAAAGGAAAAAGAAAGGAAGGAAGGAGGAAAGGAGGGAGGGAAGGAAGGAAACAGGAGGGAAAGAGAAAAGGATGGAGGGTGGGAGGGCAGAAGGGAATAAAGGAAGCAAGGAAAGAAAGATGGAGGGAGAGAAGGAATGAAGGAAGGGAGGGGGAAGGGAGGAGGAAAAACAAAGGAAGGAGAGAGGGAGGGAAGGAAGGAAATAGGAGGGAAAGAAGAAAGGATGGAGGCAGGGAGGGAAGGAAGAGGAAAGAAGGACGGAGGAAGGGAGGGAGGAATGGAAGGAAGGAAGATAGGAAGGAAGGAAAGAGGGAGGGAGAATAGGAAGAAAGGAAGGAAGGAGAGAGGAAAAGAGGAGACAAAGGAGAAAGAAAGAAAGAAAGAAAGAGACAGAGGGAGGAAGGGAAAGAGGAAAGATGGAAGGAAGCAAGAAATTGAGAAAAGAAGCAAGGAAGGAGGGAGAGTAGAAGGGAGTGGGAGGCAGGAAGTAAGAAAGTGAGAGCAGACAGGAAGAAAGAGAGAGGCCGAGAAGGAGGAAGCAACAAGGATCTCTGGAATAGCAAGTGAAAACTTTACTCTCAGGCCTGTATTTGGTCCGAGTCCATCAGTTTTCCTTTCCTGGAGCAATACACTTGTTTACCATCTACCTCCTTCATTTTTATGGTTCTCTACTTCCAGACGGTAAACCGCCCAGAGGGGTTGAGTAGCCTTTACATTTAAACAAACAAAGGCTAGGTGGATATGGGTGTGTGTGTCCGCAAACACTATCCACAGTTTAAATTCCAACTTCTTCCCATGTTCCACACCCTGTTGCCTCCTCTTCTCCTGGCTGGGCTCTTGACGGGATCTCCAGGTTATGTATCCATAATTGTTGGTATCTAAATATTCTAGATCTAGGGAGACTCCAAGTCTAGAATAATAGAATAACAGTTGAAAGGGACCATGGAGGTCTTCTAGTCCAACCCCCTTGCTCAGGCAGGAGAACCTCTACCATTTCAGGCAATTATCCAATCTCTACTTAAAACTTCCAGTGTTGGAGCATTCACAACTTCTGGAGGCAAGTAGTTCCCCTGATTAATTGGTCTAACTGTCAGGAAATTCTTCCTTAGTTCTAGGCTGCTTCTCTCTTTGGTTAGTTTCCATTCATTGCTTCTTGTCCTGCCTTCTGGTGTTTTTGGAATAGGTTGACCCCCTCTTCTTTGGGGCAGCCCCTCGAAATAGTGCTATCAGGTCACTCCTAGTCCTTCTCTGTCCTGCTTGAGGGGGAGGGCTGGACTAGATGACCTACAAGGTCCCTTCCAACTCTGCTAATTAGCAATCTGTTCAACTGGACATAACCAATTCTTGCAACCGTTCTTCATACGTTTTAGCCTCCTTTAGCTAAGCTTCGTAAATCAAGAACAATCTGTATTGTTCCACAGATATTAGGAGATTTCCCTTATATTTAAATATAGAAATAATGTTTTCTTTGCTACTGAAATAAGGAAAATAAAGAGCCCTTGTGATGTTTTCAGCTTCTTTGCAAGTCAAAGATTCCTTCTCTGTGTTAACATTGCTAACTTCTGCATTCGATACAGGCTGATACTCTTCCATTTCTTTGGTGGGCTGCTTTAAAATCTTAAGACAGGGGTCTCCAAACTTGGCAACCTTAAGACTTGTGGACTTTCAACTCCCAGAATTTTCCAGCCATCTATGAGTTGAAGTCCACAAGTCTTAAAGTTGCCAAGTTTGAAGACCTCTGTCTTAATTGGTTTGGTTTGGTTTGGTTTATTTGGATTTATATGCCGCCCTTCTCCAAAAGGACTCAGGGCGGCGTGCAACATTAAAAACACACATCCCAAAAGCTAATCTTTCACATTGTTTTGCAAAATGCCCCCCCTTTTTTCTTCTCTTAATATTCTCTTATTTTGAGAAGCTGCCAAGCTTCCTTAAAATCCTTATGAATATTCTTTTTTTTTTCTCATTCCACCTCCTTTTTCCACTGTCAAAATTGGGTCTTATGAAATCTATTATTTTTCTTTTTGTCTTAAACTTCTAGAGAAAGCATATAATCAGGCCCAAATTTAAAAAGGAAAAAAAAATAGAAATCAAGAAAATAGAGAATAAAGCACAAAAGGAAAAAAAGCAGGTGTCAAAAAAAAAAGGAGAGAAAAAAAACAGGGAAGTTATAGTGTTCCAGCATATCATTTAGTAGTTCTTGATTTATAACCACAATTGAGCCCAAAAGTTTGGTGGCTAAGTGAGATGTTTATTGAGTTTTGCCCCATTTTATGATCTTTCTCGCCACAGTTGTTAAGTGAATCATTTCAGATGTTAATTTAGTAACACGGTTGTTAAGTAAATCTGGCTTCCACATTGACTTTGCTTGTCGGATCGCAAAATGACCTTGAAACACAGCAGTGGTCATAAGTATGAGCCAGTTGCCAGGAATGTTGATCATATGACCACGGGGATGCTGCAATGGTCATAAGTGCGGGGAAAACAGTCATAGATCACTTTTTCCAGTGCTGTGAACAGTCACTAAATGGATGGTTGAAAGCAGGGGTGGGTTCCTGCCAGTTCTCACATGGTGCTTACAGGGGGGAGCTGGAACTGGTTCTAAACGGCACGGTAGAAATCTACCGTGCCGTTTAGAACCAGTTCCAGCTCCCCCCCCATCCGCACCATGCTTGCCCCGCCCACCGCTCACTGACTGGCTGGCTCACCAATCGCCCCACCCACCTCTAAGAGTCCTATCTAAACCTTAAAGTCTTAAAGCTGTCAAGTTTGAACATGTTAGATTGGGTAATGGATAGGCACGCACAGGCTTAACGGTAACAACAGCTCTTTATTATAGTACAAGAAGTGAGAACAATCCAGCGAAGGTTGAGTCTCACAGCAGCCCTTTTATAGGGAGCTGTCAGACCCTTCGACCAATAGGATTAAACCTCTGTTCTCGCCGGAACGGAGGACCTTGGTGGAAACCACTGTAGTTAGAGCAAGTATCTAACAGAAAACCCCTGGGGTTTTTTTTCCCTAAAGGGTTACGGGTGCAAGGGTCTTGTAACTTGACAGCTTTAAGACTTGCACACTTCAGTGCCAGAGTTCCTGAGCCAACATGACTGGAGGAGGAATTCTGGGAGTTGAAGTCCACAAGTCTTAAAGCTGTCAACTTTGAACACCCCTGGGGTTTTTTCCCCTAAAGGGTTAGGGGTGCAAGACTCTTGTAACTTGACAGCTTTAAAACTTGCACATTTCAATGCCAGAGCTCCTGAGCCAACATTTTGGTTGCTAAGCAAGAGCATTGTTACGTGAGTTTCACCACATTTTACAAGTTGGCCACGCCCACCCAGTCACATGGCTGGCAAGCCACTCCCACTCGGTCACATGGCCAGCAAGCCACTCCCACCCAGTTACATGGCTAGCAAGCCACTCCCACAAAGCAGGCCACACCTACAGAAGAAGTTCTAAAAAAATTTGAAACCCACCACTGGTCAAGGATGACCTGGGATCTATTAAGAAGCAGCTGTCTTCACCCTCTTTCTCACACATGAATTGTGACAACACAATTCTGGAGCTCCTCCTTCCTGGAAATCTGGACATTTTATCACACCTAATAAAGTTGTTCACGTCATAAGGCCTGGTTTTGTGAGGGGCAATCTCCTTTAGTTTCCGCTTACCTTGTAGGATTGGACATATAAATCAGTCGTTTTTTTAAAAAAATTAAATTTTAATTAAAGTTGTGGGTGCTCCAACATTAGAAGTTTTAAAGAAGGGACTCTGGTCTTGAATGGGATAGGGCAGGGACGGCTAACCTTTTCAGCACCGAGTGACCAGACCATAATGCACATTGCACGCATGCCAGGGCACTGTAAATCCTAGCTGGCCATTGGGCATGCATGCCAGGGATAGATTTCAAAGTTTTTACTACCAGTTCAGGGGGCGTGGCTAGATGGGGGGCATGTGACTGAGTGGGCGTGGCCAACTTGATGTCACTCACGCTCACTCAGTCACATGACCCCCTCAGCAAGCCATGCCCACCGAAACGGTGGCGAAAAGTTTTGACTGCAGGAGAGTGGGGGCCTCCAGCCTAACTGGAGCTAAGGGGGCGCCTGCAAACTACCCAGTAAGAAAATAAAAGTTTTTGTCCTCCCCAGCCCCCAGGAACACTCTGCAGGCTTCAGCAGGGCTGGGGGAAGGGGAAAACGCCTCCCCCCTTTTTTGTAAAATACGGCCCATCTCTGAGACCTCTCTGGCATACACACACCATTAAAAAAGGGGGAGAAATTACATTTTTTCCATGAAGTTTGTTCTGCGCATGTGCAAAACAGAAAATAAAGATGGCGGTGCCCAGGGTAGAACTCTTACAGTCGCATGTCCAGCCGAGCTACTACCTATTTGGCTGAACCGGTTCCATCCAGTAGGAAGTTAGCACCCACCCCTCTCCTAGAAAAATGAAATATCCTGGGAAATATTGAAAAGGCGGAATATTATATTTCCCTGGATCAGAAATGGAGAAACGTGTTTTTAGGTAGGAAACAGACTCACTCTTAATAGCTACCCCCACCTTTGTCAATGGGCCATTAGGGGCCCTGAACTAGTTTACGCTACATAACAAAGTTAGGATTAGCCCTCTACAGAAACTCACCACATGGCATCTGAGAACTCAACCAAACTTGAACTCAAAACACCGCCTAGAGAGATGCCCCTGCATGGCCCCATGGGAGTCTGACAACCAATCAGAATACATTTCTTACACAGGAACAGGAAACAGAGAGGTGGGGCAGAACAGAGAGTATAAAAAACTCAGCAAGCCCTTTCTTTTCCCTCTTCTTCACCCAACATCAGGAAGCAACTGATCCCCTTTTTTCTGTTCAGGAGCTCAAGCCATGTGATCCTGTCCAGCATTAAACCATGTTTCCAAGCAGCCTCCATGTTTCCAATGACTTTTCCCCCACTTGGAGCTGAGCCCAGAAGGACATTTCTTTCAACACACCTCTGGAACACATGCCATAGGTTCATCATCATGGAGATAAGGTCTCCTGCCTGAGCAGGGGTTGGACTAGAAGACCTCCAAGGTCCCTTTCACATCTGTTCTTCTGTATTCTCTTATGTTGTTTAATGAAAACAACTGACAGCAAATCAGAAAAAACCCACTGGTTTTCAGGATTTATAAAAACATATCCATTTCTCACCAAGTTTTACAGGTGCTTCTCACTTACTACATAATTGGGAGCGGAATTTCTGTTGCTAAGCAAGGTGATAAAGTGAGTCACACCCAATTTTATGGTCATTTTGGCCAAGGTTCTTAAGTGGATCGCTGCAGCCGTTAAGTGAATCACGCCATTAAGTGAATCCAGCTTCCTTCATTGACAGAAGCTGGTTGGGAAGTTTGCACGTGATGATCACATGTCCCCATGGCCACACAACCATCATAAATACACACCAGTTGCCAAGCATTTTATTCATGCGATTGTGGGGAAGCTACAATGGTCGTAAGTGTGAGGACCAGTTGTATGTCACTTTTTTCTGGGTTGTTCTAACTTTGAACGGTCGCTAAATGAATGATTGTAAGCGGGTTATCTGCATTTCTTCTGATCGTTGCGGCTATTGAATAATTTAAAATAAGGAGGAATCATGGAAATTGGAACCTTAATTAGGAAAGAAAATTAAGTTTTATATTATACATAACTGTGTTTTGTTTAAGTGGATCTTTTCAGAGAGGTCTGAAATGAAGGCAACATCTTTAAAACGCTATCAGTTTCTGGGGGAATATGAGGTTTGGTTCCCAGGCTGATAAAACTCAAGGAAATCATTGTATAAATAGTGACAAACTTCTCGGTGTTATCGGTGAAAAGCATGCATCATATTACTGGTAGCCAAAAAATAATTAGGAATATTCCCACCCACCCACCCTGTTACAGAATAGCTTCGGATGAAACTTGGATGCAATCTGGTGCTCTTTGAATAAATCTGTTTAAATCTTGGAAATGGAATTTTGCATTTTTAATTATTGCGGAGAGAGAGAGAGAGAGAGACAGAGACACACACAGCCTTTTTGCATTTAAGCTACAGGAGGGTTAGAAATATGGATTTTTAAAAGGTCCCACTTTCATCAAAAATATGATTAAGATGCTGACCAGATACAGTATGTTTATTCTGGGACAAAGACATTAGCAACTAGGAAAAAGTCGTGATATTTTATTTTTTTATATGGCAATTGCAGTGATGCTGCTCTATGCTCAAAAGTGGGAAATGTTAATAATATCCACACCTCACCGGGAGAGGGTGAGTTCTAGTTTCATTTTGGTCATGAAAGCCACCTGGTGGCATTCAGCCAATCACCAGGAGACAGCGAGTTCTAATTCTGCCTTAGGCACGAAAGCCAATCGAGTGACTTTAGGCCAGGGGTGTCCAAACTTGGGAACTTTAAGACTTGTGGACTTCAACTCCCAGAATTCCCCAGCCGCTGGGGAATTCTGGGAGTTGAAGTCCACAAGTCTTAAAGTTGCCAAGTTTGGACACCCCTGATGTACACAGTAAACATTAGGACCTAGAGGTAATAAAATGTATGTTGCAGACCCAACAGAGATAAAAGAACTTATTTGTCCCAGTTCATACATGTAAAAATGTCTGTACAAACTAGACAGTGAGTTCTAGTTTCATTTTAGGCACAGATGACTTTGGGTGAGTGACTTTGGGTCAAATCAGCAGGAGAAAGTGAGTTCTGGTCTTAACACAATCACACTGGCCTCTATTTAACCCACACCAAAGTATTCCAATGCTACTACTCACTGCTCACTATTTTTACTCTTTCCCTCTTCTCTTACACCTCCTCTTTGTTTTACTCCAGCTACACCATCGCTGGAGGTTTTTGAAGAAGATATTAGACAATCACCGGTCCAAAATAGGATAGGGCTGTGATGGCAAACACATGGCACCTATGCCAGAGGTGGCACACAGAGCTCTCTCTGTGCGCATAAGAGTCGTCATCCAGCTCAGCTCCACCGCACATGTGCGCGCACCTTCCACCGGCCAGCTGATTGTTGGCTCTCTGCTGTGCATGTGGGAGATGTGCACGCATGCGCGGGGATCATGCACGCATTAGCAGGGGATGGAGGTCCTCATTTTTGGTCCCAGGAGCCTTCAGGGAGACCTGCTTAGCCCAAAACGGGGCACGGGGGAGGGCCTCATGCGCATGCGCAGGGGGAATATAAGGTGGTCATACGCATGCGCTGTGGCGGTGGTGCAAATTGCATTATGGGTGTGGGTGATTTTGGCACACGAGGAGAAAAAGTTTAGCCATCCCTGGGATAGGGGGCGGACTAGAAGGCCTCCAAGGTCCCTTCCCGTTGTTATTCTGCTCTGCTGGTGAACAAATAGCTCTTTACGTCTGCTTTAAGCTGCTGCAGACACACAAACGCACTGTAAAAACAAACAAACGCACAAGCGCACATCCTTCCCTCTCTCCCAGACAATGACACCATCACACCCCACAGTCTCTTGGTCACCTTTGCTGAGCTGACTAAGGAGGAGATTGAGAGAGATGCTGTTTTGTAGCTCCGTTTGCCCTCTGACAGCGATATATTAATAAAACAAAAACTTATTTTGTTCCCCTAATGCAGGGGTGTCCAAACTTGGGAACTTTAAGACTTGTGGACTTCAACTCCCAGAATTCCCCAGCCAGCCATGTCTTAAAGTTCCCAAGTTTGGACACCCCTGCCCTAATGTTTCATTTATGGCTGATTGGAAACCTCTTACAAGTAGTCCTCAATTTACGACCACAATAGACCACCGGAATTTCCATTGCTAAGCGAGAGTTTTGTTCTCAAGTTTTAATTTAATTTAATTTAATTAGCACTTCTAGACCGCCCCCTCTCCCAAAAGGGACTCGGGGCGGTGTACAGTCCATATCAAAAACATCATAGATAATAAGTGAGTTTTGCCCCATTTTAATACCTTTCCCACCATAGTCGTTAAGTGAAACGCTGCAGTTGTTACATTAATAACACCACCGCTAAGTGAATCTGGCTCCCCCCATGGACTTTGCTTGTCAGACGGTCGCAAAAGGGGATCACGTGACCCCGGGACTGCGACCGTCATAAATATGACTCCGTTTCCAAGCGGCCAAGTTTTGATCACATGACCACGGGATACTACATAGGTCATAAGTGTGAAAAATGTCATAAGTCATTTTTTTTCAGTGGTGGTGTAACCGAACGGTTACCGAACTTTTCAATGAAAAGTTGTAACTCGAGGGCCACCTATTCACGAAATGAAAAAAAAAATGCACTTATAATTTAAAGTTCTGATTATTGGAATCAGGCTGGATGATAAAAAACAAACCTTTTTTAATCCTGGAATAAGAACTGTAATTGTAATACAGGTGGTCCTCGGCTTACAACAGTTCATTCACAGTTACAACAGCACTGTAAAAAAAAGTGCCTGAGGAGTTTTTCACGCTTACGACCACTGCATACATCCCAGGGGGGGGTCACATGATCAAAATTCACATAGCTTGGCAACTGACTCGTATTTATGACGGGGTCACGTGATCCCCTTTTTGCGACCTTCTGACAAGCAAAGTCAAGGGGTGGGGGTGGGGGAAGTCAGATTCACTTAACAATCGTTTGACCAGGTTAAAAACTGCAGCGACTCACTTAACAATTGTGGCAGGGAAGGTCATAAAACGAGGCAAAACTCACTTAACAAAGGTTTCACTTAGCCACAGAAATTGTGGGCTCAGTTGCTTTTCCTAAGTCCAGGAGTGCCATTATTTCTTGCAGAAGAAATGAAAAAAAGAAGTATTTCTTCCTATTCTTTTGATTGGCTTGCGTGAGTTTCAGGTAATAGAAGGGTTGTGGCCTGTCAGTCACTGGCCCCTCCAGCAGCCGAATCGGATGAGGAGGAGGGGTGGGAATCAGGGTCAACATTAAGGGAAACTCAGAGCTCTGAGGGGGAAGAGGGAATGGAACTGGCAGAGAGGGAGAGAGACGGAGACGGAGCCTGTCAGCCCCCACTGCGCACTTTCATGTGCTGAATGCCCGTCCCCGTTGCACTATACCGGTTGAACAGGATCGGGAACCCACCACTGAACATCTGGGTCCAATGCCTGAGGCACGGATGCACAGAAGGCAGAGGAGAGGAGAGCAGTGGAAATCTATGGGCCGGTCCCCGGGATGGAATAGCCACCTCTACTAGCGAAGCCCCACCCTAGCTCTGGAGATAAAAGGCAGGGGGCGGAGATGAATAGGTGTGCAGAAGACAGAGGGGAGAGGAGAACAGTGGAAATCTATGGGCTGGTCTTCGGGACAGAAGAGCCACCGCTGCTAGTGAAGCTCCACCCAAGCTCTGGGGATAAAAAGCAGAGGCGGATGTGAATAGATGTGACAGACAACTGTTCATCTCCCTGCCGGACAGATATATTAGCCTGCGTTGAGAGAGAGACTTTTCACCAGATCGCCTGTCATTCATCATAAAGGAATCTTTGAGTTGACTTGTTTGTCATATTTGGGGAACTGTGTCAGAACAAGAAGTTTATACCGCTTATATATTAAAAAATGAGAAATAAGCACCTGAATACATTTCGTGAGGATACGTCAACATGTCCTAAAAATACTGTGAGGCTGGCATCATTATCAGCAATTAAAATGTTGATTATAGTCTCGCTTTTTACGACCTGTGGCAGCCAAGAGGAGCATTGCAAATGGATGACTGGAGACATGGGTTGTAAAACATGATACCAGGAAATTAAACGCAGACAGGGGCGGTGATAATTTCCTTGATAGTCATAATTTGTGCATAAGTCCTTGACTTGCGACCACCATTGAGCCCTTCATTTCTGTGGCTAAGCAGCAGAAGGCATTTGTTAAGTGAGTTTCGCTCCTTTTGATGACTTTTCTCGCCACGGTTGTTAAGTGGATCACTGCAGTTGTTAACCTAGTAGCACGGTTTGCTTTCCCATTGATTTTGCTTGTCGTAAGGTCGCAAAAGAGGACCAGGTGACCCCAGGACACTGCAACCGTCGTTAAGTACATGCCAGTTGCCAAGTTTCTGGATTTTGATCACTTCAGCAGTCATGTGAAAAACAGTCATGAATCATTTGCTTCAGTGCCGTGGTAACTTTGAACGGTCACTAAATGAACTGTTATAAGTCGAGGATTATTTGTACAGACATTTTTACATGTATGAACTGGGACAAATAAGTTCTTTTATCTCTGTTGGGTCTGCAACATACATTTTATTACCTCTAGGTCCTAATGTTTACTGTGTACATCAGGGGTGTCCAAACTTGGCAACTTTAAGACTTGTGGACTTCAACTCCCAGAATTCCCCAGCGGCTGGGGAATTCTGGGAGTTGAAGTCCACAAGTCTTAAAGTTCCCAAGTTTGGACACCCCTGGTGTACATCATGCTAGGTTTGGCTAATTTTAATCGTGGTTTGTTTAAGTGGGACTTAAAGCATTGTGCAAATCCAGCTTTTTGGCTTGGCATGAAACCAGGTTTAATTCATTTAATAGTTCAGTGTTAGTCAACCAGATTAATGGACTTCAATTCCCAGAATTCCCCAGCCGGCTGGGGAATTCTGGGAGTTGAAGTCCACCTATCTTAAACTTGCCGTAATTGACTAATACTGAATTAGACAAAACATTTCGATCAATTGGCACTATCCTGACTTTTGAAACCCTCTTCAAAACCACATAAAAATCCACCCTCGGAATAATCGTCTACGAAGCAGAATATCATCGAGTTAAACCACTTCAGATGTTCACGGATCTTGATGTTAGATTGATGAAGCAGCCGATCCAGTAACTCTTTGCTGCAATTCAACCCATCAGACACCGTGGGATAGGCTGAGAAAGAGGTTCACGGGAGTTTGGGGGTCTTTGTGTGTTAAACCTTCAGCACCATGGAGAGGGACAACCCATTAATTTAATGCTCTCCCCCCCCCCCCCCCCCCGCCCCAGTTACCAAAGGTTCAAGTCAGAACTACAATGGATTTTCCTGAGATATTACCAAAGGTACATTTCTGTGCAATCACTTTGAGCCAATCACCAGGAGAGGGTGAGTTCTAGTCCTGCCTTAGGCATCAAAGCTAGCTGGGTGATTTTGCGCCAATCGCCAGGAGAGGGTGAGTTCTAGTTCTGGCTTAGGCATGGAAGCTAGATGGGTGACTCTGGGCAATCACTAGGAGACAATGACTTCAAGTCCCGCTTTAGACATGAAAGCTAGCTGGATGGCTTTGGGCCAATCACCAGGAGATGGTGAGTTCTAGTCCTGCTTTAGACATGAAAGCCAGCTGTGTGACTTTGGGCCAATCACCAGGAGATGGTGAGTTCTAGTCCTGCTTTAGACATGAAAGCTAGCTGGATGGCTTTGGGCCAATCACCAGGAGATGGTGAGTTCTAGTCCTGCTTTAGACATGAAAGCCAGCTGGATGGCTTTGGGCCAATCACCAGGAGATGGTGAGTTCTAGTCCTGCTTTAGACATGAAAGCTAGCTGGATGGTTTTGGGCCAGTCACCAGGAGATGGTGAGTTCTAGTCCTGCTTTAGACATGAAAGCCAGCTGTGTGACTTTGGGCCAATCACCAGGAGATGGTGAGTTCTAGTCCTGCTTTAGACATGAAAGCTAGCTGGATGGCTTTGGGCCAATCACCAGGAGATGGTGAGTTCTAGTCCTGCTTTAGACATGAAAGCTAGCTGGATGGTTTTGGGCCAATCACCAGGAGATGGTGAGTTCTAGTCCTGCTTTAGACATGAAAGCCAGCTGTGTGACTTTGGGCCAATCACCAGGAGATGGTGAGTTCTAGTCCTGCTTTAGACATGAAAGCTAGCTGGATGGCTTTGGGCCAATCACCAGGAGATGGTGAGTTCTAGTCCTGCTTTAGACATGAAAGCCAGCTGGATGGCTTTGGGCCAATCACCAGGAGATGGTGAGTTCTAGTCCTGCTTTAGACATGAAAGCTAGCTGGATGGCTTTGGGCCAATCACCAGGAGATGGTGAGTTCTAGTCCTGCTTTAGACATGAAAGCCAGCTGGGTGACTTTGGGCCAATCACCAGGAGATGGTGAGTTCTAGTCCCACTTTAGACATGAAAGCTAGCTGGATGGCTTTGGGCCAATCACCAGGAGATGGTGAGTTCTAGTCCTGCTTTAGACATTAAAGCCAGCTGGGTGACTTTGGGCCAATCACCAGGAGATGGTGAGTTCTAGTCCAGCTTTAGACATGAAAGCCAGCTGGATGGCTTTGGGCCAATCACCAGGAGATGGTGAGTTCTAGTCCTGCTTTAGACATGAAAGCCAGCTGGGTGACTTTGGGCCAATCACCAGGAGATGGTGAGTTCTAGTCCAGCTTTAGACATGAAAGCTAGCTGGATGGCTTTGGGCCAATCACCAGGAGATGGTGAGTTCTAGTCCTGCTTTAGACATGAAAGCCAGCTGTGTGACTTTGGGCCAATCACCAGGAGATGGTGAGCTCTAGTCCAGCTTTAGACATGAAAGCCAGCTGGATGGCTTTGGGCCAATCACCAGGAGATGGTGAGTTCTAGTCCTGCTTTAGACATGAAAGCCAGCTGTGTGACTTTGGGCCAATCACCAGGAGATGGTGAGTTCTAGTCCTGCTTTAGACATGAAAGCTAGCTGGATGGCTTTGGGCCAATCACCAGGAGATGGTGAGTTCTAGTCCTGCTTTAGACATGAAAGCTAGCTGGATGGCTTTGCCAGCTGGATGGCTTTGGGCCAATCACCAGGAGACGGTGAGTTCTAGTCCTGCTTTAGACATGAAAGCCAGCTGTGTGTCTTTGGGCCAATCACCAGGAGATGGTGAGTTCTAGTCCTGCTTTAGACATGAAAGCCAGCTGGATGGCTTTGGGCCAATCACCAGGAGACGGTGAGTTCTAGTCCTGCTTTAGACATGAAAGCCAGCTGGATGGCTTTGGGCCAATCACCAGGAGATGGTGAGTTCTAGTCCTGCTTTAGACATGAAAGCCAGCTGTGTGACTTTGGGCCAATCACCAGGAGATGGTGAGTTCTAGTCCTGCTTTAGACATGAAAGCTAGCTGGATGGCTTTGGGCCAATCACCAGGAGATGGTGAGTTCTAGTCCTGCTTTAGACATGAAAGCTAGCTGGATGGCTTTGCCAGCTGGATGGCTTTGGGCCAATCACCAGGAGACGGTGAGTTCTAGTCCTGCTTTAGACATGAAAGCCAGCTGTGTGTCTTTGGGCCAATCACCAGGAGATGGTGAGTTCTAGTCCTGCTTTAGACATGAAAGCCAGCTGGATGGCTTTGGGCCAATCACCAGGAGACGGTGAGTTCTAGTCCTGCTTTAGACATGAAAGCCAGCTGGATGGCTTTGGGCCAATCACCAGGAGATGGTGAGTTCTAGTCCTGCTTTAGACATGAAAGCCAGCTGGATGGCTTTGGGCCAGTCACCAGGAGATGGTGAGTTCTAGTCTTGCCTTAGACAGGAAAAACAACTGTGTGAATTTGGGGCAATCACCAGGAGTTCTAGTCCCACTTTGGGTACAAAAGCCAGCTGGGTGACTTTGGGTCACTTTCTTTCTCTCATCCCAGCCCACTTCATGGGGTTCTTTTTTTTGGGGGGGAAACTGGAAGAGGAAGGAGAGTTGGGTATGTTTGCCACCTGGAGTTACTTGTACAATAAGATGGGATACAAATCTAATATATAAAATAAAAATGGAACAAGGAGATCAAGAGAAGTAGAGAAAAGACCAGGATAAAAATAAAAGAAAAGAAAATAGGCCTTCTCCCTGCAACCTACTTTTTTAGGTGAAAGTCATTTATTTGCTTACAGGTTAGTCCTCTACTTACAACAGTTCATTTAGTGAGTGTTCAATGTTACAACGGCACTGAAAAAAAGTGGCTTATGTCCGTTTTTCACACTTAACAACCCGTTGCAGCAGCCTCATAGTCACACGATCAAAATTCAGACTCTTGGTTACTGGCTCACATTTATGACCGTTGCCGTGTCCCTCAGTCACACGATCCCCTTTGGTGGCCTTCTGTGAAGCAAAGTCAATGGGGAAGCCCAGATTCGCTCAACAACTGCAGGGACACATTTAACAACTGTGGAGATAGGTCGCCAAATGGGGCAAAAACCACTGTCTCGCTTAACAACAGAAATGTTGGGCTCAGCTGTGGTCGTAAGTGAAGGACTACCTCTATTTAGCTGCTCAGGTGATTGAGCATTTAAATCGTACAGGGATCTCCACCCCTATCTGCCATCCAGACTGGGTAATCCTTAGAGAAGGCCAGTAACCTGGAGAAAAGTAGACCACAAGGAGATCTATCTGAACTTGATGGTTGCCTAGAGCCTCACCATGGGCCTATCTGGGTAGCTGATTTTACTTTCGTCGATCAAGAATTTAGCCGAGTTTGTGGCCCCCAAGTCCTCCCGAGTACGAAAACCTACCACCCACCAGGCGCTGAGAAACGTTGTGTAACTGGAGACAGAAGCATATAAAGAGGCAGTGGTTGCAACTCAATCAATTCTCAATTAAGGGAGCCCCCTCTGTTTCCAAGTTGTGATGGAAGGCGAAATGGATCTCCGTGCGCTCCAGACAACTTGATTATCTCCTGCTT
Organism: Natrix natrix natrix; assembly: GCA_029891615.1. Lineage (NCBI taxonomy): Eukaryota > Metazoa > Chordata > Lepidosauria > Squamata > Natricidae > Natrix > Natrix natrix. The sequence continues at coordinate 45,026 of JAKRSK010006262.1, read as the reverse complement.
ATGTAGCTATTATTCGGGAAAGAAAAACAAAATGTAAATGAGGCCTTCTCTGTTCATTTGAAATCGGATTTGCGTGTAGACGTCTGATGGGATAGAACTGTGAGGGAGGGAGGGGAAGGAAGGAGGGAGGGAGGAAGGAAGGAAGGAAAAGCAGAGACAGAGGAAGAAGAAAACAGGGAGGGAGGGAGGGAGGGAGGGAGGAGGTGGAGGGAGGGAGGAAAAAGGTTCAAGGAAGGCAGAAGGGAGAAGGGAAGGGAGGGAGGAAGGAAGGAAGGAAAAGCAGGGTGGGAGGAAGAAGAAGGGAGGAAGGAAGGAACGAGGGAGAAGAGAGAGGGAGGAAAGAGGTACAAGGGAGGCAGAAGGGGCAAGGGAAGGGAGGGAAGGAAATCAAGGGGTGAGGAAGAAGGAGGGAGGGAGGGAGGAAGGAAGGAAAAGCAGGGATGGAAGAAGAAGACAGAGAGGGAGGAAGGAGTGAGTGGGAAGGAGAGAGGGAGGAAGAAAAGAGGTACAAGGAAGGCAGAAGGTGGAAGGAAAGGAAAGGGAGGGAAAGCAAGGGTGGAGGAAGAAGAAGTGAGGGAGGGAGGAAGGGAGGAAGGAAAAGCAGGAATGGGGAAGAAGAAGACAGGGAGGGAGGGAGGAATAAGGGAGAAGAAAGAGGCAGAGGAAAGAAGGAGTGAGGAGGTACGAGGAAGGAAGAAGGTGGAAGGGAAGGAAGAAGAAAGGAAAAGCAAGGGTAGAGGAAGAAGGAGAGAGGGAGGAAAGAAGGAAAAAAGGAGGGAGAGAGAAGAAAGAGAGAGAGAAAAAGGGAGGGAGGGAGGAAGTAGGAGGTGGGTGGATGGGAGGGAGGGAGGAAGGAAGGAAAAGCAGGGGTGGAGGAAGAAGAAGACAGGAGGGGGAAGGAGGGAGAGGAAAAAGAGAGAGGGAAGAAAGAGGTACGAGGAAGGTGAAAGGTGGAAGGAGAAAAGGAGGGAGAGGAAAGAAGGAGGGAGGGAGGGTGGGAGAAAGGAAGATGTTTCTGAACCAGTTTTTAAAGACGTTTCTAAGGAGGAGAAGGAGAAAGAGACGGAGAAGACAGAGAAGAAAGAGACGGAGGAGATTCATAGAAATACGCCTGTCCTCAGCTGACCACCCCCCCTCGGAGTGCCGACCCCACCCTCTGATTCCCACCCCAAGGCACCTAGTCCTCGACTGACAACCATTCATTTAGTGACCATTCAAAGTTACAACACACCACTTGAAAAAGTCACTTACGACCCTTTTTCACATTACGACCATTGCAGGGTCCCCATGGTTACACGGTCGAAATTCAGATGTGTGGCAGCTGACTCACATTTATGGCGGTTTGCAGTGTCCCAAAGTCATGTGATCACTTTTTATGACCTTCTGACAAGCAAAGTCAATGGAGAAGTCAGATTCACTTAAGTTAAGATTCACTTAACTTAAAAACTGCAGAGATTCAATTAACAACTCTAGCAAGAAAGGTCGTAAATTGAGGCAAAACACGCTTAAGGGCTGTCTCACTTAGTAATTTTGGACTCAATTACCTCCCTCCCTTCCTCCCTCCCTCCCTCCCCTCCTTCCTCCCACTCTCATTTCTTTCCTTCCCTCCTTCCCTCCCTTCCCTCCTCCCTCCCTCCTTCCCCTCCCCCCTCCCACTCTCATTTCTTTCCTTCCCTCCCTTCCCCACGTTCCTTCCTTCCTTCCCTTCCTTTCTAGCTTCCTCCTTCCCTCCCTCATCCCTCCCTCCCACCCCTCATTCCGCCTCCCTCCCTTCCCTCCTTCCCTCCTTCCTTCCTCCCTCCCTTGCTCCCTCCCTCCCTCATTCCCCTGCTTCCTTCCTTCCTTCCTCCCTCCTTCCCTCATTTCTTTCCTTCCTTCCCTCTCTCCCTCCCACCTCCTTCCTTCCTCCTTTCATCCCTTCCCCATGTTCCTTCCTTCCTTTTCTTCCTTTCTAGCTTCCTCCTTCCCTCCCTCATGCCTCCCTCCCTTCCCCATCCCTCCCTCCTTCATTCCCCTCCTTCCTTCCTTCTTGCTTTCCTTCCTTCCTTCCTTCCTTCCTTCCTTCCTTCCTTCTTGCTTTCCTTCCTTCCTTCCTTCCTTCCTTCCTTCCTTCCTTCCTTCCTTCCTTCCTCACTAATTCCCCCTCCCTCCCTCCCTTCCTCCTCCCTCATTCTCTCAATCCCTTACTCATTCCCTTCTTTCCTCTCTCCCTCCCTCATCTTTCTCCCTTCCTTCCTTTCTGTCACCCATCTCAGCAAATGACTCTGGGATCCTCACAATTCAAAAGTTGTGTTTTGTTGTATGATACATTGGTTTGTTTTCTTGGCCGTCTGCGAAAATACGATGCCGTTTTGTGTGTGTACGTTTTCCTAATGCAGTCATCATAAATATTGCAAACCGTTTTCCCTCAATCTGGTGATTTCACGGGCTTTTCGGAGCCAATCTTTTGTTTTGCAGAGTTGCTCCGGAACGTTTTCCCCTGTGCGAAAATGAGAAAAATGTGTAAATTGAAGTTTGGAAATGAATCCAGGAGTTGCAAATATAATCAATGCTTTCAGAATAAATGTGGGTTTCACCATGCTATCTAATTCCTGTGGCTGATCTAGTCCGGGATTTTGAGGTCTGCTTTTAAAGTAAATACGATCTTAGCAGTTTAGGACAGCTTGGATAACCATTGCATTCCTGGATACCCCAAAAACATGCAAGCATAAAAATCAGGGGTGAAATTCAGCCGGTTCCGGAGAACCGGTAGTGGAAATTTCAGTTCAGTAGTAGTTCGGAGAACTGGCAAATGCCACCTCTGGCTGGCCCCAGAGTGGGGAGGGAATGGGGATTTCGGCATATCCTTCCCCTGCCACGCCCACCAAGCCACGCCCACAGAACCGGTAGTAAAAAAAATGGAATACCACCACTGATAAAAACAGAGGTAAGACCTTGACTTACAACCAATGACCATTTGAAGTTAGAACAGCACTGAAAAAAGTGACATGATCAGTTTTCATACTTACAATCATTGCAGCATCCCTTAAGGTCACATGGTCAAAATCCAGGTATTTGGCAACTGACTCATATTTATGACGGTTGCAATGTCCCACATGTGATCTTATTCGTGACCTCTTACAAGCGAAGTCAATAGGAGAAGCCGGATTCGCTGAACAACAGTACAATTCGCTTAGAGACTGCAGTGGTTTGCTTAAGAATTGTGGCAAAAATGGGATGTAATTAGAAACTAGAACCCCACTGCCTTCCAGCACTGATGAGGTTCCCTAGTTGGGTCATGAGACGTTTGCAAGAAAAGCCACCAAGCTCAGAGAGCAGCCAGGAGCCCACAATTCTCCTCCTCTCCCCAATCTCCACTCCCTTCTAGCACTGATGATGTTCCCTAGCTGGGTTGTGAAACAACCAAGTTCAGAGAGAACGAAGAGCACCACATCTTTTCCTTCCTCCTCCTCCTCCCCCTCCTCCTCCCACTCTTCTTCACAACCCCCCTCTCATTAGCCCCGATGATATTACCTAGTAGGGCCATGAAATGTCTGGAAGCTGAAAACCATCAAGATCAGAGAGAACCAAGGAGTTCAAGTAGTCTCTTCTATAGGAGGTTTAGGTTTAGGTTTAGGTTTAGGTTTATTTGGATTTATATGCCGCCCTTCTCCAAAGGACTCAGGGCGGCGTACAACATTAAAAACACACATCACAAAAGTTAAAAAAAAGATTAAACCCAATTCCAAAAAGACCAAACCAATTTTTTTTTAAAAAGAAACAGTACATTTAAAATAAATTAAAATTAACATTAATATTAACAAGCCAGGCCAGCTTGCTGGAAAAGCCAACTTTTTAGGGCGCGTCGGAAGGACCGGAGGTCAGGGATTATGCGAAGCTCCGGGGGCAGCTCATTCCAGAGGGAAGGCGCCCCCACAGAGAAGGCTCTCCCCCTGGGGGTCACCAGCCGACACTGTCTGGCCGACGGCACCCTGAGGAGGCCAACTCTGTGGGATCGTACTGGACGGTGGGAGGCTACTGGTGGCAGTAGGTGATCTCGCAGGTACCCTGGGCCTAAGCCATGGAGCGCTTTAAAGGTCATAATTAGTACCTTGAATCACACCCAGAAAACACCCGGCAACCAGTGCAGGCCGCCTAAAAGGGGTGTAACACGGGAGCACCTAGGTACCCCCATGACAACCCGCGTGGCCGCATTCTGGACCAGCTGAAGCCTCTGGGTGCTCTTCAAGGGCAGCCCTATGTAGAGAGCATAAAGGAGAAGAATTTTAACTTGTTTCTGGGTCTGTCTGAAGATGCCCCCCCCCCCCCCCCCGCACTCCTCCTGGCTCCCTCCCAGGCATCACTGGGTTTCTTTCTAAACGAAGAATAATACACACCCACCCCAGTGTCTTAGACATGATTTATGCTATTAAGTGCAGTTATTGGGCTTCTGTCTCTCAGCCTAGCAAATCGAATTTTATATCTTTGCAAAAATCTATCAAAGCGTGCGCTTTGGAACGAAATTGTTCTTTCCACCATAAGCTGGGAAAAACAACTGACTCAATAAGACAAGACTTGCAAATGGGGTTTTGGGGAAAGCAGGGAGTCAGCAAAATTGTTCGGAGGAAAAAAAAAATCTGTTTTCCAAATTGATGTTCTCCGAGCCCATTGGATAGTATCATATGTCTGAAAAACACATTTTGGTGAGCTGCTTAAAGCCCATATACAGGTAGTCCTCACCTTACGAACCATTCGTTTAATGAGTGAGGTTGGAACAACATTGAAAAAAGTGACCTATGATTGCTTTTCACACTTATGACCGTCGCAGCAACGGTCATGAGATCAGAATTGAGATGCTTGGCAGTTGACTCATATTTATGACCGTTGCACTGTCCCAGAGTTTTGTGATCCCCTTTTGCAACCTTCTGACAAGCAAAGTCAACGAGGAAGCCTGATTCACTTAACAATTAATAATAATAATAATAATAAGTTTGAATTTATTAGCCGCTCCCTTTCCAAGTAGGACTGCAGTGATTCACTTAACAACTGCGGCCAGAAAGGTCCTAGCAGACAGGAAGCAGCAGGTGGAGCTAGTCATAATCACATGAGGTGCATGTACCTGTTCAATTGGCACAGGAGCCCCCCAGGGCTGTGTGCTCTCTCCACTTCTCTTCTCTCTCTATACCAATGACTGCATCTCAAACGATCCATCTGTTAAAACTACTGAAGTCTGCAGATGATACAACAGTGATTGGTCTCATTCGAGACAACGATGAATCCGCATACAGACGGGAGGTTGAACAAGCAGCCTCGTGGTGCGACCAGAACAATCTGGAACTGAACACACTCAAAACCGTAGAAATGGTGGTGGATTTTAGGAGAAACCCTCCCATACTACCACCTCTTGCAATAATAGACAACACAGCATCAACAGTAGAGACCTTCACATTTCTAAGTTCTATCATATCTCAAGACCTAAAATGGACACCTAACATCAAAAACGTCATCCAAAAAGCACCACAAAGAATGTTCTTTCTGGGCCAACTCAGGAAGCTCAAACTGCCCAAGGAGCTGCTGATTCTGTTCTACAGAGGAAGGATTGAGTCTGTCCTCTGCACCTCCATAACTGTCTGGTTTGGCTCTGCAACCCAACAAGGCAGACACGGACTTCAGAGGATAAATCAGAACTGCAGAAAAAACAATTACTACCAACCTGACTTCCATTGGGGATCTGTATACCCCATGAGTCAAAAAGAGGGCTGTGAAAATATCAACAGACCTCTCGCATCTGGGACATAAATTGTTTCAACTTCTTTCCTCAAAATGACACTATAGGGCACTGCACACCAGAACAACTAGACACAAGGACAGTTTTTTCCCCTGAACGCCATCACTCTGCTAAACAAATAATTTCCTCAACACTGTCAAACTATTCACTAAGGCTGCATTCTTATTATTACTATTAATCTTCTCATTGTTCCTATCACCCATTTCCTCCCACTTATGACTGCAGGACTGTAACTTTACTGCTTGCATCCTTACGATTTTTGTCTATATTGATTGTTCCTTATTGCTTATTTGTACCCTTTTATTAAGTGTTGTACCTTATGATACTTGATGAATGTATCTTGCCTTTTAAATGTACACTGAGAGCATCTGCACCAAAGACAAATTCCTTGTGTGTCCAATCACACTAGGTTTATTCGATTCTACTCTACTCTACTCTATTCTATTCTATTCTAGTCTAGTCTAGTCTAGTCTAGTTTAGTCTAGTCTAGTCTTGAAATGGGACAAAACTCACTTCAACAATTGTCTCATTTAGCAATGGAAATTTTGACTCAATTGTGGTCATAAATTTGGGTTCAATCATGCTGCAGCTGTCAAAAAACCCAACACAGTTCTAGGCTGCATCAACAGAGGGATCGTATCAAGATCACATGAAGGGTTAATACCACTTTACAAGGCCTTGGAAAAGCCACACTTGGAATACTGCATTCAGTTTTGGTCGCCACGATGTAGAAAAGATGGGGAGACTCTACAAAGAGTGCAGAGAAGAGCAACAAAGAGGATTAGGGGACTGGAGACTAAAACATATGAAGAACGGTTGCAGGAACTGGGCATGTCTAACTTTAATGAAAAGAAGGACCAGGGGGGACATGATAGCAGTCTTCCAATATCTCAGAGGTTGCCACAAAGAAGAGGAAGTCAAACTATCCTCCAAGGCACCTGAAGGCAGGACAAGAAGCAATGGGTGGAAACTAATCAAGGAGGGAAGCAAATTAGAATGAAGGAGAAACTGAGTGAGGAAAATTAACCAGGGTAACAGCTTGCATTCAGAAGTTTCATCACTGGAGGTTTTCAAGAAGAGACAGGACAGTCACTTGTCTGAAATGGTCCCCTGCCTGAACAGAGGGTTGGATTAGAAGATCTCCAAGGTCCCTTCCAACTCTGTTATTCTGTAAGTTGAGGGCAGCCTATATGGCTGGCAAAATTTGTCAAGCGTTCGTGTTTTGATCAAATGACCGCTGGGATCCTGGCAAGTCATATTTTTTCAGTTTGTTGCAACTAAACAAACTGTTGTAAGTCGAGGATTACCTGTCTAGGGTCTTTTTGAATCCTCTGTTATTAAGCAATGGATTGTTTTTGGGCCCTAAAGTCAAAAATTGACAAGCGCCAGGATTTTGATCACATGGCCATCAGCATTCTGCAATGGGGCTGTAAGTGTGAGAAACAGTAAGAAGTAACTTTTTTTCAGTGCCGTTGAAACTCTGAGCGGTCACTGAATGGAACTGTTGTAAGTCGAGGACTACCTGTACATATTTTCATCTATAATGAAAATCCTCTTTACACTGGGAATTAGGTGATTCTCTGATGCTAATTGGTGCCATCTCACAGGTCGAGCCGATGAAATATATTTGTGCACCTTTTTATTAGTTGTTAATTGTCTGCTGCCAGGGATTTTAATAAATGCAAACAATTCCGCCTGGCAAAGAGTCTCCAGAGAATGTATTATAAACACACTCTGTTTTAGAGAATTTTAGCCAGCTAACAAAACTGTTCCATATACTGTATCAGATTTAAATTCTTGTTCTCACTGTCAGGAAATGTCTCCTTAGTTCTAAGCTGCTTCTCTCCTTGATTAGTTTCCACCCATTGCTTCTTGTTCTACCCTCAGGTGCCTTGGAGAATAGTTTGACTCCTTCTTCTTTGTGGCAGCCCCTGAGATATTGGAACAATGCTATCATGTCTCCCCTAGTCCTTCTTTCTATTAAACTAGACATGCCCAGTTCCTGCAACCGTTCTTCATATGTTTTAGCCTCCAGTCCCCTAATCCTCTTTGTTGCTCTTCCCTGCACTCTTTCTAAAATATCAATATCTCTTTTATATCATGATGACCAAAATTGGATGCCGTATTCCAAGTTCTATATTATAAAGTGGTATCAAAACTTCACATGATCTTGATTCTATCTGTTGATGCAGCCTAGAACTGTGTTGGCTTTTTGGGCAGCTGCTGCACATGGCTGGCTCCTATTTAAATAATTGTCCACAGTTGTTTTAGCCAACTGTGGGTCAAAAAGTACCAGAGGCCATCAGAAAAGTAAAGAAAAGAAATCCATGAATTTAAATCTACACCTGGTTCTCAACATACGAACACGATCGAGCCCAAAATTTCCATTGTTATGTGAGACATTTGTTCAGTGAGTTTTGCTCCATTTTACAACCTTTCTTGCCACCGTTGTTAAGCGAATCCCTGCAGTTGTTAAGTCACACTGCTGTTAAGTGAATCTGGATTCTTTTATAACTTTGCTTGTTAGAAGGTCGCAAAAGGGGATCATGTGATTTCTTTCAGTGCTGTTGTAACTGTGAAAGGGGAATAAACGAACCGTTATAAGTCGAGGACTACCTGTATAGACCATAAAATTGTCAGTGATGATGAGAGAACCATAAAAATCGGAACGGGATAAAGTAAGATTTGGAAAATGAAACAAGACGATGGCTTTCTGGAAAGAAGAAGAAAAGAGAAACCAAATTCCTTGGTGGTTTGGAAATCTTCTAACTGAGTTTTATAATGAAATGTCTTTATTTTATTTATCGTACAGCCCATTCACATCATATTTCAGTAAAAGGAAACCCAAGGGTAGAATACAAAACATAGACTATAAAATCTGAAATCTTAACAGGAAGATTGCAGACGTATATCTAAGTTGCAAACATAAACAAACAAAAACATTTCCCCTGATTTGTCCCAGCCAGGATATCACATAAATCTCCCTTACAGGTACGTAATACAATACAATACAATACAATACAATACAATACAATACAATACAATACAATACAATACAATACAATATAATACAATAATACAATAGCAGAGTTGGAAGGGACCTTGGAGGTCTTCTAGTCCAACCCCCCGCCTAGGCAGGAAACCCTATACCGTTTCAGACAGATGGCTATCCAGCATCTTCTTAAAGACTTCCAGTGTTGGGGCATTCACGACTTCTGGAGGCAACTTCTGTTCCACTGATTAATTGTTCTCACTGTCAGGAAATGTCTCCTCAGTTCTAAGTTGCTTCTCTCCTTGATTAGTTTCCACCCATTGCTTCTTGTTCTACCCTCAGGTGCCTTGGAGAATAGTTTGACTCCCTCTTCTTTGTGGCAACCCCTGAGATATTGGAACACTGCTATCATGTCTCCCCTAGTCCTTCTTTCTCTTAAGCTAAACATACGTCCTTGACTTATGACCACAACTGAGCCCCAAATTTCTGTTGCTAAGGAAGACATATCTTAAATGAGTTTTGCTCCATTTTACGACCTTTCTTGCAACAGATGTTAAGGGAGTCACTGCAATTGTTCAGTTAGTCACAAGGTTGTTAGGTGAACCATTAACCTTGCCTGTTAAAAGGGCCGCAAAAGAGGATCACGTGACTCCAAGACATTGCAACCGCTATTAAGTCCGAGTCAGTTGCCATGTGTCTGAATTTTGATCATGTGACCATGGGGATGTTACAATAGTTGTGAAAAACAGTTGGTTTTTTTTCTTCTTAAAAGTTTTTATTTTATTTTTTATTCTCTTATATATAGTTACAGGTATACATTCACATAGATTATTCTTATTTAACTATCACTTTTACATATTTGTTTTTTCATATAAAAGGTTAAAATAGACATTCTGGGTTACTTTCCTTACCATTCCATATACCTATTTATGTATTCATCACCATATTTTTCCTTTCTTTTCGCCCTTCTCTACTTCCTTCCTCCTCTCCTTTCCCTTTCCTTCTTCCATTGCCTCTCCTCTACTCCTCTCTTCCTCTTCCCCTTCCTACCCTCTCTCCTTCTCTTTCTATTCCTTCCCTCCTTCCTCTCCTTTCCTCTTTCTTCCTTCTCTCCCTTTTCCTCTCTTCTCCTCCTCTCCTCTTTTCCTTTTCTATTATTGTGATAATCTCTTTTCAACTCTGAACGGGTGTATTTTCAGGATGGTATTCCCGCAAACCACGTTATAATTTTATGTTTATCCTTTCCTATTCCCTTTTCTTCATTATCATGTCCTAAATTTGTAAGTCATTTTTTTCAGTGCCGTTGTAACTTTAAACGGACACTAAGTGACATTATTGTAAGTCGAGGACTACCTGTATAAATTTTCATCTGTAACGAAAATCTTTTTTATGGGGGGATAATGTGACTTTCTGCCTCTAATTGCTGCCATCTTATGAGTCAAGTTGACGAAACAGTGCTTATTTGTGCAATATTTTTATTTGTTGTTAATTATCTGCTGCCAGGGATTTTAATAAATGGAAACCTGCTGGCAGGGTCTCCAGAGAATGGAGAATGCATTAAACACGGAATGTTTTAGAGAACTTTAGCTAGCTAACAAAACTGTTCCATAGAAAGAAGTCAACGAAGTGAACTATTTCTCCAGCCTGAAAATTTTGTTACCCATTTATTTTTGATCCCTACAACGGATACATGGCTGCAAGAGTTGGTAGAGTTAGCAGAGATGGCTAAAATGATTGCTTTGATTAAAGAAGTGAATAATTGTGGGTTCTCCAACACTTGAGGTTTTAAAGAAAAGATTGGACATTCATTTGCCTGAAATAATATAGAGTTTCCTGCTTGAGCAGCGGGTTGGACTAGAAGACCTCCAAGGTCCCTTCCAACTCTGTTACGAGTAGTTCTCAACTTAGAACAGTTCATTTAGTGATCATTCAAAGTTAAAAATGGCATTCAGAAAGTGACTTATGACCATTTTTCACACTTACGACCATTGCAACATCCCCATGGTCACGTGATCAAAATTCAGACGCTCGGCAACCGATTCGGATTTATGACGGTTGCAGTGTCCTGGGGACACCTGATCAACTTTTGCGACCTTCTGACTAGCAAAGTCCACGGGGAAGACCAGATCTGCTTTGCAACCGAACTTAACAGCTGCAGAGATTCACTCAACAACTGCGGCAAGAAAGGGTCATAAAATGGGGCAACACTCATTTAACAAATTTCTTAGCAACATAAATTTTGGGCTCAGTTGTGATTGTAAGTTGAGGATTACCTGCTAATATGACCATAAAAACTGCTTATTTGAAAGGTCCCAGTGTCCTCTTTTATTCGATGCAGGGAAAATGCTGCCAAATCTTATGGATTTAGGACAATAAAGCACATAGCAGAAAGACCTATTTTGTGTGTGTGTGTGTGTGTGTGTGTGTGTGTGTGTGTGTGTGTTATTTGGCTATCAGTGATAGGATTCAAAAAATTTTGCTACCGGTTCTGTGGGTGTGGCTTGGTGGGCGTGGCAGGGGAAGGTTTTCTGCAAAATCTCCATTCCCTCCCAATCAGCTGGGACTCGGGAGGCAGAGAATAGATGGGGGCATGGCCAGCCAGAGGTACTATTTACTGGTTCTCCAAACTACTCAACATTTCCGCTACCAGTTCTCCAGAACTGGCCAGAACCTGCTGACTACCACTTTTGCTACCAATAATACAATACAATACAACAGTAGAGTTGGAAGAGACCTTGGAGGTCTTCTAGTCCAACCCCCTGCCTAGGCAGGAAACCCTACACCGTTTCAGACAAATGGCTATCCAACATCTTCTTAAAGTCTTCCAGTGTTGGGGCATTCACAACTCCTGGAGGCAAGCTGTTCCACTGATTAATTGTTCTCCCTGTCAGGAAGTTTCTCCTTAGTTCTAAATTGCTTCTCTCCTTGATTAGTTTCCACCCATTGCTTCTTGTTCTACCCTCAGGTGCCTTGGAGAATAGTTTGACTCCCTCTTCTTTACTTCTCAGGAGATTTCTGGGAATTTGTAGAAGGGAATTTCTTTGGATAAAAATCTAATTAATACTTGCTAATTTAAATGAACCACATCTTTTTCAACCTTAAGAAGTATGGACTTCAACTCCCAGAATTCCTTAGTGAGTATACTGTAAATACTTCAACTCCCAGCATCCTCTAGCCAATTATTTTAAGAAGTGTGGACTTCAACTCCCATAATTCCCAAGCCAGTACACTACATTGAAAAACCCTGGTTTAGACTAAGTGGTATGAATGCACTTCCACCACGAAAAGTTTAGGCAAAGATCCCCCATTTCTCTATTCGTAGATTATGGTCTTTGATATGAATCCCTTGCGGGACCCAAAGATCAGCAATAAATGCCTAATTTGCTATTACTTCTGAACATAAAAGTAATTTATTCCAAGACTCCATACGAGATGACTCATATATACATACATATGTATATTTCCTTCCTCAGAATAATAACAGGAGATTTGCCAAAAGAAAAAAAAAAGCCACCCCATATAAGAGCAACCTGGTATAATGTAATAAAAAAGGAGACAAAACCTGTTCAATTATTTTATTGCAGATGTTAATGAAGGTTTCCAATTAGACTCGCATAGGTAATGAGGATGTTTATGAATCAAACAAGATTGTGCATCAGAATACAGTACGTGAAAGTTTCTCCCAATTGGATCCTTAATTGGGCTGTTGGCATGATAAAATATCATTATTTTTTTTAATGGAAAAGGAAAAACGAGGTTTCTGAAATAAACCCTTCTTGGATGGGCACATTCAGCCCTTCTATAATTTTCTTCTCAGACTGAAGGATGGGTGGTCCTTGACTTACGCCCAAAATTTCCATTGCTAAACCAGTCAGGAGTCAACTGAGTTTTGCTCCAGCTTAGGACCTTTCTTGTCACAGTTGTTAAGTGAATCACTACGGTTGTTAAATTAGTAACACATGCGTCTGGCTTCCCTATCGACTTTGCATTTCAGAAGGTCGTAAAAGGGGATCTCACGACCGTGGGGACACTACAACTGTCATAAATATGAGCCCGTTTTCAAGCGTCTGAATTTTGATCACGTGACTTTGGGGATGCTGCATCGGTCGTAAGTGTGAAAAATGGCCACAAGTCACTTTGAACGGTCACTAAATGAACTGTTGTGAATCAAGATTTACCTGTGCATCCTAGTTGCCAAGTGGCTGAATTTTGATCACATGACCTGGAGGAGGATGTGACATTCATAAGTAGGAAAAACATGTTCTGACTGAGGCTTCCTGAAAGCCTGAAGCAAACTCCTTGTCCCGACAAAAAAACCCTTTTATTAATTGACTGAATTCTGCTCCTTCACCTCCAGCAAAGTCTTTCGAGGGAGGATTTACAGTCACAGACCTTATCTGGCTTGGAGAGCTGACAGGCTGATACCTGCAGAACTTGGCAAGAAGTCTCGGAGAGACACGAACCAATGAAGTGAATGAATTGTCTCCTGCAAACTCCACTCCCCTTTCGCTCCTCTTTCATTTCCCCTGGGAGGGGCCATTCATCGTCCACCTGTGGCCTTACTCCCAAGTCGACCCCTGTTCTTTAGCTGTTCCCTTCGTCTGACAGCTCTGTGCATGCACACCCTGGGAACAGGCTCCAGCTGTTCTTCTGCCCCACTGATCTCCGACTCTGAAGGCAGCTGATAACTGGCACATGGCCCTGGCCCCCTCTCTGCCTCTGACACAGAGCCCTCCTCAGAGCCTTCCCCAGACTCCAGGACTGGCCCATCTTCCTCCCCAACCTCCTCACTGTCCGAATCTGCTGCCACCTTCACTGATCACGACAAAATTCTCCTATGTCACTTTTTTCAGTGCCATCATAACTTTGAACAGTGACTAAACAAATGGTTTTAAGTCAAGAACTACCTGCATAAATTGTAGGTGGAAAGTTTCTAAAGAACATTTTAGCTGTGCCTGAGTAACAAAATATAACACACACACAAACACAAACACACACACACCTCTTTGGATAGATGATTCCTGCAAGTGTAATTTTGTTGTTTTGCGTCAACTCTTAAGGCCCACCGTTGTCACAACATTTCCCCGAGCGATTGTGTAGTTTGTTGTCATGGTGTAATTTTTAACGAGTCGGCTTAGTCATTGTCTGAGGAATAACAAGTTGTGGTTGCGTTTTCGCAGCCCCCTTCTGTCGCTTTCTCAGGGAACTTGTCTCTGGGTTTCATGCAAAGAACTGAACAAACACAAGCACAAAGCAATGCTGCTTCACTCAATGCACAGGCAGTCCTCGACTTACAACAATCCATTTAGTAACCATTCAAAGTTATAATGTCACGAGGGGGGGAAGGGGACCTGTGGCCATTTTTTGCACTTAAGATTGTTGCAGAATCCCCGTGGCCATGTGATTAAAGGCACAAAAGCTGGCTGGGTGAAGTAGATACCCTGGAAATTACAGGACCCTCTGATTCATTATATTTATTTAATTTCTAGGTATTCGATATTGGGAGTGGAAGTCCTTCCCTCTTCAAGCATGATGGCTGGGGAATTCTGGGAGTTGAAGTCCACTTAAAGCTTATTGGCTGGGGAATTCTGGGAGTTGAAGTCCACTTAAAGCTTATTGGCTGGGGAATTCTGGGAGTTGAAGTCCACTTAAAGCTTATTGGCTGGGGAATTCTGGGAGTTGAAGTCCACTTAAAGCTTATTGGCTGGAGAATTCTGGGAGTTGTCCACTTAAAGCTTATTGGCTGGAGAATTCTGGGAGTTGAAGTCCACTTAAAGCTTATTGGCTGGGGAATTCTGGGAGTTGAAGTCCACTTAAAGCTTATTGGCTGGGGAATTCTGGGAATTGAAGTCCACTTAAAGCTTTATTGGCTGGGGAATTCTGGGAGTTGAAGTCCACTTAAAGCTTTATTGGCTGGGGAATTCTGGGAGTTGAAGTCCACTTAAAGCTTATTGGCTGGGGAATTCTGGGAGTTGAAGTCCACTTAAAGCTTATTGGCTGGGGAATTCTGGGAGTTGAAGTCCACTTAAAGCTTATTGGCTGGGGAATTCTGGGAGTTGAAGTCCACTTAAAGCTTATTGGCTGGGGAATTCTGGGAGTTGAAGTCCACTTAAAGCTTATTGGCTGGGGAATTCTGGGAGTTGAAGTCCACTTAAAGCTTATTGGCTGGGGAATTCTGGGAGTTGAAGTGCACCCATCTTAAAGCATACTGGCTGGGTGAGAAACACTGTTTTATTCTCTGCAGGTATCCATGCTAAATTACAAAAAAGTGCTTTCTCTTCTACATGCAATCTTTCAGCTGCAGGGGGTCAATTATCACCCATCAATCATTGTTTGCAAGGACACCGTCTTTAATGCATCCCTTGGCTCTCATCAATGCTGCTGAACCTAAAAAAGAAAAGAGAATAGCAAGAAGCAAATTCCCCCACAACAGCATTTAGCCACCGAAACTCTTCGAGTGCTACCTTGGAAACGGGATCCAAATGACAAAAACAACGTTTTCTAACCCAGCCGCTGTGGGTAAAAGTGTCTGCCCTTGTCTGTGTGTGTTTGTGTGTGCTGGTGTACACCTGAAGGAAAGAAATGTCACCTTTGATTCTTTAAAGCAAGGAAAGATGTAGAAGAATATATAGCAGGCAATCAGATTAGCCATGTTAGTAGTCTTATATTTACGGCCGTTGGTTTAGTGATCGGTTTAGAGAGTTCAAAGTTACAACGGCACTGAAAAAAGGAACTTGTGACCATTTTTTACACTTATGACCATTCAGTGTCAGTGAGGTCTAGTCCTGCCTTAGACATGCCAATCACCCGGAGACGGAGAATTCTAGTCCTGCCTTAGGCACAAAAGTTAGCTGGATGACTTTGGGCGAATCACCAGCAGATGAGGAATTTTAGTTCTGCCTTAAACCAGGTGCGTGATTTTGGGCCATTCATAAGGACGGTGAGCTCTAGTCCCACCTTAGGCATGATGCCTTTGGATCGATCACCAGGAGACTGTGAGTTCTAGTCCTAACTTAAGCTCAAAAGCCAGTTGGGTATTCCTTGGCCAATTACCAGGTGACTGTGAATTCTAGTTCCACTTAGGCATAATGGACAGCTGGAGGATTTTTGTTCCAGTTACTTTACTTTACTTTACTTTATTCACACTTATAGACCACCCCCTCTCCCAAAAGGGACTCGGGGCGGTGTACAGTCAATACATAAAAGATACATAGAATACATAAATAGTTAAAGACTTAGATGGAGGAGGTTAAAAGAACTGTACATTAAAGTAAAGTATTTAAAATACAATCTTTAAAAAACCCCTAAAAAATACCCCGAAAGTTAAATTTAAAATGGTTCCCCTAAAATACCAATTAAAATATATCTGCCAGGAGGTAAAAGTTATGAGTGTGCCAGGCCAGCTAATCGAAACAGGTGAGTCTTTAGTTTTTGTCGGAAGGAGCGGAAGTCGGTGGTGGGGAGTTCCTCTCCCTCAGCCCAACCCACCTCACAGAGTTGTTGTTGTGGGGAGGGGAGAGGAAGGACTATTACGTATGTTCACCCAGTAGAAAGTTAGCACCTACCCCTCTAAAAAATGAAATATTTTGGGGAAGATTAAAAAAGGCAGCATATTATATTTCCCTAGATGAGAAATGGAGAAACATGTTTTTTTTTTTAAGACAGAAACCAGCCCCAGTTTCCATGCCCCAAGCAGAAACTGAGGAGGCCAGCTTTTAGAAATGCAGATTTGGTAACGCATTCAGAAAGACTGGGTCAAGACAGAAACTCAGATAAACAGTTAAGCAGAGCTAAACCAGATTAGCTCAGACAAACAACTAGGATTTGCATTTTCTCTTTTGACCATAGAGCCAGCTATGACCCCTACATGACCCTGTTGGAAGAAATGTCCTTCTGGGTTCAGTTCCAAGTGGGGGAAAAGACCCTGGAAACGTGGAGGCTGCTCGGAAAGATGGTTTAATAATAATAATAATAATAATAATAATAATAAAATTTTATTTGTTAGCCGCACCCTCTCCCGAAGGACTCGGGGCGGCGTACAATAAAAACATATAAAATACAAATATGGACAATACATACACATAAATATAGACGTATACATGGGGGAGGTAGACAGATGAATGGAAACAATTAAAATCGCAGTTTAAAATCCCCTAAATAAAATTAAAAAATTAAAAAACCCGCCAGGAGCGATATGATCAAACTATGGTTGAGCCAGGCCAGCTACTTGGAATAGGTGGGTCTTGAGCTTTACACGGAAGGAGCGGAGGTCAGAGGTAGTCCTAATATCCGGAGGGAGGTCATTCCACAGGGCTGGGCCCGCCACAGAGAAGGCTCTGCTCCTAGGCGCCACCCCTCGCCACTGTCTGGTGGACGGCACCTGGAGAAGTCCCTCTCTGTGCGAGCGAATTGGTCACAGGGATGTATGGGGCAGGATACGATCCCGCAAGTAGCTAGGTCCTGAGCCATGGAGCGATTTAAAGATTGTTATCAAGACCTTGAAACGCACCCGATAGACCACAGGAAGCCAGTGCAGCTCGCGCAGGAGAGGTGTCACATGGGAGTACCTTGTACTCCCCATAATTACCCGCGCGGCTGCATTCTGGACCAACTGTAGTCTCCGAGTGCATTTCAAGGGAAGCCCCATGTAGAGAGCGTTACAGTAGTCCAGGCGAGACGTCACCAGCGCATGAGTGACTGTGCGTAAGGCGTCCCGGTCTAGTAGGGGGCGCAATTGGTGCACCAGGCGAACCTGGTGGAACGCCCCCCTTGTCACGGCTGTCACATGGTCATCCATGGACAGCCGGGCATCCAGGAGGACGCCCAAATTGCGCGCCCGCTCCACGGGGGCAAGTTGTACGCCCCCGATGGCCAGGGATGGGATTAACTGGTTGAACCGGGGGGCCGGAACCCACAGCCACTCCGTCTTGGAGGGGTTGAGCTTGAGTCGGTTGTCATCCATCCAGACCCGTACGGCTTCCACACACCGGGACATCACTTCGACGGCCTCGTTGGGGTGGTTAGGGGTGGAAATGTACAGCTGAGTATCATCAGCGTACAGATGGTATCCCACCCCGAAACCACGGATGATCTCACCCAGCGGCTTCATGTATGTGTTTAATGGTGGACAGGATCACATGGCTTGAGTTCCTGAAGAGAAAAGGGGAGAGATGCTGAGAGTCCCTGGGTTTTATGCCCTCTCTAGGCTCTGAACTCCCTGGGGCACAGGAAGAGTATCCTCATTGGTTGCTGTCAGAGGTCATAGCTAGCTTTGTAGGTTGTCTGTGCTAAGTTGGGTTGAGACTTGGTGGGTGGTGCAATGAGGGACAATGAAATGGGGTAGATCTTTGTTATGTAGAAAAGACTGGCCCATTAACAAAGGTGGGAGTTTCTGCCTCTCTGAGTTTCTACTTCTCTTTTTAGGGGAAATATTCTGCCCTTTTAACATTTCCTAAAATATTTCATTTTTGTAGGAGAGGGGTAGGTGTCAACTTCCTACAACCCAACAGGAACCTGACAATAACCAATAGAATACATGTTTTTGCACAGGAACAGGAAGCTCAAATGCAAAGCCCAAAAGAAAGTTATATATATATATATATATATATATATATATATATATGTATGTATGTATGTATGTATGTATGTATGTATGTATGTATGTATGTATATATATATATATATATATATATATATATATATGTATATATATATATATATATGTATATATATATATGTATACATATATATATATACATACTTATAAATATAAGTTTATATAAAACTTATAAATATAAAAATAATGTTGCCACCTGAAAATTAATTAGCTCGAAATAGATCTATACTAGTCTCCCTTTATTTATTTATCAGTACAAATACAACACAAATATAAAAAGGCAACATTAAAAATAAAAATATGGTTTTCTGCCTGCATGGTCTTCTGTGATGAGCCGAAGGACAGAAAGAGGGAGTAATGACCTTCCTCCCATATTTAGGCATACCGGGGTTGTAACACAAATACATACCTATTTCCCTGGCTCAACTGATAAGGAGGAGAGCCTGTGGCATAGTGGCTAAGACTCCTGCCTAAGATATAATACAGCCCAGGTTCAAATCCCAGTAAGGGTATGGCTAGCTGATGAGAGCTAAGTAGCTCGAAATAGATCTATACTAGTCTCCCTTTATTTATTTATCAGTACAAATACAACACAAATATAAAAAGGCAACATTAAAAATAAAAATATGGTTTTCTGCCTGCATGGTCTTCTGTGATGAGCCGAAGGACAGAAAGAGGGAGTAGTGACCTTCCTCCCATATTTAGGCATACCAGGGGTTGTAACACAAATACATACCTATTTCCCTGGCTCAACTGATAAGGAGGAGAGCCTGTGGCATAGTGGCTAAGACTCCTGCCTAAGATATAATACAGCCCAGGTTCAAATCCCAGTAAGGGTATGGCTAGCTGATGAGAGCTAAGTAGCTCGAAATAGATCTATACTAGTCTCCCTTTATTTATTTATCAGTACAAATACAACACAAATATAAAAAGGCAACATTAAAAATAAAAATATGGTTTTCTGCCTGCATGGTCTTCTGTGATGAGCCGAAGGACAGAAAGAGGGAGTAATGACCTTCCTCCCATATTTAGGCATACCGGGGTTGTAACACAAATACATACCTATTTCCCTGGCTCAACTGATAAGGAGGAGAGCCTGTGGCATAGTGGCTAAGACTCCTGCCTAAGATATAATACAGCCCAGGTTCAAATCCCAGTAAGGGTATGGCTAGCTGATGAGAGCTAAGTAGCTCGAAATAGATCTATACTAGTCTCCCTTTATTTATTTATCAGTACAAATACAACACAAATATAAAAAGGCAACATTAAAAATAAAAATATGGTTTTCTGCCTGCATGGTCTTCTGTGATGAGCCGAAGGACAGAAAGAGGGAGTAGTGACCTTCCTCCCATATTTAGGCATACCAGGGGTTGTAACACAAATACATACCTATTTCCCTGGCTCAACTGATAAGGAGGAGAGCCTGTGGCATAGTGGCTAAGACTCCTGCCTAAGATATAATACAGCCCAGGTTCAAATCCCAGTAAGGGTATGGCTAGCTGATGAGAGCTAATTAGCTCGAAATAGATCTATACTAGTCTCCCTTTATTTATTTATCAGTACAAATACAACACACACAGACACACACACCCATATACATACATACACACCCATATACATACATACATACATACATACATACATACATACATACATACATACATATATATATATATATATATATATATATATTGTGTGTGTGTGTGTGTGTGTTCTAGCATAACTCTAGAACGCCTTGAGCAATTTAAACCAAACTTGGTACAGATGACTTACTCTCTGGAGACAAACATTGTGGGGGGTAAGACACCCCTGACACCCTTTGGGGTGTGCGTTCTGTTAAGATACTGCCTGTTTTGCCTTAAAATGGTGTAGGAAGTTATCACCCAGCCCTCTCCCAGAAAAATGAAATATCCTAGGAAATATTGAAAAGGCAGAATATTTCTCTTGATGTGAAAAGGGAGAAACATGTTTAAAGAGAGAATAGCTCCCTGCAGCTTCCTGCCTCCATCCACTTTGCCAATGGGCCATTAAGAAGGCCAAGCCAGTCCCTTTGCATAATCAAGAGTTCTCCCCTTCAGCTTCAGGGGGATGGGATTAAGGCATGATAATATTGGCCCTTCACCCAACTCCCCACATGGCATCTGAGAACTCAACCAAACCTGGATTCAAAACACGGCCTAGAGAGTAGCCCCTGCATGGCCCCATGGGAGTCTGACAACCAATCAGAAGACAAGCTCAAGATCAAAGGCCAGAGAGGGCATAAAACCAGGGACTTTCAGCATCTCAGCCTTCCTCCTTCTTCTCCACCCAACATTGAAGCATGTGATCACCTTTTCTGTTCAGGACTCAGGCCATGTGGTCCTGTCCACCATTAAAACCCTCTTTCCAAGCAGCCTCCATGTCTCCAGTGTCTTTTTCCCCACTTGGAGCCGAACCCAGAAGGACATTTCTTTCAACAATGGCTTCTACCATAAAATGGCTTCTACTGTACAAGTGCAGTGGAGTTGCCATGATAACGGCTTCACAGTACTCCACAAGGGGGCTCCCTCTGGTAAGGGGGAAAATCCAATATTAGAAATTACGTTTGGTCCGAACGTTTCCTCCCTATAAATAAATACCCAGGTAAATGCTGTGTTATCTGCTAGTATCTAATAAATAAACACTGAACATGGGAATGCAGGCGTCTCTGCAGGTCAGAGAACTGCAATCTGCCATAATCTCTGCAATTAATGCTTCCTTTAGGGACAGATCGCTTGCCAATTACCCTTTTCACTTCGACTGCTTCAATCTCAGCTGCGGAAGGGGGGCGACGTGGGGTCCAAACAAGATGAGAAGCTGAAAGCAATTTTATTTGCTGTCGCTTTAGCAAACAAGGCCCCTGTCTGTTGGGGGAAGATAACTGGTCTCGAAGGAAACCTGGGAGCAAAGCAGCTAAGATGGGATACCGACGAACGAGAGCGGCTCAGTGGGAAGATTTTAGCCATCTAACTAAGATCTCTGGCAAAATGGTATTGTTTTGACCCAGTCTTAGCGCAAGCAAGAAACAGACTCCTGGTCACAAAACCTTCTTCTTTATTTACCTCTTGTGAATTAATGGCATTCACCCACCAAAAAGTCCTTCAAAGCAGCCGGTTCTGACAGGTTCTGGAGAACCGGTAGTGGAAATTTTGAGCAGTTTGGAGAACCGGCAAATACCACCTCTGGCTGGCCCCGGAGTGGGGAGGGGGTGGGGATTTTGCAGTATCCTTCCCCTGCCACGCCCACCAAGCCACGCCCACAGAAGTGATAGTAAACAAATTTGAATTTCACCACGGTTTCAAAGAGTTAACTGCAGTAAAAGACATTATTAGTTCCTTGAGATAATTGCAAGGCCAGGAGCTCCCAGCCCCAAAGCTGTACATTAAGTTCTGGCAAGCAGTCTCTGAGGCACGAAACACAATGAGGAAAATTTTCAGCAGTATGAACAGTTGTCTCCTACGACAACCGCTCCCCTTTCTTTCTATTTATTCCCCAGCCAGAGAGGGGGCCATTCAGCGTCCACGTTTGTTTTGCTTCCCGAGTCGACTCCTTTTTCTCCATTGTTCTCCTCTCCTAACAGCTCTGCACATATGTGTATCTGGAGCAGGCCTCAGCTGTTCTTCCTCCCCACTTATCTCAGTTTCCAAAGGCAGCGGGTAATGTCGGATGACCCTGGCTCTATCTCTGCGTCCGACACAGAGCATCCATCAGAGTCTTCCCCAGGCTCCAGGACTGGCCAAGTTCCTCCCCAACCTCCTCATCATCTGAGTCTGCCACCAGCTCTGCTGGCAGGCCACAACAGGTATCAGTCATTAGCAAATGGCCCTTCTTCTTCTTCTTCTTCTTCTTCTTCTTCTTCTTCTTCTTCTTCTTCTTCTTCTTCCTCTTCCTCTTCCTCTTCCTCTTCCTCTTCCTCTTCCTCTTCCTCTTCCTCTTCCTCTTCCTCTTCTTCTTCTTCTTCTTCTTCTTCTTCTTCTTCTTCTTCTTCTTCTTCTTCTTCCTCCTCCTTCCTCCTCCTCCTCCTCCTCTTTCTTCTTCCTTCTTCTTCTTCTTCTTCTTCTTCTTCTTCTTCTTCTTCTTCTTCTTCTTCTTCTTCTTCTTCCTCCTCCTCCTTCCTCCTCCTCCTCCTCCTCCTTCTTCCTCCTCCTCCTCCTTCTTTTTCTTCCTCCTCCTTCTTTTTCTTCCTCCTCCTCCTTCTCCTCCTCCTCCTCCTACCTCCTCCTCCTCCTCCTCCTTCTTCTTCTTCTTCCTTCTTCTTCTTCTTCCTTCTTCTTCTTCTTCTTCTTCTTCTTCTTCTTCTTCTTCTTCTTCTTCTTCTTCTTCTTCTTCTTCTTCCTTCTTCTTCTTTCCTCCTCCTCCTCCTCCTCCTCCTCCTCCTCCTCCTCCTCCTCCTCCTCCTCCCCCCTCCTCCCCTCCTCCTCCTCCTCCTCCTCCTTCCTCCTCCTCCTCCTCCTCCTCCTCCTCCTTCTTCTTCTTCTTCTTCTTCTTCTTCTTCTTCATCACCGTGAGCCATTTGCTTAGGATGCTGTCTGAAATCACTTTGAGTAAAAGTTGGTGTAATTTCCTTAAGTTTCGTCCCATTGTGTGAATTGCAGGTTAATTTTGTTGGTCCCCCATTTGGGGGTGGTGGTGTGAAGAAGGTTGGACATGCCAAGTTCTCATGGTCCACAGAGATTCTCAGCCATCCAGTCATGGTTCTATGTAGACTTTTAGCTATGCACTTTGGGATGGACGCCTTTCAAATGGTGAGGGAGCATGAATGGAAA
The DNA here is from genome assembly GCA_029891615.1 of Natrix natrix natrix. Taxonomy (NCBI): domain Eukaryota; kingdom Metazoa; phylum Chordata; class Lepidosauria; order Squamata; family Natricidae; genus Natrix; species Natrix natrix. The sequence continues at coordinate 21,867 of JAKRSK010006262.1, read as the reverse complement.
TTGCAGACTACAAGAACTATCTGTGCTTCAGTTTGAGGTGAAGGCAACACAGACTCAACCCCATCGGCCTGCGCCTGTCTTCCAACAGGGAAGGGACATGGGGCAGAAAACCTCCTGCAGACAAGAAGGCTCCACTCCCATTTGCCCCACTCAGGTGACCCTGAGGACACAGACAAGCCTCCAAGTGGCCTTAAGGGCTCTCTAAAAACAAGGCAAATGACCAGCTGTCTGCAAGGAACATCAATCCTTCCATTCCCAATCTTCAAAAGAAAAAAACAAGGAAGTCCAGTTGCCTCCTGAAAAAAAAGCACCTTTGGGGCAACCATGACCTTGATGACAGAGAATCTCTACACTTTTAGCTATACAATTTGGAACGGACACCCTTTGAATGGAGTAGGAGTATGAGCGGATTTCCAGAGGGGGGAAAAATCGCGGACTACAGTAACCAGGAGCACCAACTCCGATGATCCTGAGGATACAAAGAAACCTCCAGGTGGCCTCAGTGGCTCTGTAAAAGGATGTAAATGACCAGCTTTCTGCAAGGAATATCAATCCTTCCATTCCAAACCATCCTGTCAAAGCTGAAGAAGCTTCTTGGATGAGAAGAGAAACGTCTTCAAAAATAAGTCCAGTTGCTTCCTGAAAAAAAAGCACCCTTGGGACAACCATGACCTGGATGACTGAGAATCTCTACAGCTATACAATTTGGTGTAGGAGTATGAACGGATATCCAGAAGAAGAAAAAAAAATGCAACTACAGGAACAAGGAGAGCCACTTAGGTGCTCAAAAGTATTTGCATGAGGAACTGGTGGTAATGCCGGCAGCAATCCACCTCTGAGAAGGATAACAGGGAATGGGGAAGGAAGAGGAGGAGGAGGAGGAGGAGGAGGAGGAGGAGGAGGAGGAGGAGGAGGAGGAGGAGGAGGAGGAGGAGGAGGAGGACGACGACTATTGAATCCTTGATGCACTCTGAGCTTGGTTGTTTCCTTGTGAACATTTCATTACCCAACTAGGTAACATCATCAGTGATAGAAGGGAATGGGGCGTGCTCTCATGTTTTATATCAGTGACTTACCCTATTAATGTTGGTGGGAATTTTCTTGATGGTCCCTTCATTAGGCTGTTGGTCTACTGTTAGTTTATTTATCTCAGCTGGCAGTTCTTTAATTGGCCTGTTGTTCACTTCTTGATTATTGGTCTAGTCTGAATTTGAGTTGTATTCCTGCTTGGGCAACCCTTTTCCCTCCCTCCTTTGCTCTTGGAATCAAACTCCTAAAACTTTGTATGCATCATTATTTTTCAGTCCTGACGTACCTGGTGGGAAGAATTACAGGTTGATTCACAGTTAAACCCACACTATAGGGAGAAGACAAATGGTTCCTTAATAAGCCCTGAACATACGTCAGACGCACTTAGTGAATTTTCTTTAATTCTCAAGAAGATGCGTCATCCCTGAAGGGTCTCCGCTCTATCTAGATTAGAAAAAGAGAGCTTGGTGTTTCATGGGACACCAGAATTGTTCAGGGGTGGTTTAACTGGAGAGTTGAGATGGATTTAGAATTAACAGAGTTGGAAGGGACCTTGGAGGTCTTCTAGTCCAACCCCCTGCTCAGGCAGGAAACCCTACACAACTTCAGACAAATGGTTGTCCAACATCTTCTTAAAAACTTCCAGTATTGGAGCATTCACAACGTCTGGAGGCAACTTCTGTTCCACTGATTAATTGTTCTCACTGTCAAGAAATGTCTCCTTAATTCGAGGTTGCTTCTCTCCTTGATTAGTTTCCATCCATTGCTTCTTGTTCTACCCTCAGGTGCTTTGGAGAATAGCTTGACTCCCTCTTCTTTGTGGCATCCCCTGAGATATCGGAAGACTGCTATCATGTCTCCCCTGGTACTTCTTTTCATTAAACTAGACATGCCCAGTTCCTGCAACCGTTCTTCATATGTTTTAGTCTCCAGTCCCCTAATCCTCTTTGTTCCTCTTCTCTGAACTCTTTCCAGAGTCTCCACATCTTTTCTACATCGTGGCGACCAAAACTGAATGCAGTATTCCAAGTGTGGCCTTACCAAGGCCTTATAAAGTGGTATTAACTCTTCACGTGATCTTGATTCTATCCCTCTGTTGATGCAACCTAGGACTGTGTTGGCTTTTTTGGCAGCTGCTCCACACGGCTGGCTCCTATTTAAATGGTTGTCCACTAAGATTCCAAGATCCCTCTCACAGTTACTACTTGTTGAGCAAGGTACCACCTATTCTGTACCTGTGCATTCCGTTTTTGTTGCCTAAATGTAGAACCTTACTCTTTTCACCATTGAATTTCATTTTATTAGATAGTGCCCAATGTTCAAGTTTGTCAAGATCCTTCTGTATCTTGAGTCTTTATCTTCTGGAGTGTTGGCTATTCCTGCCAGCTTGGTGTCATCTGCATCTTGGAGATGCCCTGGAACTCCCTAAATTCAGAAAATGGTGGGGCCTCCTTTTCTGGGGATCTTGAAAGGTGGATGCTACCACCATGACAAGAGAGGCTTTTTATGGATGAGAAAATTTGTAGCTTGGAGTTAAACTGTGGTCTCCTCTGAGCTTGGTGGTTTGCTTGCAGATGTTTCGTGATCCAGCTATGGAACATCATCAGTGGTAGAAGGAAGTGGGGTTTGAGGAGAGGAGGACGATGACTGTGGGGTTCTTGGCTGTTTTTTTGCAGTTTCATGACCCAACTAGGTAAGCTCATCAGTGCTGGAAGGGAGGGGGTTTATGAAGAGGAGGAGGAAAAAGAAGAGGAGGAGGAGGAGGAGGAGGAAGAAGAAGAAGAAGAAGAAGAAGAAGAAGAAGAAGAAGAAGAAGAAGAGGAGGAGGAGGAGGAGGAGGAAGAGAAAGAGGATGGAGAAGAGGAGGAGGAAGAAGAGGAAGAAGAAGAGGAGGAGAAAGAGGAAAAAGAAGAGGAGGAAGAGGAAGAAGAAGAGGAGGAGGAAGAGGAGGAGGAGGAAGAAGAGGAGGAGGAGGAAGAGGAGGAGGAGGAAGAAGAGGAGGAGGAGGAAGAGGAGGAGGAGGAAGAAGAAAAGGAGGATGACGACTGTGGGGTCCTTGGTGCTCTCTGAGCTTGGTTGTTTCATTGAAGACGTTTCATCACCCATCAAGGTAACATCATCAGTGCCACAGACATGGAGAACAAAACTTGCTCTCTTCTAGCACTGATGAAACTCACTTAACAACATCTTGCTGAGCAATGCAAATTTTGGATTGAGTGTGATAAGTGTGAAAAACGGCCACAAGTCACTTTTTCCAGTGCGGTTGTAACTTTGAACGGCCACTAAACGAACAGTTGTAAGTGGAGGACTGCATGCGTTGGAGAACATTGAAAGCAGCTACCGTCTAGGTGTGAATTTCTAAGGCTGCCTTATTTATTTTTTTCCTCTTTGCAGGGACAGGAATGTACATTGAGGCCGTCCATTAATCACAGCAATAAAAGGGGCCTCCATTACGCCCAATGGCTCACCAACCACTTTGTGAAATTTTATTTATTTATCAAATTGACTGGTAAATGCATTCAAAGCTCTGAGCTTTGATCAATCATTGTCATCTGTGTACATTCGATGGACATTATGCAATCGGATTAGGCGTATTTGTGCAGTACATAGTGGTGCTTACGTTTATTCACTCATCTGCTGGCCTCATTAATTTCTTGCAATTAGAGGTTACCTAACCATGGCTTCAGGGAGGGAGGGAGGGAAGGAGAGAAGGAAGGAAGGAAGGGATGGAGGGAAGGAAGAAGGAGGAGGAGGAGGGGAAGAGAAAGGGAGGGAGAGAAGGAGGAAGGAACCTTGAGGAGGAAGAAAGGAGAAAGAGAAGGGAAGGAAGGGAAAGAAGGAAGGAAGGATGAGGGGAAGGGAGGGAGGGAAGGAAGGAAAGAAAAAAGGAAGGAAAGAAGGGATGGAGGAAAGGAAGAAAGAGGAGGAGCGAAAGAGGAAGATGAAGAGAGGGAGGAAGGAACATTGAGGAGGAAGGAAAGAGAAAGAGAAGGAAGGGAAGGGAAGGAACGAGAAGGAAGGAAGGATGAGGAGAAGGGAGGGAGGGAAGGGATGGAGAAAGAAGGAAGGAGAGAGAGAAGGAATGAAGGAGAAGGAAAAGGAAGGAAAGAGAAGGAGGCAGAAAGAAAAGGAGAGAGAAGGAAAGAAAGAAAGGAGGGAAGGAAGGATGTGGGGAGAGAGAGGGAGGGGGAGGGAGGAAGGAAGAATGAGGGGAGGGAAGGAAAGAGAGAGAGAAGGAAAGGGAGGGAGGGAGGAAGAAAGGAAGGAAGAAAGGAGGAGGGAAGGAATATCCATCAATCTATATATCTACCTTCCTATCTCAACCCAACCTACCTCACAAAACTGTAGTTGGGAGGATGGCAAGATTAACTTTGAATCTCAAAATCTTTCCTGCCTAGGTAGCCAATCAATCAATCAATCAATCAATCAATCAATCAAAGGCACATTCACTTTTGAACCTCAGTTCCCAGAGCAGCCCCTGACCTATAATACAACCTGACTCTTTAGATCTGATTCCAGACATATATTTCCTTCGGATCGAGAACTGCTTGCAAATGGAGCGACAGTCAGTTAAGGACTCCAGGTTTCCAGGGGCTACGATTAAGGGAAGAGGCTTAGCAGGAAATGAAATCAAACCAGGAAAGCTTTCCAGACTTTGAAAATATGAAATCAGCAATTACAGTCATAACTTGACTGTAACTCCTGATGGAATCAAAGGAAAGAATCAAAGGCCCAGGAAAGGAGACAGTGGATTCAGTGGCACTGGTGTTAAATTGGTACTCAGGATGGAATATTTATATATTCCATATATTTCATATATATATATATATATATGAAAATTATCATCTTTGTCCATTATGGATGAAGTATGTGTTGGTTAGGCAGTGGTTGGTCAGGTCCAGGATGTGTTTAGCGGGGGTTGTATTTGTTCTGGATGGCTGTCAAGGCTTCTTTTATAGGCACTTGGGTGAAGAGGGATATGACATCGAAGCTCATGAGTAGGTCGCTGGGTTGTATGTTTTGTTTCTTTATTGTTTCTATGAAGTGGAGTGAGTTTTGTACGTGTGAGGTGATGGATTCTGCGTAGGGCTGGAGTTGTTTGGCGAGGAATTTGGCAAGATTCTGTGGAGGTGAGCCTATGGAGCTGACTATGGGTCTCAGTGGTGTTCCTTCTTTGTGTATCTTGGGGAGGCCATAGAGTTTGGGGCATCTGGGAGATTTCTCTCTGGGGATGACATACTTCATCCATAATGGACAAAGATACAAACAGATAGAAGGAGCACCCATGGGATCACCCCTCTCGCAAACTTGTACATGGAACATTTTGAAACTAACGCCTTAGATAAATCTGAACACAAACCCAAACTCTGGCTTAGATACGTTGATGATACTTTCGTGATTTGGCCACACAGGAAAGAAAAACTGGACAACTTCCTCACACATCTCAACACCCCAAAATACAATTCACCATGGAAATAGAAGCAAACAACCAACTTCCCTTTCTGGATGTCCTAATCTACAAAAAACCCAATGGCTCCCTAGGACACACCATCTACTGCACAGATCAACTCTGTAGCCAAGACCCTAATCTCCAGAACCAAACGCCTAGCCGACAAAGCCTGAAAACTGAATTACACAAACTCACAAATGTATTAATCTCCAACGGATTCCAAAGAAAAACAATTACCAACCTAATTCAAAGGAAGACTCCCCCCAAAAAACCAAGACACAGAACAGGACAATGGCATCGCCCTCCTCCCTTACATCAAAGGCACCACAGATAAAATCAGCAAAATTCTCCACAAACACAATATCAAGACAGCCTTCACCACTGACCAAAAAATAGCCAACATCTTAAGAAATCCCAAAGACAAAATCAACACCGCCCTCTTTTGGGAGAGGGGGCGGTCTAGAAATTTGAAATTTGAAATAAAGTAAAGTAAAGTAAAGCTAGAAAACCAAGGAGTCTACGAAATACCATGCAAAATCTGCCCTGCAACATACACAGGACAAACGAACAGGAGAATAAATGCACGCATCGCAGAACACAAGAACGCAGTAAGAAAAAAAGAAAAAAACTTCCTCCCTTTTCCAGCACCTTAAAGCTACAGGACATGAAATTAATTTTGAAGGAACCAGGTTAATCTCCAAAACTGAACACTTCAACAAGAGAATAATTATGGAAGCCATCGAAATAGAGAAACACCCTCACAACATGAATAAACGTGACGATACCTCCCGTCAGCAGCCCTAATCAACAAACAAGCCCCACCCACCACCCAGGCCATTACAACACAAAACAACAACGGACACCCAGCCAGCACCAATCAACACCAATCATGATACAACCACACAGCCAATCAATCCACTTACTGAAACAAAGCCAGCACTTCACATACCCCCCACCAAGATTTATAGAAAGACGTCATCTCCAACCACGCTTTAAGCCCAAAACCCAGCCTGAAGATGGCAAGTGAGACCTCGCCGAAACGTTGCCAAGACAATCTCACTCTTACATGGGAAAAGACCCGAATACAACAAGACCAGCATATATATATATATGTTTTTGTAGATTTTTATGGGTGTAGGTATGCTGGTCTTATATATATATATAATATTTGTTATATATTATATAATATTTTCATCTCTTTCAAATTAGGCAGCCTTTAAAAAAAGGGAGGGGGGGTTGAAGTGAGATTATTTTCCCTCTCCTTGTAATGTAGTCTATTTTTTGGGGAAGTGGGGAGCTTTGAAGCATCTTGTCACTTAATATCACAGATAATCTTTGACTTACAACAGCTCATTTAGTGACCGTTCCATGTCACAAGGGCACTGGATAAAAAGTGACTTAGGGCCATTTTTCACATTTACGACCGCTGCAGCATCCCTGCGGTCATGTGATCAAAATTTGCAAGCTTGGCAACTGACTCATACTTATTGTTCTGTAGGGAGAACGAGGCAGGCAGGAACTGAGGCAAGGCAGGTTGAAGCTAACACAACCTTTATTAACAGTTAAACAGGGCAAAATGTAAGGCAAACCTCGACCCGGCAAACAGCAACATTTGACAGCTGACAGCCCTTTTTATACCAGAGCTGTCAGACGCTGAACCAATAGAATGGCTGCATTCTCCCGCCAGCTGGCTGCTCGGGTTTCAACCAATCAGGAGCCGGCAATGATAGTCAATGGCGTCGTAGCCTCGAGGACTTAACACTTATGATGGTTGCAAGTGTCCCCGGGGGGGGGAGGGGGAAGCTGGATTCGCTTAACCAATTTAGCAACTGTTGTGTTTCACGGTAGGTTGCAAAATGGGGCAAAACTCACTGAACAACCGTCTTGCTTAGCAATGGAAATTTGGGGCTCAATTGTGGTTGTAACTCGAGGATTACCTGTCCCTGCAGAATGCAAATCTAATTGATATTGGCATTAAGTTCTGAGGATTTGAGTGCAGCCTGGCGCATATCCATCATACAGACCCCTTCATGAATATTCATCACCCGTTTTCCCTTCTTCTCCCGCAATAGATTTAGACAGCAAAAAAGCTGATTTAGATTCATATTCTGCAACAGCTGTTTTGGATGAATCTGAAGTATGAGAAAGAGCATAATAAATCAAAATATCCAGGTATCTGTCCTCAGAGGGGAACAAAAACAGATTGAGTGGAACGAACTTTTGGGAACAAATAGACGGTCAGGTGGAAATCAGGAAAGGAAGGAAGGAAGCAAGGAAGAAAGGAAGAAATAAAAGAAGGAAGAAAGGAAGGAAAGAGAGAAAGAGAAGGAAGAAAGAAAAGAAGGAGGAAAGTTAGGGAGGGAAGGAAGGAAGTAAAGAGAGAGGAAGGACAGAAGGAAGGAAGGAAGGAAAAAGAGGAGGGATGGAAGATGGGACGTAAGGAAGGAAGGGGAGACAGAAGGGAGGAAAGAAAGAGAGAGACAAGGAAGGAAGGAAAAAGAGAAAAAGGAAAGGAAGGAAGGAAAGAAGGAGGGAAAGAAGGAGAGAGAAGGAGGGAAAGAAGGAAGTAAAGAAGGAGTTAAAGGAGAGAGGGAAGGAAAGAAGGAAGTAAAGAAGGAGAGGGGGGAAGGAAGTAAAGAGGGAAATGAAGGAGGGAAGGAGGGAAGGAAGGAAGGAAGGAGAGAAGGAAGGAAGGAAGGAAGGAAGGAAGGAGCCTGATTTTCCCCCCACATTTTCCCATCTTAAATTACATCTGTCCCTTTTTTGTCTTAATTTCAAATTGTTTGGAAACATTGGTCTGAAATCTTAAAATTCATTTTGCTGTCTATAATGATGTCTCTATGGTTTTGCTTCATACTCTTCAGTCTTTGCTCACCTGGCTATTAAAATAGTGCAGTGTGGCACACTTTTAGTTAATATAAGTATGTTTTGATTGCTTGAGTTTTCTATGCAGTTTTGCAAATAGTAATAATTGGTGAAAATTAGTAGTGTTTTAGTTTAGGTTTAATTCGCTTAATACTTCCTAGAAACCGGGAGACATTGAAGTACAGTCTCATCTTGGGGCATGGAAGTTGGGTGGGTGACTTTGAGCCAGGAGATGGTGAGTTCTAGTTCCATCTTAGACATGAAAAAGAGGAGATGAAGGATTATTAGATATATTTTCTGTCTAGAGTTATTTATAAAAAGAATGAAAGGCAAGATATAAAATCTTCTCTATATAAAAAAAAAGTGTGTGTGTGTGTGTGTGTGTGTGTGTTTGTGTGTTCCAGCATAACTCTGGAACACCTTGAGCAATTTCAACCAAACTCGGTACACAGATGACTTACACTCTGGAAAAAAATACTGTGGGGGTAAGGCACCCCTAACACCCCTCGGGTGTGTGTTCTGTTAAGATACAGCCTGTTGTGCTTTAAAGTGGCTTCTACTGTACTGCCATAAAGTGTCTTCTACTGTAGAGCACAGTGGAGTTGCCATGGTAACGGCTTCACAGTACTCCACAAGTGGGCTCCCTCTGGTAAGGGGGGTAAATACAACATTAGAAATTACATTTGGTCCGGACATTTCCCCCCTATAAATAAATACCCAGGTAATGCCAGGTTATTGGATAGTTACTTATAACAATAATAAAATTGGGATTAAAAAGACCCAATCTTAAAAAAAAAAAAAGACCTATTCCCATGGAAATAAGTAAATATAAATATGTGACTGGGCTTTTCTAACTGGGCTTCTAATAACCCTGCCTTTTTACCTTCTTATCACATGAAGGCAAGACAAATCTGGATTTTAAAGATGATGATGATGATGATGATGATGATGGGGGAACTGGTGCTGTACATTATCAAAATAGCTTTTTTGATGTCTCTGGTCCATTGGTCGAAGAAAAAAAAATCAAATGGTTCTTGGTGTTTTCCTAGGATGCTATTTACAACTTCGTCTCATTCCTAAATTTTTGTCCTGTTGGTTCGAAGTGAACAGTCCCACGAATTAAGTTAATTGCAGGACGGAAAGGACCTTGGAGGTCTTCTAGTCCAACCCTCTGCTCAAACACCAGACTTTTCACTGCTGCAGACACACCGACAGATTACTCCCCCCATTGGGCCCAGATCGGGTGATCCGCCCATCCACCCAGACGCTTCTGCGCAGGCGCACGAACAAACTGGTAGTAAAAAAAAAAAAAATGGAAACCCACCACTGGTTACAACCATTCGCTTTGCAACCATCTGAAGTTCCAACGGCAGTGGAAAACGTGACTTACAGCCAGTCCTTGCGGTGGCAGCATCCCCTCCCTCCCCACTCCGTGTTTAAAATGCAGATGCTTGGCAACTGGTTCTTATTTAGGAAGTTTGCAATTGTCCCGGGGTCACGTGATTTCCCTTTTGCGACCTTCCCATCCCGCTTCCAGCAAATAAAATCAACGGGGAAAGCTGGATTCACTTCACGGCCCTGGGATTCACTTAACAACCACAGTGATTTGTTTAAGAACTGCAGATATACACTTAAGCAAAAAACCCCAAAAGGTTATAAAATCAGGTGTGCACTGATGTTGTTACCTAGATAGGTAATGAAATGTCTGCAAGCAAACAACCATGTTCAGAGAGCGCCAAGGATCCCACAGTCTCCTCCTCCTCCTCCTCTAGCACTGATGATATTACCTAGATGGGTAATGAAACATCTGCAAGCAAATCACCAAGCTCAGAGAGCACTGAGGACCCCATAGTCGTCCGTCCTCCTCCTCTCGCTCTCTGCAAACCCTGTTTCCTTCTATCACTGATGATGTTCCCTAGTTGGGTCCTGAAACGTCTGCAAGAAAACCACCAAGCTAAGAGAGCACCAAGGACCCCACAGTTCTCCTCCTCTTCCTCCTCCTCCTCCCTGCACCCCTCTCCCTTCTAGCCCTGATGATGTCCCCTATCTGGGTCTTGAAACTCCTGCAAGGAAAGCACCCAAGTTCAGAGACCCCTCCCCAGGTATCCGAGTTACAGATATTCTCTTCTCTACGGGTTCCTACTACATCGAGGATTTTGCATAGCCAAGGCTCAACATACTTATTGACACAATGAATATTAGGGGACTGTGAATAATGGATCGCTCTCAAGGAAAGAGAAGAAGGATATCTAAACGCCTGAGAAAGATCAAATACGCTAAACTCTCGGGATAGGGAAACATGGTCCAGCGCGATCTGGAAAACTTACCATTTCTCTGCTTCAGGCGGAAAGGCGGGAATTTTCCATCCTTAATGCGAAGCATTGAATTAATCAAGCACTTCGGGAACGCCAGTGAGAACCGAAAAGGACACCCGAAGAAAATCATATACACAGCTCTGGGCCTTTCTTTCTTTTCTTCAATCTTTACAAACCAAAGCAGAACTAAAATCTAAAATACTAGTAGAATATAGAAAAGCAACACGGTTAATTAACAAATGAAATGACTGGTATTCATGCTTCTCCGGGTAATTACATTTATAAGCTGGGCTTGCAAAAATAGAACAGACCATTGATTCCTGCTTATCCATTTAAGCTGCCCCTTTCCCGGGGTCACGCACAGCTAGTCCTTGACTTACGGCCACAATTGAGATCAGAATTCCTGTTGTTAAGCAAGGGGATGGTGATGAAGCGGACATGGGGGCCGCAATTTTATGAGAGCGCTTTGTTGTTGTTTTTGGCTCACCGGTTGTTAAGAGAGTCACTGCCATTGAGAAGTGAATCACACAGTCGTAAAGTGAAACATGCAGTCAATAAGCGAATCAGGATTTCTCTAATGACTTTGCTTGTGGGAGGGCTGGCTGGGAAGGTCACCGAAGATGGTCACATGGATGATACGATGTCGTAAGTGTGAGGACTGGTCCAAATTTTAGATCACATGACCATGGGAATGCTGCTGCGTGAGCGTGAAAAAAAGAGCCACTTTTTTTCAGCGCCGTTGTAACTTTGAGTGTTTGCTAAACGAGGACTACCTGTCACTCTGAAATTTCTCATTCACACTTAGATTTCCAGCGAGAGGGAAGCCCGATGAATTATTAGATTGCCCTCCAGGAGAAGAAGGGAAGGAAGAGGTAACAAATAGGAGGACATACATAGGTAGTCCTCAACTTACAACAGTTCATTTAGTGACTGAAGTTACGCTGGCACTGAAAAAAGTGGTTTATGAATGTTTCTCACACTTAACAACCAATGCAACATCTCCATACTCATGTGATCAGAATTCAGACGCTTGACAGTTGACTCATATTTATGACGGTCACAGGGTCATGTGATCCCTTTTACGACTTTCTGGCAAGCAAAATCAATGGGGAAGCCAGATTCACTTAATGACCATGTGACTTACTTAACAACTGAAGTGTTTCACTCAACAAGTGTTGCAAGAAAGGTCTTAAAATGAAGCACTTAAAGCTGTCTTGGTGAGCAATGAAGACCTTGGCCTTGATTGCGGTCGTAAGTCGAGGACTACCTGCATGGGGCTTGAAATGCACCATTAAAATCCAGCATCTTGATTTTCCTGACCCCCACTCCCCGAGACCCCAAATCTGATGTTGTCAATCTCTCATTGACAACATCAGATGTTTTACCAAAAAAATCAATTATTTCCTGCTGCTTATCCCATCCCTCCAGGCCTTTTCAAATCATGCAAAACTACAGAGCTCAAAGCGTAACAAAAGCTTAAAATCCAAAGTCGAAATCAAACTCTAAAATCATTAACACTTAAAAGCTTAACGGAAGAGATGCTGGGTTTTTTTTTTTTTTCCCTTTGGTCTTCCCGGCTGGTTCTCAGACTGATAAAGCAAGATTTATTGAGATAAGATGGATGGATGAACTTCGGAAATGGAATGATTTGTTAGGTTTCTCTTTCCAACAAATACTCTGACAGAGGCAGAACTTATGGTACTGATAGTGGGAAACTTGCAACTGACTGTTTACAGAATAGAATCCGGAAAATAAACCAGTCTTTCTTTCTTTCTTTCTTTCTTTCTTTCTTTCTTTCTTTCTTTCTTTCTTTCTTTCTTTCTTTCTTTCTCTCCCTCCCTCCTTTTCTCTTGCCTTCTCATGCCCTCTTTCTCCTTCTTCTCTTTGCCTTCTCTCTCTCCTCCCTCCCTCCCTTACTTTCTCCCTCCCTCTTTCCAATCTAGTACTCTTCTTTGCCCTTCTCTTTTCTTCTGTCCCTTCACCCTCTCCTCCCTCCCTTCCTTTCTTCTTTCTTTCCTCCCTCCCATCTTTCCATCTCCTCTCTTCTTCCCTTTCTCCTTCCACTTCTCTCTTCACCTTTTCCTCCCTCCTTCCCTCCCTCTCCCCCTCCCTCTCTATGTATCATGATCTATCTTTTTTATTATCTATCTGTTTCTGATTATCTATCCATCCATCCAGTGTTGGAATTCATTTTTTTTTACTACCTGTTCTGTGGGCGTGGCTTGGTGGGTGTGGCAGGGGAAGAATACGGCAAAATCCCCATTTCCTCCCAATCAACTGGGACTCGGGAGGTAGAAAATAGATGGTGGCGGGGCCAGCCAGAGGTGGTATTTGCCGGTTCTCCAAACTACTCCAAAATTCTGCTACTGGTTCTCCAGAATAGGTCAGAACCTGCTGAATACCCACCTCTCCATTCTTACATATATCCAGTCATGTCTGTCTGTCTGTCTGTCTGTCTGTCTCCGTCCCTCCCTCCTTCTTTCTCCCACCTTTCTCCAGTGGTGAAATTCAAAACGTTTTACTACCAGTCCTGTGGGCGTGGCTTGGTAGGCATGGAAGGGGAAAGATACTGCAAAATCTCCATTCCCACCTCATTCCTGGGGGGTGGATATTGCGAAATCTCCATTCCCGCCCCACTCAGGAGCCAGGCAGAGGTGATATTTGGCGGTTCTCTGAACCACTTAAAATTTCTGCTACCTGTTCTCCGGAATCTGTCAGAACCTGCTGGATTTCACCCCTGCCTTTCTCTCCACCTCTTTCTCTCTTCCTCCCTCTCCCCCTCTCTCATCCATTAGTCAACCTACCTGAGGTTTGAATTTCAATGGTCCAGAAAAGATTTACCATCTTGAACCTAACCTGCCAACACACCGGATTTCCTTAATTTAGAAAAAAACGTTTCTTTAAAAAGCCTCTTTAAGCTTTTTTCATTAGGGAGAAAGAAGAAACTGAGTTTTCATTCATTCTGCCTTTTCAAATAAACTAACAAGCTGCATTTTTCCAGCCTGATTGATTAATTAAGTTGTTCCTTTTGATGATATAATTTTCAGATTTAGAAGCTGCTCTCTCCTCTGGAAATAGAGTTAAAAGGAACATTGCTGCCAAAATAGATTTTTCTTGGAAAATTATAGATAAAAATGCACATTTAGAGGAAAATCCCATTAAATTGGATGCGTTTTTAGTTATTTAAAAAATCACCAACAAAATGAACTTGTGATGAAACCCTTAAAAATGTACCAACAATGTTTATTTCTTATTTATTTTCAGTTATTATATCTTTCTTATTCCATCTTTATTATTAATTATAAGTGGCTCAAGGCACCAAACATACCTCCTCCCTCCTCCTATTTTCACCGTCAACAATGACCCAGTGAGGAGGGTGAGGTTGAGAAAGAGGGACTGGCCCAAATTCATCCAGCTGGCTTTCATGTCTAAAGCGGGACTAGAACTCACCGTCTCCTGGTGACTGGCCCAAAGGCAGCCAGAAGCTTTTGTATCTAAGTTGGGACTAGAACTCACTGTCTCCTAGTGATTGGCCCAATCACCCAGCTGGCTTTTATGCCTAAAGTGGGACTAGAACTCACCGTCTCCTGTTTCTAGCTTGATGCCTTCACCACTAAACAATTTGGCTTTTGTAGAAAAATAAAAAAATAAAATAAAAATAAAATAAATAAATGGAAATCTTAGTGATTATTATCTTAGAAACAAACTATTTGATATAGCAGTGCCCTGAGAGAAGTTTCTATTCAGCTCTATACTATCCTGAAGTTCAGTTTTATATGACTGGTGGACTTCGACTTATGACCAAAGTGAGTTTTTTTAAAGTGAACTTTGCTCCATTTTATGACCTTTCCCACCACACTGCAGTTGTAAATGGGTAACATGGATGTTAAGTGGGTTCCACCTTGACCTTTGCTTGTCCGAGGTCACAAAAGGAGATCACATCACCCCGGGATTCTGCAACGGTCATAAATACGAGTCAGTTGCCAAGCTTGTGAATTTTGATCACATGACTCCGGTGTGCTGCAACAGTTGTAAGTGTGAAAAATGGTCATAAGTCCCTGTTTTCAGGGCTGTTGTAACTTTGAACAGTCATTGGACAAATGGTGGCTGGGGAATTCTGGGAGTTGAAGTCCACAAGGCTTAAAATTTGCTGAGGTTGTGCGGCAGCTGCCAGAAAAGCCAACACATGAAGTGCAGGGATGAAATCCAGCCGGTTCTGACAGGTTCTGGAGATCTGGTTGTGGAAATTTTGAGTAGTTTGGAGAACCGGCAAATGCCACCTCTGGCTGGCCCCAGAGTGGGGTGGGAATGGGGATTTTGCAGTATCCTTCTCCCAGGAGTAGGATGGGAATGGAGATCTTTCCCTGCCACGCCCACCAAGCCTCGCCCACCAAGCCACACAATGCCCACCAAACCACGCCCACAGAAACGGTAGTACAAAAAATTGAATTTCACCACTGGTGAAGGGTTAATGCCACTTTATAAGGCCTTGGTAAGGCCACACTTGGAATACCGCATTCAGTTTTGATCACCACGATGTAGAAAAGATGTGGAGACTCTAGAAAGAGTGCAGAGAAGAGCAACAAAGATGATTAGGGGACTGGAGGATAAAACATATGAAGAACGATGGCAGGAACTGGGTATGTCCAGTTTAATGAAAAGAAGGACTAGGGGAGACATGATAGCAGTCTTCCAATATCTCAGGGGTTTCCACAAAGAAGAGGGAGTCAAGCTATTCCCCAAAGCACCTGAGGGCAGGACAAGAAGCAATGGGTGAAAACTAATCAAGGAGAGAAGCAACTTAGAACTGAGGAGAAACTTCCTGACAGTTAGAACAATTAATCAGTGGAACAGAAGTTGCCTCCAGAGGTTGTGAATGCCCCAACACTGGAGGTTTTCAAGAAGAGGTTGGTGCACAATTTGTCTGAAGTGGTGTAGGGTTTCCTGCCTGAGCAGGGGGTTGGACTAGAAGACCTCCAAGGCCCCTTCCAAATATGTTTTTCTGTTATTTTCTGTTAACACTGATTTACAGAACTTGTGGCCTCCCTTTTGCTGGTCAAGCCATGACGGGACAGCTTCCTCTTTGGGATGCTCGAATCGCCATGCCTGTCAGAGCAGGGGGTTGGACTAGATAACCTCTGGGGTTTTTCTCAATGTAATGGAAGAATATAAACTGCCACTCTTTTTTCCCCCAGGCTGAATATTTTATAAAGTTCTTTTTTTTTCAGTGTCATTGGCACAGTGGAATGATTGCCAAACAAATGTTTTAAAGGTGTGTTTTGTGGTCCTTGCAGAAACCGGATAACTAGCATCCAAGTGAAGCTAACTGCGTCCATTCCAGCCTTTGCAAACTGGATTTCTGTTGCAAAAATGAAACATGGGATGACTCTAAAAAACAGGATGAGCTTACTTAACAGCCTATTATATTAACCAAATAAGTTGGGCTTCATTAAACACTCCGATGACCCTGCTATAATAAATTGGAAAAACTTCTTTAAATATAATCCGGCAATAAAATAGACCAGGAACAGCCATAAATGAAATTTCTGAGAAATCAAGGGAGACACGGCACAATTTGCAAAGGTGGCTGCATCCCGGGGTCATGTGGTCCCCATTTTATGCCCTTCTTACAGGCTTCTGGCAAGCAGAGACAATGGGGATTCGCTTTACGACCACAAGATTTCACTTAATAACTGCAGGAATTCGCCAAACAGGTGTGGCCAAAAAGATCAGGGAAAATTGATTCTTTTAAGAACCGTTGTGCTTAGCCATGGAAATACTGCGGTCGTAAGTTGAGGACTCGCTTTGTGTAAAATCAAGCTAAAGGTAGTCCTCGACTTGCAATGGTTCATTTAGTGACCGTTCAAAGTTGCAACAGCACTGAAAACTCTGACATACGACTGTTTTTCAAAGCTATGACCTTTGCAGCATCCCTATGATCGGGTGATCAAAATTCAGCCTCTTGGCATTTGATGCACATTTACGACGGTGGCAGTGTCCCAAAGTCATGTGATCCCCTTCTGTGACCTTCTGACAAGCAAATTCAATGGGGGAAGCCAGATTCACTTAACAGCCGAGTGACTAACATCAACTGCAGTGATTCGCTTAACAACTGTGGTAAGAAAGATCGTAAAATGAGGCAAAACTCACTTAGCGACTGAATTTTTGGGCTCCATTGTGGTTGTAAGTCAAGGACTACCTATATAGAGCCAATTATCCAGGCTCTCAGCTTCTTCCTCTTACGAGCCCTTGGAAGCAGCTGCTGTTGGTTGTGTGGATCCAGGAGTCAACTTTAAAACTCATGGACTTCAACTCCCAGAATTCCTGGCTGGAGAATTCTGGGAATTGAAGTCTATGAATCTTAAACGTTGCCAGATTTGCAGATCCCAAAACTAACTCAAAGAATTAATTTGGATTAATTGGTTTAGAGATCAGGCTGTTAACTGAACCCCCTCAGACAGTCGGTTTGGCAGGAAAGGGAATAAGGTAATTTTAATTAAGCAAAACACTCATGCAATGCTGGCTGCTTAATTAGTGGTATCATTGACTGGATCTTATTAACTTAAACCGATTGGAAAGATTTGTCTTAATTTGGTGCGTGAATCGATAGAGGGATGACACTGATTTCGAGTCGAGGCAGGACAGGTTCCAGCTTGTTAAAATTGCCTTGCCTTCTTTTATTATGCAGGTAGCAAGAATTTGCCAAAAGGGGTTTACTTCATTTTACGACTTTTATTTCCACCGTTGCTAAGTGAATCACTGCCATTGTTAAGTTAGTCACAGGGTTATTAAGCGAATCTGACCTCCCCATCGATTTTGCTTGTCAGAAGGTCGCAAAAGGGGATCGCGTGACCCCCGGACACTGCAAACCACGAGTCAGTTGCCAAGTATCTGAATTTTGATATTTGGACAGCTCCCCAAAATCTTACAGGGAGAGGTGAACAGCTATCTTCTGATTTATTCTCTTCCTAAATATAATTTAGTAGCGGATAACCCGGTGTTGCTTGGGTATTTATTTATCCTAATCCTGTATTAGACAAGAAAAGCCCTGATTTTTTTAAAAATGTCCGGACCAAACGTAATTTCTAATGTTGCATTTCCCCACTTACCAGAAGGAGCCCCCCGGTGGAGTATTGTGAAGCCGTTACCATGGCAACTCCACTGCGGTGCACAGTAGAAGCCATTTTACAGCAGTACGGTAAAAGTCATTTTAAGGCACAACAGTCTGCATCTTAACAGAACACCCTCCAAGGGGCTTTAGGGGTGTCTTACCCCCACAGAATTTGCTTCCAGAGAGTAAGTCATGTGTATAACGAGTTTGATTGAAATTGGTCCAGGTGTTCCAGAGTTATGCTGGAAACATACACAGCCATTTATATTTTTATATATTTAGTTTTATATATTTAATTTTTTACATTTTATATATTAGATTTTTTAGGAATTCATATATATATATTCATACATATATGTATTCACATACATACATACATACAATTTAATATCCAGTTTTAAAGCCTGCATAATTGGCTTCATTTCTGACTTTGTTCAATCTATTGACGCTTTCTTCTATATTTGCAAGGGGTATTGTGAATTAATGACATCCAGATGGGGGAAAAGGACAGTCTGAAGGTGCCTGCATTATTTTACCCAATCGTCTTTTCGTGAGGTGATTTAAAAAAAAAAATGTCAGGAAGCACATTTACAATTTGCACAATCCTAAAGCACACAGGGAAATTGACTGCACAGATTGGACCCAGTTTTAATGTTTAAATTAATTTTTGTCATGTTGGATCAGCGCATATCAACCAGCTTGATTCCAGACTGCGAGGACTCGGGCTTTCAAAAACTTGATGGTAATTCTGCCTTTGCCTTATAATTTCTCACACACGCTTTTATTAATTGTCTTCCTGGCAACAGGCTGTAAAAATATATGTGCCAGGAGAACAGTAATAAAACATTGAGATTCACTCTGAAGCACAGATGGTCTCTCTTTCTAACAAAAATCCAGTGTTTCATTTCCATTTTTTTCAGGATTTTCTGTGCTTAGGAAAATCGGGGTTGGGAACCATGGACTCCTAGGACTGGAAGGCACCTTCGAGGTCATCTAGTCCAACCCCCTGTCCTTATTTCATTCAGGACAAATAGTTGTCCAATCTTTTCTTGAAAACACAAAAATATTCCAATTCTGTTATCATATTGCCCCTTCCTTCACCAGGTGTGTTAAACTACAATTCCCTAATTTCTACTGATATGGGATCTGAAGTCCAATTCCACTGGCGAACACCATGGAAGTGTGCTTTGTTTTCTAAGAGAGATCTTGGTTCTTTCTCCTTCAAAATGGGAAGAGCTTAGAGACTTGTGAATAATGGGAACTGTTGAGGTGGCCATATTTAAGTTTGATCCAGAATTGTGTGGAATTGGGTATTAAGTGGTTGCATACTTGCGAGTGGGACACGGTGGCTCCGTGGCTAAGATGCTGAGCTTGTAGATCCGAAAGGTCGGCAGTTCGGCGGTTCGAATCCCTACTGCCGCGTAACCGAGTGAGCTCCCGTGACTTGTCCCAGCTTCTGCCAACCTAGCAGTTTGAAAGCATGTAAAAAATGCAAGTGGAAAAACAGGAACCACCTTTGGTGGGAAGGGAACAGCGTTCCTTGCACCTATTGGGCATTAGTGTCGTGCCACGCCACATGACCACGAGACATTTTTGGACAGCGCATTGAACTCTTCGGCTTTGGAAAAGGAGATGAAGCACTGCCCCCCCCCCCCCCCCCTAAGTCGGGAACGACTAGCATGAATATCGTGAGGGGAACCTTTCCTTATTCTTAGTGAGAGACAATGAAGCAGATATTGGTAGTTAGGTTGAATTGTGGGTTCTTGGAATACTCTCTGAGCCTAGCTGGTGTTTTTTGCAGACGTTTCATAACCAAACTAGATACCGTCATCAGTGCTACAAGGAGTGGGGGGGCTTGTGGAGAGGAGGAGGAGAAGGAGGGGATGGGGGAACGTGTGAGGGGTGATTGTGGAGTCCTTGTTTTCTCTGAGTTTGATGGTTTTCTTGCAGACGTTTCATGGACACCAACTAGATAAACATTGTCAGTGCTATAAAGGGAGTGTGGGCTTGTGGAGAGGCGAGAGGAGGAGGAGGAGGAGGAATGAGGAGAGGAACGGAGGAGGGGGGGGAGGGTGGGGGGAGGAGGAGGAGGACATTGGAATTCTTGGTGTCTTGCAGACTATTCAATGACCCAACTAAGGATAAAAACCATCACTACTATAAAGGGAGTGGGAATTTGTTCTCTGTTTATTTACAGGGAGCTGTCAGTATTTGGTGACATTTTTCATTCCTTCTTCTTGGTAATTTTCCTTTATTAGGATAATATTTTCTCACTAGTTGTTTTTTGTCTGTAACTTAATCCTCGTGTTTATCTATCTGGTGGCACGCTGGCTGGAGAGGAGTGTTTCTGATCTTTCAGTTTCCTTCTTTATCTTTTTATTCCTTTGTCCCTTTTTCGAAAGTTCCGTAATGTGGTTTATCTCCATCTATCATAGGCTGGGAGGCTCTGGGAAATTCTGGGTGGGAGCTAAAGTAAGTGAATAAAGAAAGAAAGAAAGGAGCGGGGGGTGGTGGGGTCGGGGGGGGAGTGGCTGGAGAGGAGTGTTCTGATCTTCAGTTTTCCTTCTTAGCTTTATTCTAGTCCCTTTCGAAAGTCCGTAATGGTGGTTTATTCTCCATCTATCAATGGCTGCTGGGAAATTCTGGGAGCTAAAGTGTCCACATCTCTCTCTTCATGTTGCTGTAAACAGGTGGGAGAAGCACATGACACTGAGAGCTTTAAAAATTGAAGGCGGGTGGGGGGGGAGGAGGAGGACAGTGGAATTTCTGGTGTTCCCCTTGCAGACGTTTCATCCAATGACCCAAACTAAGTAAACCATCACTCTGCACAGAAAGAGGGAGGGGGAATTTGTGTTTCTCCTGTTTATTTACAGAGAGCCTGAGTCCATATTCGGTGCCATTTTTTCTTCTTGGTAATAATTCCTTTATAGGATAAATAATTTCTCTCCTAGGTTAGTTTGTCTGGTAATTAATAATCCTGGTTTAAATTTTATTTCTGGTGGCTTCGCTTGCTGGAGTAGGGAGTGTTTCTGATCTTACAGTTTACCTTCCTAGCTTTAAAATTCTTGTCCCTTTCGACAAGGTCCCGTAATGTGGTTTATCTCCATTCAATCATGGCTGGCACTGGGGAAATTCTAAATTCGTGACCAAAGTCCCACAACTCACTTCAATGTTTGCTCACATGGAGAGTGAAGAAGCAACAGAGACCTGAGAGCTTTAAAAATGCAAGAATTTCTCAGCTTTCCTGTATAACTTCTTGGCTTGAGTGACCTCAATTGAAATTGCGAATGGAGCATACAGTATAGGAGGCCCAAGGCAACACAATATGCTTTTCACTAAGGTGTTTAGAAGAAAGAGCAGAGGAGTTGCAACCTCATCATGATTCCTCTCTGTCCTGCCTGTCAATTTAAGAAAGAGGAAGAGATGGAAAAAAAACAGGCCAGGTGGGGTCTCTTCTGGAAGGCTCTCTGAGCTTGGTATTTTCTATGCAGACATATCATGACCCAAACTACAACTACGTAACATCCTCTGATTGGTATACAACGTCAAAGCACTGCACTCAACCACGCAATCACCAGAAACTCCCCAACCCCCGGAAAGCGCCTACCACACCCTGAAACTTGGCCACGTACATTTGCCTCTTGCTTGCATAGGTGGCTAACACATAATAAGAGGAATTTTTTTTCAAAAATGACCATCAATCATTTAAGTATTTCTTATACAGTGATTTAACACTCTCTGATGCAATGGATTCTGCTCCCTCTATCCCTACCTGAAAAGAAACTCCAAACCTTCCAAATTGCCCCTTAATTAACATGGCCAATCGTCAATCTAAGAGTTAAGACATACTATACTACTACTCTATGTCCTACTACTTCCCCCTCTTCTCTCCCCTCTCTCCTCTTCGTTCGCTCCCCACCTTGAAAAGCAACTCTGTTCCAACTGCCCATTCCTCAAATTCCGGTTCCACACTAGTTTCCAAACTGAAAACTGGCATAGACTTTTTCCCACTCCATCGCACTCAGGTGCGAATTCTGGGCCTACCTTAGAATACTAAACGTCCGCTGAAACAAATAATTATATACTAAAAAAACGTC
>JAKRSK010006261.1:0-120447 GCA_029891615.1 Natrix natrix natrix | reverse complement strand
AGTGTGGTGTTTTTTGTGTGAGAGAGATTATTATTATTTAGTTGGTTATTCTCTGTGTCATACATACATATTGATATCAAGTAGGACAAAGAAGCACGGATAATGAAACTTATCAATCAGCCTGTAGAGAGGGGTACTGAGCTCTCAGGGTCACTAACGTGGTCAGTCCGCAACATAATTGACGTATTTATTGACGTGGAGAGAAGTGATTTGATGTATTATTTTTGAGACTTCGTCTATGTCTATATTGAGAGAGAGAGACTTTACTTGTGAGGTGAGCTATCCTGAGAGTTGCAATATTGTAGTGTCTCTGGTGACAGCAGATGTTATTTACAAGTATTCTGTGAGTGGAGTCATCTTTATCTATAGGACAAATTAGGTTATTCAGGTCTAGGGACACGAGGAACATATTAGGATTCAAATATGATATTATCACATGGGTTTTGTAGGTAGTCTTATGACAGGAGATAACATGGAGACAGCACACAAACAGATTATCTACACAACAAGTAGGTAGGTGTGTGGTGACTCATACTGTTTTGAGAGACAAAGCAGACATTTCTTTGAATAGTATTATAAACATGTCAAATTATTAATAATGTATGGGACTGCTAGATAGTACACATTTTATGATTTAATATACATCATAAATTTGTGTGGGAACATGCGTTGGGTTTCAGTGGGTATGAGATTGGGTATTTAGATAGTACACAGACAAGTAGAGTGTAGTAACCAATATTTGTTGGATAGATATTAGTGTATATTTATGAGTATCTGAAGTTATTATGTAGAATATGACCACTTTTTTGACTATTATACATTCTAAATACAATGATCTGTGGACAAGTAGTGAGGATGTATTGGTGGTGATATCGGTTTTAATACGAGGACACACATTCAAATACTCTAAGAGTTGAAGGGGTTTATTTTTGTTTTGGAATTTTTTTCACAGTATAGCTTGCTAGACAGTAACATAACGAATATTCTCATTATCTATATTGTATGACTCGATGTGTCTTTATATTCTATTTTATCTGGGAGTGAGACAGTAGAGTAGACATTGAGACATTATTCAGTTATAACTTCTGATGTGAGGGGCTCATTTCTGTCTGTATGCATAACTAAGACATGATATCTGACACTGGGGTATTCGATATTCTCTCCTTACATCGATAATGGGATAGGAGAGTGGCTTATCATGTATGTATATTGTGAGTAGCAAATGAAAACAGTGTACGACATTCATTCACAGTTGAATGTTTAGTGACAGGGTGTTCATTATATACTGTTAGCAAAGAATTAGCGATTTTCTCATAAAGGAGTGATTTGAATATTTCAAGTGGCGCCATTATGTATGCACTACTGAGATTTGCAAGTAGTTGAGAAGAGTTTTCTTCTCTAGTATTAGGGAGTTCTATGGTGTTACATCTTTTATGTACTTGAGCACATACGTACTCTCTTATATGGTGATTTTTGATACTGTATGGGAGAGAGAGTGTATTGTTTGTATATTACTTATTGTCTTTGATTGAATGCTGAGACAATACAGCATTGATTACTTACACTTCAATTTATAAATGTGTTTTATTTTTGAGTCGGGAAATGCGAGGACTGTAAGCAACTAGTATAGGTGAAACAATTCTAGAGAGAGTGAAGTCTTAGAGTGTTGTACATTGTCTGGTTGGATCTGTCATATTGGAGTGAATCACACTTTAGACAGAGTCACACATACCAATTTTATTTATACAATAATTAATCTAGGACGATCGAAGTAGAGAATCATTATAAGGTAATTGAGATATCTTGATTGGGAGGAGAGTCTGCATTAAGTTGTTAAACTTATTGAATACAGTAAAGTAGTCATGGGTATGTGTCTGGTGTATGTGTGCTTATGACGAAAGAGTATACAAGATTATTAATCTTACACATAGTGGTAGGGTAATAGGTGGGACATTGTTTATCTTATATGGGAGTTGTAGGGTATGAGGAGTCAGACATATATAATATGAGGAATTCATTTGCATGAAGGGTCAGTGTAGGAGATTTCTAGTGTTAGATATTGGACACGTACTCACCAGTACAGTTATTATTATTAGGTGTGTGATGAGTTATCACGTTCATTTTGATCTCTGGGTAGAAAACACATATCATATTTCTTTATGTAAAGGTGGTAAGGTACATGTTTAGGTTATATGAGAGGTGATCTGTGACTAGATTGAGACACAGACTATTTATAATTACACTCTCATTCTTGCAGATGTTTGTATATGTGGACTTATGTATCTATATCTAGATTGTGAGTTAGAAGGTACAATGTGTATATAGATATCTAAACATTAGGTAGTGTATATGATGTGGAGTTTCATATACATTATCATGTTCGAATGACAGAGAGACATGTACACACATTTAATTATTGTAACGCACGTGGTATTAGTTACACTTAGTTTATACAGAGACATGACTGTAGTTATAATCATTTAGGTTATATGAGGATGATATGAGCGAGATGTGTTGAGAGTTCTGGTTTCTGTTGTGATGAGAGAGATACTACACATATAGACATAGTATTTGGGAGAGAGGTTGCATATTTTCACCAGTTTGTTATGCTCTATGATACATGACAGACACAGAGACAGAGTTCCTGT
The DNA here is from genome assembly GCA_029891615.1 of Natrix natrix natrix. Classification (NCBI taxonomy): domain Eukaryota; kingdom Metazoa; phylum Chordata; class Lepidosauria; order Squamata; family Natricidae; genus Natrix; species Natrix natrix. Next base: position 117,799 of record JAKRSK010006261.1, on the reverse strand, counting down.
ACACACATGTATACAGTACAGAGTTGTGAGTTTTTGTCACAGGAGGACAAAGACACAGCACGGTTTAAATGATGTGTTTCACTATGATATCTTATGTTCATGTTTGGTGAGTGTTCTTCTTATCTACTCTTCAATTAGTTGCGTCAGAGATAATGGTGGCATCTTCTTATATAATCATGTATATGATACTAGGGATCTGGGTGGGAGGAATGTTTAACTCAGAAGATATAGTACACGATGAAGAGATTTGTAACTTTACTTAGTCATTTGTAGAATTCATTTAGAGATACTATCATTCAGTAATGAGTTGACAGTCAGTGATTGGGTCTGATGTGGTTAGGAATTATCATGGACGATTTGGTGGTGGTGGTTGTTCAGTGAGTGTTGGTGTTGAGCAGAAGACACTAACACAGTGGCATATACAGTATTTGCTATTCACAAAGATCTAGAGTTGCTTTGTATTTATCTATAGGGATCATGTGAGAAGACATTATTATAATTATGTTCATTATAGCGCTTTGTTGACATAGAGTAACTGATTAGCATATATAGAGTTGGTATTATGGTTATTGACTATACTTACATACACATCACAATTGTCTTTGTTCTATTATTTTCAGTGGTGGCTTATGAGTGTGTTGAGGAGTAGTAGATCTGTGAGAGATGAGCATTGATCTGATTTGGTACAAGGGTTACATTTGTTTACTTGAGGTACTAACGGGTGTGTGTGGATCTATTTAGATATTCTGTGAAGGACAACACAGGATAGTGATGAACAGAGATATAGATTACATACTTTGAGATCATAAATTAGTACGGTAGTGTGATGATCTGTCTGAGTCACGACAGGGAGACAAGATATTATCATCTTTAGGTTCTGTATAGTATGTCAGTGCAGGCGATTAGAAGTTATGTATGTGTGTGGTATCTAGACTGTGTATGACTGGATGAAGATGGGGAGCTTGTAAGAATTGAGATCTTTATGTAGTGAGGACGCGCTCTTATCTAGTTTCGTCTGGAGGCAATAATGAGTGGACGAGAGAAATGTACATTGACTGTATTCAAGTAAGTTCAGATTAGTACGGTCTGGTTACTTTTGATTATGCAGAACTTGATATCGGAGAGTGACAGTGATAAGAGAATGACAAACATTAACACACTTATGTAGTATGTCAATGATGTTGCTCTAGGTACTATTACTCTGTTTTTAAGATTATGTCAACAGACACATGAGGAGGTCTAGTATTTGTTATGATGGAGAGGATGTGATATTATGTGTGTAATTGTAGGACTGGAAGAGAGAATATATTGTCAGTCTTTTATATTCACAGTTATAGTTTAGTGAGTACTCTGATGTATCATTACGAGAGATAATCAATTTTTTATAGGTTCTAGATGGTGTGTTTTGGAGTGTGTTGGAGAAGAGAGAGTATTATTATTAGTGTATGAGTAGGTTAGTAGAGGTTTCTGGTGTTCTTAATAAGAGTACATACATTTATTATGTGAGATTGTATAGTGTATGTATGTGTGTATGACGTTATGTGTTGAGTGACATTGAGACAGAGAGACACAGGAGATTTACTAACATGTTCTCTTCTCATCTAGATTGAGGTGGTTGTGAGTCAATGTGTGAGTGTGTGTCTCTTTCATTGTTATGGGAACACACAGTTATGCTAGATTAGTGAGGAGGTTTTGGTAATGTTGAGAGTTCTTCTTAGTAGGTCTTCCTGTTTGGTCTTTTGGTGACGTCAGACATGAATAATATACACAATCTCTAGTTTAAAGTGGGTTATAGGAGGGGTGTCTGATTATGGATACGAAGTGGGTAGTCTATAGAGAGATACTAACATTACATATATGGTTATTTAGGATATTTCTTTATGTTTGTTAGGGGTGCACACGTAATGGAACAGAGAGTCACATTATGATATTGAAAATTTCTGTTATAATATGTTGTTGGGATATTGAGGTTATTTGATTAGAATTGATGAGTGGTGTTAGTACTTGTAACACGTGAAGGTTTGATGTTAGAATAGGAAGGGGATAGGATTGTATAGGATATGGTGGGAGGTGCACTGAACCACAGTACAGAGCAGATATATTTCAGTTTATTGCGATCGAGGAGATTATAGCGTATTTTTAAGGAACTGTTGGACTCTATCATCAGGACCTATGCTCTAGTATGAACAACAGTCATGACACACTTTCACTATGTTCACTTCATATATGTGTTGGCGATTGGTTTTGTGTTTGTAATGAAAGGAGAGACACTACATTACATTAATGGAGTGGAGTTTATTAACGAGACGTGTTGGTTATTTATTTAGATTGATGTTTTGTTGTGTGAGAGAGATTATTATTATTAGTGGTGTGTTTTGTTGTGTGAGAGAGATTATTATTATTAGGTGGTGGTGGTTTTGTGTGTGTGAGAGAGATTATTATTATTAGGTGGTGGTTTTGTTGGTGTGAGAGAAGATTATTATTATTAGGTGGTGTGGTTTTGTGTGTGTGAGAGAGATTATTATTATTAGGTGGTGGTGTTTTGTGTGGTGTGAGAGAGATTATTATTATTAGGTGTGTGTTTTGGTGGGTGTGAGAGATTATTATTATTTAGGTGGGGGGTTTTGTTGTGGTGAGAGAGATTATTATTATTAGGTGGTGGTGGTTTTGTGTGTGTGAGAGAGATTATTATTATTAGTGGTGGTGGTTTTGTGTGTGTGAGAGAGATTATTATTATTAGTGGTGTGGTGTTTTGTGTGTGTGAGAGAGATTATTATTATTAGTGGTGGTGGTTTTGTGTGTGTGAGAGAGATTATTATTATTAGGTGGTGGTGGTTTTGTGTGTGAGAGAGATTATTATTATTAGTGGTGGGTTTTGTGTGTGTGAGAGAGATTATTATTATTAGGTGGGTGGTTTTGTGTGTGAGAGAGATTATTATTATTAGGTGGTGGTGGTTTTGTGTGTGTGAGAGAGATTATTATTATTAGTGGTGGTGGTTTTGTGTGTGTGAGAGAGATTATTATTATTAGGTGTGGTGGTTTTGTGTGTGTGAGAGAGATTATTATTATTAGTGGTGGTGGTTTTGTGTGTGTGAGAGAGATTATTATTATTAGTGTGGTGGGTTTTGTGTGTGTGAGAGAGATTATTATTATTAGGGTGGGTGGTTTTGTGTGTGTGAGAGAGATTATTATTATTAGGTGGTGGTGGTTTTGTGTGTGTGAGAGAGATTATTATTATTAGGTGGTGGTGGTTTTGTGTGTGTGAGAGAGATTATTATTATTAGTGGTGGTGGTTTTGTGTGTGTGAGAGAGATTATTATTATTAGGTGGTGTGGTTTTGTGTGTGTGAGAGAGATATTATTATTATTAGGTGGTGGTGTTTTGTGTGTGTGAGAGAGATTATTATTATTAGGTGGTGGGTTTTGTGTGTGTGAGAGAGATTATTATTATTAGGTGGTGTGGTTTTGTGTGTGTGAGAGAGATTATTATTATTAGTGGTGGTGGTTTTGTGTGTGTGAGAGAGATTATTATTATTAGGTGGTGTGGTTTTGTGTGTGTGAGAGAGATTATTATTATTAGGTGGTGGTGTTTTGTGTGTGTGAGAGAGATTATTATTATTAGGTGGTGGTGGTTTTGTGTGTGTGAGAGAGATTATTATTATTAGGTGGTGGTGGTTTTGTGTGTGAGAGAGATTATTATTATTAGTGGTGGTGGTTTTGTGTGTGTGAGAGAGATTATTATTATTAGGTGGTGGTGGTTTTGTGTGTGTGAGAGAGATTATTATTATTAGGTGGTGGTGGTTTTGTGTGTGTGAGAGAGATTATTATTATTAGGTGGTGGTGGTTTTGTGTGTGTGAGAGAGATTATTATTATTAGGTGGTGGTGGTTTTGTGTGTGTGAGAGAGATTATTATTATTAGGTGGTGGTGGTTTTGTGTGTGTGAGAGAGATTATTATTATTAGGTGGTGGTGGTTTTGTGTGTGTGAGAGAGATTATTATTATTAGGTGGTGGTGGTTTTGTGTGTGTGAGAGAGATTATTATTATTAGGTGGTGGTGGTTTTGTGTGTGAGAGAGATTATTATTATTAGGTGGTGGTGGTTTTGTGTGTGTGAGAGAGATTATTATTATTAGGTGGTGGTGGTTTTGTGTGTGTGAGAGAGATTATTATTATTAGGTGGTGGTGGTTTGTGTGTGTGAGAGAGATTATTATTATTAGTGGGTGGTGGTTTTGTGTGGTGTGAGAGAGATTATTATTATTAGGTGGTGGTGGTTTTGTGTGTGTGAGAGAGATTATTATTATTAGTGGTGGTGGTTTTGTGTGTGTGAGAGAGATTATTATTATTAGGTGGTGGTGGTTTTGTGTGTGTGAGAGAGATTATTATTATTAGGTGGTGGTGGTTTTGTGTGTGTGAGAGAGATTATTATTATTAGTGGTGGTGGTTTTGTGTGTGTGAGAGAGATTATTATTATTAGGTGGTGGTGGTTTGTGTGTGTGAGAGAGATTATTATTATTAGGTGGTGGTGGTTTTGTGTGTGTGAGAGAGATTATTATTATTAGTGGGGTGTTTTGTGTGTGAGAGAGATTATTATTAGGTGTGGTTTGTGTGTGAGAGAGATTATTATTATTAGGTGGTGGTTTTGTGTGTGTGAGAGAGATTATTATTATTAGGTGGTGGTGGTTTTGTGTGTGTGAGAGAGATTATTATTATTAGTGGTGGTGGTTTTGTGTGTGTGAGAGAGATTATTATTATTAGGTGGTGGTGGTTTTGTGTGGTGTGAGAGAGATTATTATTATTAGGTGGTGGTTTTTGTGTGTGAGAGAGATTATTATTATTAGTGGTGGTGGTTTTGTGTGTGTGAGAGAGATTATTATTATTAGGTGGTGGTTTTGTGTGTGTGAGAGAGATTATTATTATTAGGTGGGTGGTTTTGTGTGTGTGAGAGAGATTATTATTATTAGGTGGTGGTGTTTTGTGTGTGTGAGAGAGATTATTATTATTAGGTGGTGGTGGTTTTGTGTGTGTGAGAGAGATTATTATTATTAGGTGGTGGTGGTTTTGTGTGTGTGAGAGAGATTATTATTATTATGGTGGTGGTTTTTGTGTGTGAGAGAGATTATTATTATTAGTGGTGGTGTTTTGTGTGTGTGAGAGAGATTATTATTATTAGGTGGTGGTGTTTTGTGTGTGTGAGAGAGATTATTATTATTAGGTGGTGGTGGTTTTGTGTGTGTGAGAGAGATTATTATTATTAGTGGTGGTGGTTTTGTGTGTGTGAGAGAGATTATTATTATTAGGTGGTGGTGGTTTTGTGTGTGAGAGAGATTATTATTATTAGGTGGTGGTGGTTTTGTGTGTGAGAGAGATTATTATTATTAGGTGGTGGTTTTGTGTGTGTGAGAGAGATTATTATTATTAGGTGGTGTTTTTGTGTGTGAGAGAGATTATTATTATTAGGTGGTGGTGGTTTTGTGTGTGTGAGAGAGATTATTATTATTAGGTGGTGGGTTTTGTGTGTGTGAGAGAGATTATTATTATTAGTGGTGGTGGTTTTGTGTGTGAGAGAGATTATTATTATTAGGTGGTGGTGGTTTTGTGTGTGTGAGAGAGATTATTATTATTAGGTGTGGTGGTTTTGTGTTGGTGAGAGAGATTATTATTATTAGGTGGTGGTTTTGTTGTGTGAGAGAGATTATTATTATTAGTGGTGGTGGTTTTGTGTGTGTGAGAGAGATTATTATTATTAGTGGTGGTGGTTTTGTGTGTGTGAGAGAGATTATTATTATTAGTGGTGGTGGTTTTGTGTGTGTGAGAGAGATTATTATTATTAGGTGGTGGTGTTTTGTGTGTGTGAGAGAGATTATTATTATTAGGTGGTGGTGGTTTTGTGTGTGTGAGAGAGAGATTATTATTATTAGGTGGTGGTGGTTTTGTTGTGTGAGAGAGATTATTATTATTAGGTGGTGTGGTTTTGTGTGTGTGAGAGAGATTATTATTATTAGGTGGTGGTGGTTTTGTGTGTGTGAGAGAGATTATTATTATTAGGTGGTGTTTGTTGTGAGAGAGATTATTATTAGGTGGTGGTTTTGTGTGTGAGAGAGATTATTATTATTAGGTGGTGGTTTTGTGTGTGTGAGAGAGATTATTATTATTAGTGGTGTGGTTTTGTGTGTGTGAGAGAGATTATTATTATTAGTGGTGTGGTTTTTGTGTGTGAGAGAGAGATTATTATTATTAGTGGTGGTGGTTTTGTGTGTGTGAGAGAGATTATTATTATTAGGTGGTGGTGGTTTTGTGTGTGTGAGAGAGATTATTATTATTAGGTGGTGGTGGTTTTGTGTGTGTGAGAGAGATTATTATTATTAGGTGGTGGTGGTTTTGTGTGTGTGAGAGAGATTATTATTATTAGGTGGTGGTTTTGTGTGGAGAGATTATTATTAGTGGTGGTGGTTTTGTTGTGTGAGAGAGATTATTATTATTAGGTGGTGGTGGTTTTGTGTGTGTGAGAGAGATTATTATTATTAGGTGGTGGTGGTTTTGTGTGTGTGAGAGAGATTATTATTATTAGGTGGGTGGTTTTGTGTGTGTGAGAGAGATTATTATTATTAGGTGGTGGTGGTTTTGTGTGTGTGAGAGAGATTATTATTATTAGGTGGTGGTGGTTTTGTGTGTGTGAGAGAGATTATTATTATTAGGTGGTGGTGGTTTTGTGTGTGTGAGAGAGAGATTATTATTATTAGGTGGTGGTTTTTGTGTGTGAGAGAGATTATTATTATTAGGTGGGTGGTTTTGTGTGTGTGAGAGAGATTATTATTATTAGGTGGTGGTGGTTTTGTGTGTGTGAGAGAGATTATTATTATTAGGTGGTGGTGGTTTTGTGTGTGTGAGAGAGATTATTATTATTAGGTGGTGGTGGTTTTGTGTGTGTGAGAGAGATTATTATTATTAGGTGGTGGTGTTTTGTGTGTGTGAGAGAGATTATTATTATTAGTGGTGGTGGTTTTGTGTGTGTGAGAGAGATTATTATTATTAGTGGTGGTGTTTTGTGTGTGTGAGAGAGATTATTATTATTAGTGGTGGTGTTTTGTGTGTGAGAGAGATTATTATTATTAGGTGGTGGTGGTTTTGTGTGTGTGAGAGAGATTATTATTATTAGGTGGTGGTGGTTTTGTGTGTGTGAGAGAGATTATTATTATTAGGTGGTGGTGGTTTTGTGTGTGTGAGAGAGATTATTATTATTAGGTGGTGTGGTTTTGTGTGTGTGAGAGAGATTATTATTATTAGGTGGTGGTGGTTTTGTGTGTGTGAGAGAGATTATTATTATTAGGTGGTGGTTTTGTGTGTGTGAGAGAGATTATTATTATTAGGTGGTGGTGGTTTTGTGTGTGTGAGAGAGATTATTATTATTAGGTGGTGGTGGTTTTGTGTGTGTGAGAGAGATTATTATTATTAGGTGTGGTGGTTTTGTGTGTGTGAGAGAGATTATTATTATTAGGTGGTGGTGGTTTTGTGTGTGTGAGAGAGATTATTATTATTAGGTGGTGGTGGTTTTGTGTGTGTGAGAGAGATTATTATTATTAGTGGTGGTGGTTTTGTGTGTGTGAGAGAGATTATTATTATTAGGTGGTGGGTTTTGTGTGTGTGAGAGAGATTATTATTATTAGGTGGTGGTGTTTTGTGTGTGTGAGAGAGATTATTATTATTAGGTGGTGGTGGTTTTGTGTGGTGTGAGAGAGATTATTATTATTAGTGGTGGTGTTTTGTGTGGTGAGAGAGATTATTATTATTAGGTGGTGGTGGTTTTGTGTGTGTGAGAGAGATTATTATTATTAGGTGGTGGGGTTTTTGTTGTGTGAGAGAGATTATTATTATTAGGTGGTGGTGGTTTTGTGGTGTGTGAGAGAGATTATTATTATTAGGTGGGTGGTGGTTTTGTGTGTGTGAGAGAGATTATTATTATTAGTGGTGGTGGTTTTGTGTGTGTGAGAGAGATTATTATTATTAGTGTGGTGGTTTTGTGTGTGTGAGAGAGATTATTATTATTAGGTGGTGGTGGTTTTGTGTGTGTGAGAGAGATTATTATTATTAGTGGTGGTGGTTTTGTGTGTGTGAGAGAGATTATTATTATTAGGTGGGTGGTTTTGTGTGTGTGAGAGAGATTATTATTATTAGGTGGTGTGGTTTTGTGTGTGTGAGAGAGATTATTATTATTAGTGGTGGTGGTTTTGTGTGTGTGAGAGAGATTATTATTATTAGGTGGTGGTTTTGTGTGTGTGAGAGAGATTATTATTATTAGGTGTGGTGGTTTTGTGTGTGTGAGAGAGATTATTATTATTAGGTGGTGGTGGTTTTGTGTGTGTGAGAGAGATTATTATTATTAGGTGGTGGTGTTTTGTGTGTGTGAGAGAGATTATTATTATTAGTGGTGGTGGTTTTGTGTGTGAGAGAGATTATTATTATTAGTGGTGGTGTTTTGTGTGTGTGAGAGAGATTATTATTATTAGGTGGTGGTGGTTTTGTGTGTGTGAGAGAGATTATTATTATTAGGTGGTGGGTTTTGTGTGTGTGAGAGAGATTATTATTATTAGTGGTGGTGGTTTTGTTGTGTGAGAGAGATTATTATTATTAGGTGGTGGTTTTGTGTGTGAGAGAGATTATTATTATTAGTGTGGTGTTTTGTTGTGTGAGAGAGATTATTATTATTAGTGTGTGGTTTGTGTGTGTGAGAGAGATTATTATTATGTGTGTTGTGAGAGAGATTATTATTATTAGGTGTGGTGTTTTGTGTGTGAGAGAGATTATTATTATTAGGTGGGTGGTTTTGTGTGTGTGAGAGAGATTATTATTATTAGGTGGTGGTGTTTTGTGTGTGAGAGAGATTATTATTATTAGGTGTGGGTTTTGTGTGGTGAGAGAGATTATTATTATTAGGTGGTGGTTTTGTTGTGTGAGAGAGATTATTATTATTAGGTGGTGGTGGTTTTGTGTGTGTGAGAGAGATTATTATTATTAGGTGGTGGTGGTTTTGTGTGTGTGAGAGAGATTATTATTATTAGTGGTGGTGGTTTTGTGTGTGTGAGAGAGATTATTATTATTAGGTGGTGGTGTTTTGTGTGTGTGAGAGAGATTATTATTATTAGTGGTGGTGGTTTTGTGTGTGTGAGAGAGATTATTATTATTAGGTGGTGGTGGTTTTGTTGTGTGAGAGAGATTATTATTATTAGTGGTGGTGGTTTTGTGTGTGTGAGAGAGATTATTATTATTAGGTGGTGGTGGTTTTGTGTGTGTGAGAGAGATTATTATTATTAGTGGTGGTGGTTTTGTGTGTGTGAGAGAGATTATTATTATTAGGTGGTGGTGGTTTTGTGTGTGTGAGAGAGATTATTATTATTAGGTGGTGTGGTTTTGTGTGTGTGAGAGAGATTATTATTATTAGGTGGTGGTTTTGTGTGTGTGAGAGAGATTATTATTATTAGTGGTGGTGGTTTTGTGTGTGTGAGAGAGATTATTATTATTAGTGGTGGTGGTTTTGTGTGTGTGAGAGAGATTATTATTATTAGGTGGTGTGGTTTTGTGTGTGTGAGAGAGATTATTATTATTAGGTGTGGTGGTTTTGTGTGTGTGAGAGAGATTATTATTATTAGGTGGTGGGTTTTGTGTGTGTGAGAGAGATTATTATTATTAGGTGGTGGTGGTTTTGTTGTGTGAGAGAGATTATTATTATTAGTGGTGGTGTTTTGTGTGTGTGAGAGAGATTATTATTATTAGTGGTGGTGGTTTTGTTGTGTGAGAGAGATTATTATTATTAGGTGGTGTGGTTTTGTGTGTGTGAGAGAGATTATTATTATTAGTGGTGTTTGTGGTGAGAGATATTATTATGGTGGTGTGTGTGAGAGAGATTATTATTATTAGGTGGTGTGTTTTGTGTGTGTGAGAGAGATTATTATTATTAGTGGTGGTGGTTTTGTGTGTGTGAGAGAGATTATTATTATTAGTGTGGTGGTTTTGTGTGTGTGAGAGAGATTATTATTATTAGGTGGTGGTGTTTTGTGTGTGAGAGAGATTATTATTATTAGGTGGGTGGTGTTTTGTGTGTGTGAGAGAGATTATTATTATTAGGTGGTGGTGGTTTTGTGTGTGTGAGAGAGATTATTATTATTAGGTGGGTGGTTTTTGTGTGTGAGAGAGAGATTATTATTATTAGGTGGGTGGTGGTTTTGTGTGTGTGAGAGAGATTATTATTATTAGGTGGTGGTGGTTTTGTGTGTGTGAGAGAGATTATTATTATTAGTGGTGGTGGTTTTGTGTGTGTGAGAGAGATTATTATTATTAGGTGGGTGGTGTTTTGTGTGTGTGAGAGAGATTATTATTATTAGGTGGTGGTGGTTTTGTGTGTGTGAGAGAGATTATTATTATTAGGTGGTGGTGGTTTTGTGTGTGTGAGAGAGATTATTATTATTAGGTGTGGTGGTTTTGTGTGTGTGAGAGAGATTATTATTATTAGGTGGTGTGGTTTTGTGTGTGTGAGAGAGATTATTATTATTAGTGGTGGTGGTTTTGTGTGTGTGAGAGAGATTATTATTATTAGGTGGTGGTGTTTTGTGTGTGTGAGAGAGATTATTATTATTAGGTGGTGGTGTTTTGTGTGTGTGAGAGAGATTATTATTATTAGGTGGTGTGGTTTTGTGTGTGTGAGAGAGATTATTATTATTAGTGTGGTGTTTTGTGTGTGAGAGAGATTATTATTATTAGGTGGTGGTTTTGTGTGTGTGAGAGAGATTATTATTATTAGGTGGTGGTGGTTTTGTGTGTGTGAGAGAGATTATTATTATTAGGTGGGTGGTTTTGTGTGTGTGAGAGAGATTATTATTATTAGTGGTGTGGTTTTGTGTGTGTGAGAGAGATTATTATTATTAGGTGGTGGTGGTTTTTGTGTGTGAGAGAGATTATTATTATTAGGTGGTGGTGGTTTTGTGTGTGTGAGAGAGATTATTATTATTAGGTGGTGTGGTTTTGTGTGTGTGAGAGAGATTATTATTATTAGTGGTGGTGGTTTTGTGTGTGTGAGAGAGATTATTATTATTAGGTGGTGGTGTTTTGTGTGTGTGAGAGAGATTATTATTATTAGGTGGTGTGGTTTTGTGTGTGTGAGAGAGATTATTATTATTAGGTGGTGGTGGTTTTGTGTGTGTGAGAGAGATTATTATTATTAGTGGTGGTTTTGTGTGTGAGAGAGATTATTATTATTAGGTGGTGGTTTTGTGTGTGTGAGAGAGATTATTATTATTAGTGGTGGTGGTTTTGTGTGTGTGAGAGAGATTATTATTATTAGTGGTGGTGTTTTGTGTGTGAGAGAGATTATTATTATTAGGTGGTGGTTTTGTGTGTGTGAGAGAGATTATTATTATTAGGTGGTGGTGTTTTGTGTGTGTGAGAGAGATTATTATTATTAGTGGTGGTGGTTTTGTGTGTGTGAGAGAGATTATTATTATTAGTGGTGGTGGTTTTGTGTGTGTGAGAGAGATTATTATTATTAGGTGGTGGTGGTTTTGTGTGTGAGAGAGATTATTATTATTAGGTGGTGGTGTTTTGTGTGTGTGAGAGAGATTATTATTATTAGGTGGTGTGGTTTTGTTGTGTGAGAGAGATTATTATTATTAGTGGTGGTGGTTTTGTGTGTGTGAGAGAGATTATTATTATTAGGGTGGTGTTGGTTTGTGTGTGTGAGAGAGATTATTATTATTAGGTGGTGGTTTTGTGTGTGTGAGAGAGATTATTATTATTAGTGGTGTGGTTTTTGTGTGTGAGAGAGAGATTATTATTATTAGTGGTGGTGTTTTGTTGTGTGAGAGAGATTATTATTATTAGGTGGTGGTGGTTTTGTGTGTGTGAGAGAGATTATTATTATTAGGTGGTGTGGTTTTGTTGTGTGAGAGAGATTATTATTATTAGGTGGTGGTGTTTTGTGTGTGTGAGAGAGATTATTATTATTAGGTGGTGGTGTTTTGTGTGTGTGAGAGAGATTATTATTATTAGGTGGTGGTGGTTTTGTGTGTGTGAGAGAGATTATTATTATTAGGTGGTGGTTTTGTGTGTGTGAGAGAGATTATTATTATTAGTGTGGTGGTTTTGTGTGTGTGAGAGAGATTATTATTATTAGGTGTGGGTGGTTTTGTGTGTGTGAGAGAGATTATTATTATTAGGTGGTGGTTTTTGTGTGTGAGAGAGATTATTATTATTAGGTGGTGTGGTTTTGTGTGTGAGAGAGATTATTATTATTAGGTGGTGGTGGTTTTGTGTGTGTGAGAGAGATTATTATTATTAGTGGTGGTGGTTTTGTGTGTGTGAGAGAGATTATTATTATTAGTGTGGTGGTTTTGTTGTGTGAGAGAGATTATTATTATTAGTGGTGGTGGTTTTGTGTGTGTGAGAGAGATTATTATTATTAGGTGGTGGTGGTTTTGTGTGTGTGAGAGAGATTATTATTATTAGTGGTGGTGGTTTTGTGTGTGTGAGAGAGATTATTATTATTAGGTGGTGGTTTTTGTGTTGAGAGAGATTATTATTATTAGTGGTGGTTTTGTGTGTGTGAGAGAGATTATTATTATTAGGTGGTGTGGTTTTGTGTGTGTGAGAGAGATTATTATTATTAGGTGGTGGTGGTTTTGTGTGTGTGAGAGAGATTATTATTATTAGGTGGTGGTGGTTTGTGTGTGTGAGAGAGATTATTATTATTAGGTGGTGTGGTTTTGTGTGTGTGAGAGAGAGATTATTATTATTAGGTGGTGGTGGTTTTGTGTGTGAGAGAGATTATTATTATTAGTGGTGGTGGTTTTGTGTGTGTGAGAGAGAGATTATTATTATTAGGTGGGGTGGTTTTGTGTGTGTGAGAGAGATTATTATTATTAGGTGGTGGTGGTTTTGTGTGTGTGAGAGAGAGATTATTATTATTAGGTGGTGGTGGTTTTGTGTGTGTGAGAGAGATTATTATTATTAGGTGGTGTGGTTTTGTGTGTGTGAGAGAGAGATTATTATTATTAGGTGGTGGTGGTTTTGTGTGTGTGAGAGAGATTATTATTATTAGGTGGTGGTGGTTTTGTGTGTGTGAGAGAGATTATTATTATTAGGTGGTGGTGTTTTGTGTGTGTGAGAGAGATTATTATTATTAGGTGGTGGTTTTGTGTGTGTGAGAGAGATTATTATTATTAGGTGGTGGTTTTTTGTGTGAGAGAGATTATTATTATTAGTGGTGTGGTTTTGTGTGTGTGAGAGAGATTATTATTATTAGTGTGGTGGTTTTGTGTGTGTGAGAGAGATTATTATTATTAGTGGTGTGTTTTGTGTGTGTGAGAGAGATTATTATTATTAGTGGTGTGGTTTTGTGTGTGTGAGAGAGATTATTATTATTAGTGGTGGTTTTGTGTGTGAGAGAGATTATTATTAGGTGGGGTTTTGTGTGAGAGAGATTATTATTATTAGGTGTGGTGGTTTTGTGTGTGTGAGAGAGATTATTATTATTAGGTGGTGTGTTTTGTGTGTGTGAGAGAGATTATTATTATTAGGTGGTGGTGGTTTTGTGTGTGTGAGAGAGATTATTATTATTAGGTGGTGGTGTTTTGTGTGTGTGAGAGAGATTATTATTATTAGGTGGTGTGGTTTTGTGTGTGAGAGAGATTATTATTATTAGTGTGTGGTTTTGTGTGTGTGAGAGAGATTATTATTATTAGGTGGTGGTGTTTTGTTGTGTGAGAGAGATTATTATTATTAGGTGGTGGTGTTTTGTGTGTGTGAGAGAGATTATTATTATTAGTGGTGGTGGTTTTGTTGTGTGAGAGAGATTATTATTATTAGTGTGGTGGTTTTGTGTGTGTGAGAGAGATTATTATTATTAGTGGTGGTGGTTTTGTTGTGTGAGAGAGATTATTATTATTAGGTGGTGGTGTTTTGTGTGTGTGAGAGAGATTATTATTATTAGGTGTGGTGTTTTGTGTGTGTGAGAGAGATTATTATTATTAGTGGTGTGTTTTTGTGTGTGAGAGAGATTATTATTATTAGGTGGTGTGGTTTTGTTGTGTGAGAGAGATTATTATTATTAGTGGTGGGTTTTTGTGTGTGAGAGAGATTATTATTATTAGTGGTGGTGGTTTTGTGTGTGTGAGAGAGATTATTATTATTAGGTGGTGGTTTTGTGTGTGAGAGAGATTATTATTATTAGGTGGTGGTTTTTGTGTGTGAGAGAGATTATTATTATTAGGTGGTGGTGGTTTTGTGTGTGTGAGAGAGATTATTATTATTAGTGGTGGTGTTTTGTGTGTGTGAGAGAGATTATTATTATTAGTGGTGGTGGTTTTGTGTGTGTGAGAGAGATTATTATTATTAGGTGGTGGTGTTTTGTGTGTGTGAGAGAGATTATTATTATTAGTGGTGGTGGTTTTGTGTGTGAGAGAGATTATTATTATTAGGTGGTGGTTTTGTGTGTGAGAGAGATTATTATTATTAGTGGTGGTGTTTTGTGTGTGTGAGAGAGATTATTATTATTAGGTGGTGGTGGTTTTGTGTGTGTGAGAGAGATTATTATTATTAGTGGTGGTGGTTTTGTGTGTGTGAGAGAGATTATTATTATTAGGTGTGTGGTTTTGTGTGTGTGAGAGAGATTATTATTATTAGGTGGTGGGTTTTGTGTGTGTGAGAGAGATTATTATTATTAGGGTGTGGTTTTTGTGTGTGAGAGAGATTATTATTATTAGTGGTGGTGGTTTTGTGTGTGTGAGAGAGATTATTATTATTAGTGGTGTGGTTTTGTGTGTGTGAGAGAGATTATTATTATTAGGTGGTGGTGGTTTTGTGTGTGTGAGAGAGATTATTATTATTAGGTGGTGTGGTTTTGTGTGTGAGAGAGATTATTATTATTAGTGGGTGTTTTTGTGTGTGAGAGAGATTATTATTATTAGGTGGTGGTGTTTTGTGTGTGAGAGAGATTATTATTATTAGGTGGTGGTGGTTTTGTGTGTGTGAGAGAGATTATTATTATTAGTGGTGGTGGTTTTGTGTGTGTGAGAGAGATTATTATTATTAGGTGGTGGTGGTTTTGTGTGTGTGAGAGAGATTATTATTATTAGGTGGTGGTGTTTTGTGTGTGAGAGAGAGATTATTATTATTAGTGGTGTGGTTTTGTGTGTGTGAGAGAGATTATTATTATTAGTGGTGGTGGTTTTGTGTGTGTGAGAGAGAGATTATTATTATTAGTGGTGGTGGTTTTGTGTGTGTGAGAGAGATTATTATTATTAGGTGGTGGTGGTTTTGTGTGTGTGAGAGAGATTATTATTATTAGTGGTGTGGTTTTGTGTGTGTGAGAGAGATTATTATTATTAGTGGTGGTGTTTTGTGTGTGAGAGAGAGATTATTATTATTAGGTGGTGGTGGTTTTGTGTGTGTGAGAGAGATTATTATTATTAGTGGTGTGGTTTTGTGTGTGTGAGAGAGATTATTATTATTAGGTGGTGGTGGTTTTGTGTGTGTGAGAGAGATTATTATTATTAGGTGGGTGGTTTTGTGTGTGTGAGAGAGAGATTATTATTATTAGGTGGTGGTTTTGTGTGTGAGAGAGATTATTATTAGTGGTGTGTTTTGTGTGTGAGAGAGAGATTATTATTATTAGGTGGTGGTGGTTTTGTGTGTGTGAGAGAGATTATTATTATTAGGTGGTGGGTTTTGTGTGTGTGAGAGAGATTATTATTATTAGGTGGTGGTGGTTTTGTGTGTGTGAGAGAGATTATTATTATTAGTGGTGTGGTTTTGTGTGTGTGAGAGAGATTATTATTATTAGGTGGTGGTGTTTTGTGTGTGTGAGAGAGATTATTATTATTAGGTGGTGGTGGTTTTGTGTGTGTGAGAGAGATTATTATTATTAGTGGTGGTGGTTTTGTGTGTGTGAGAGAGATTATTATTATTAGGTGGTGGTGTTTTGTGTGTGTGAGAGAGATTATTATTATTAGTGTGGTGGTTTTGTGTGTGTGAGAGAGATTATTATTATTAGGTGGTGTGGTTTTGTGTGTGTGAGAGAGATTATTATTATTAGGTGGTGGTGGTTTTGTGTGTGTGAGAGAGATTATTATTATTAGTGGTGGTGGTTTTGTGTGTGTGAGAGAGAGATTATTATTATTAGGTGGTGGTGGTTTTGTGTGTGTGAGAGAGATTATTATTATTAGTGGTGGTGGTTTTGTGTGTGTGAGAGAGAGATTATTATTATTAGGTGGGGTGGTTTTGTTGTGTGAGAGAGATTATTATTATTAGGTGGTGGTTTTGTGTGTGTGAGAGAGATTATTATTATTAGGTGGTGGTGTTTTGTTGTGTGAGAGAGATTATTATTATTAGGTGGTGGTGGTTTTGTGTGTGTGAGAGAGATTATTATTATTAGGTGGTGTGGTTTTGTGTGTGTGAGAGAGATTATTATTATTAGGTGGTGGTGTTTTGTGTGTGTGAGAGAGATTATTATTATTAGGTGGTGGTGGTTTTGTGTGTGTGAGAGAGATTATTATTATTAGGTGGTGTGGTTTTGTGTGTGTGAGAGAGATTATTATTATTAGTGGTGGTGGTTTTGTGTGTGTGAGAGAGATTATTATTATTAGGTGGTGGTGGTTTTGTGTGTGTGAGAGAGATTATTATTATTAGTGTGGTGGTTTTGTGTGTGTGAGAGAGATTATTATTATTAGTGGTGTGGTTTTGTGTGTGTGAGAGAGATTATTATTATTAGGTGGTGTGGTTTTGTGTGTGTGAGAGAGATTATTATTATTAGGTGGTGGTTTTTGTGTGTGAGAGAGATTATTATTATTAGTGGTGGTGTTTTGTGTGTGTGAGAGAGATTATTATTATTAGTGGTGGTGGTTTTGTGTGTGTGAGAGAGATTATTATTATTAGGTGGTGGTGGTTTTGTGTGTGTGAGAGAGATTATTATTATTAGTGGTGGTGGTTTTGTGTGTGTGAGAGAGATTATTATTATTAGGTGGTGTGTTTTGTGTGTGTGAGAGAGATTATTATTATTAGGTGGTGTTTTGTGTGTGAGAGAGATTATTATTATTAGGTGGTGTTTTGTGTGTGAGAGAGATTATTATTATTAGGTGGTGGTGTTTTGTGTGTGTGAGAGAGATTATTATTATTAGGTGGTTTTGTGTGTGAGAGATTATTATTAGTGGTGTTTGTGTGAGAGAGATTATTATTATTAGTGGTGGTGTTTTGTGTGTGTGAGAGAGATTATTATTATTAGGTGGTGGTGTTTTGTGTGTGTGAGAGAGATTATTATTATTAGGTGGTGGTTTTTGTGTGTGAGAGAGATTATTATTATTAGTGGTGGTGTTTTGTGTGTGAGAGAGAGATTATTATTATTAGGTGGTGGTGTTTTGTGTGTGTGAGAGAGATTATTATTATTAGGTGGTGGTTTTTGTGTGTGAGAGAGAGATTATTATTATTAGGTGGTGGTTTTTGTGTGTGAGAGAGATTATTATTATTAGGTGGTGTTTTGTGTGTGAGAGAGATTATTATTATTAGTGGTGGTTTTTGTGTGTGAGAGAGATTATTATTATTAGGTGGTGGTTTTGTGTGTGTGAGAGAGATTATTATTATTAGGTGGTGGTTTTGTGTGTGTGAGAGAGATTATTATTATTAGGTGGTGGTGTTTTGTGTGTGTGAGAGAGATTATTATTATTAGGTGGTGGTGGTTTTGTGTGTGTGAGAGAGATTATTATTATTAGTGGTGTGGTTTTGTTGTGTGAGAGAGATTATTATTATTAGGTGGTGTGGTTTTGTGTGTGAGAGAGATTATTATTATTAGGTGGTGGTGTTTTGTGTGTGTGAGAGAGATTATTATTATTAGGTGGTGGTTTTGTGTGTGTGAGAGAGATTATTATTATTAGTGTGGTGTTTTGTGTGTGAGAGAGATTATTATTATTAGTGGTGGTGGTTTTGTGTGTGAGAGAGATTATTATTATTAGGTGTGGGTTTTTGTGTGTGAGAGAGATTATTATTATTAGTGGTGGTGGTTTTGTGTGTGAGAGAGATTATTATTATTAGGTGGTGGTTTTGGTGTGTGAGAGAGATTATTATTATTAGTGGTTTTGTGTGTGAGAGAGATTATTATTATTAGTGGTGTTTTTGTGTGTGAGAGAGATTATTATTATTAGTGGTGGTGTTTTTGTGTGTGAGAGAGATTATTATTATTAGGTGGTGGTGGTTTTGTGTGTGTGAGAGAGATTATTATTATTAGGTGGTGGTGTTTTGTGTGTGAGAGAGATTATTATTATTAGGTGGTGGTGTTTTGTGTGTGTGAGAGAGATTATTATTATTAGTGGTGTGGGTTTTGTTGTGTGAGAGAGATTATTATTATTAGTGTGGTGGTTTTTGTGTGTGAGAGAGAGATTATTATTATTAGTGGTGGTGGTTTTGTGTGTGTGAGAGAGATTATTATTATTAGGTGGTGGTGGTTTTGTGTGTGTGAGAGAGATTATTATTATTAGTGGTGGTGTTTTGTGTGTGTGAGAGAGATTATTATTATTAGTGGTGTGGTTTTGTGTGTGTGAGAGAGAGATTATTATTATTAGGTGGTGGTTTTGTTGTGTGAGAGAGATTATTATTATTAGTGGTGGTGTTTTGTGTGTGTGAGAGAGAGATTATTATTATTAGGTGGTGGTGTTTTGTGTGTGTGAGAGAGATTATTATTATTAGGTGGTGGTGGTTTTGTGTGTGTGAGAGAGAGATTATTATTATTAGGTGGTGGTGTTTTGTGTGTGTGAGAGAGATTATTATTATTAGGTGGGTGTGGTTTTGTGTGTGTGAGAGAGAGATTATTATTATTAGGTGGTGGTTTTGTTGTGTGAGAGAGATTATTATTATTAGGTGGGTGGTTTTGTGTGTGTGAGAGAGAGATTATTATTATTAGGGTGGTGGTTTTGTGTTGTGAGAGAGATTATTATTATTAGGTGGTGGGTTTTGTGTGTGTGAGAGAGAGATTATTATTATTAGGTGGTGGTGGTTTTGTGTGTGTGAGAGAGATTATTATTATTAGGTGGTGTGGTTTTGTGTGTGTGAGAGAGATTATTATTATTAGGTGGTGGTGGTTTTGTGTGTGTGAGAGAGATTATTATTATTAGGTGGTGGTGGTTTTGTGTGTGTGAGAGAGATTATTATTATTAGGTGGTGGGTTTTGTGTGTGTGAGAGAGATTATTATTATTAGTGGTGTGGTTTGTGTGTGTGAGAGAGATTATTATTATTAGTGGTGGTTTTTGTGTGTGAGAGAGATTATTATTATTAGGTGGTGGTGTTTTGTGTGTGTGAGAGAGATTATTATTATTAGGTGTGGTGGTTTTGTGTGTGTGAGAGAGATTATTATTATTAGGTGGTGTGGTTTTGTGTGTGTGAGAGAGATTATTATTATTAGGTGGTGGTGTTTTGTGTGTGTGAGAGAGATTATTATTATTAGGTGTGGTGGTTTTGTTGTGTGAGAGAGATTATTATTATTAGGTGGTGTTTTTGTGTGTGAGAGAGATTATTATTATTAGGTGGTGGTTTTGTGTGTGAGAGAGATTATTATTATTAGGTGTGGTGTTTTGTGTGTGTGAGAGAGATTATTATTATTAGTGTGGTGGTTTTGTGTGTGTGAGAGAGATTATTATTATTAGGTGGTGTTTTGTGTGTGAGAGAGATTATTATTATTAGGTGGTGGTTTTGTGTGTGAGAGAGATTATTATTATTAGGTGTTGGTTTTGTGTGTGTGAGAGAGATTATTATTATTAGGTGGTGGTTTTTGTGTGTGAGAGAGATTATTATTATTAGGTGGTGTGGTTTTGTGTGTGTGAGAGAGATTATTATTATTAGTGTGGTGGTTTTTGTGTGTGAGAGAGATTATTATTATTAGGTGGTGTGGTTTTGTGTGTGTGAGAGAGAGATTATTATTATTAGGTGTGGTGTTTTGTGTGTGTGAGAGAGATTATTATTATTAGGTGGTGGTTTTTGTGTGTGAGAGAGATTATTATTATTAGTGGTGGTGGTTTTGTGTGTGTGAGAGAGATTATTATTATTAGTGGTGGTGTTTTGTGTGTGTGAGAGAGATTATTATTATTAGGTGGTGGTTTTGTGTGTGTGAGAGAGATTATTATTATTAGTGGTGGTGTTTTGTGTGTGAGAGAGATTATTATTATTAGGTGGTGTGGTGAGAGAGATTATTATTAGTGTGGTGTTGTGTGAGAGAGATTATTATTATTAGGTGGTGTTTTGTGTGTGAGAGAGATTATTATTATTAGGTGGTTTTGTTGTGAGAGAGATTATTATTAGTGTGGGTTTTTGTGTGAGAGAGATTATTATTATTAGTGTGGTGGTTTTGTGTGTGTGAGAGAGATTATTATTATTAGGTGGTGGTTTTGTGTGTGTGAGAGAGATTATTATTATTAGTGTGGTGGTTTTGTGTGTGTGAGAGAGATTATTATTATTAGTGTGGTGGTTTTGTGTGTGTGAGAGAGATTATTATTATTAGTGTGTGGTTTTGTGTGTGTGAGAGAGATTATTATTATTAGTGTGGTGGTTTTGTGTGTGAGAGAGATTATTATTATTAGGTGGTGGTTTTGTTGTGTGAGAGAGATTATTATTATTAGTGGTGTGGTTTTGTGTGTGTGAGAGAGATTATTATTATTAGTGGTGTGGTTTTTGTTGTGAGAGAGATTATTATTATTAGGTGGTGTGGTTTTGTGTGTGTGAGAGAGATTATTATTATTAGTGTGGTGGTTTTGTGTGTGTGAGAGAGATTATTATTATTAGGTGGTGTGGTTTTGTTGTGTGAGAGAGATTATTATTATTAGTGGTGTTTGTGTGAGAGAGATTATTATTAGTGGTTTTTTGTGTGAGAGAGATTATTATTATTAGTGGTGTGTTTTGTTGTGTGAGAGAGATTATTATTATTAGGTGTGGTTTTTGTGTGTGAGAGAGATTATTATTATTAGTGGTGTGGTTTTTGTGTGTGAGAGAGATTATTATTATTAGTGGTGGTTTTTGTGTGTGAGAGAGATTATTATTATTAGGTGGTGTGTTTTGTGTGTGTGAGAGAGATTATTATTATTAGGTGGTGGGTTTTGTGTGTGTGAGAGAGATTATTATTATTAGTGTGTGTTTTTGTGTGTGAGAGAGATTATTATTATTAGGTGGTGGTTTTTGTGTGTGAGAGAGATTATTATTATTAGTGGTGTGGTTTTGTTGTGTGAGAGAGATTATTATTATTAGTGGTGGTGTTTTGTGTGTGTGAGAGAGATTATTATTATTAGTGGTGGGTTTTGTTGTGTGAGAGAGATTATTATTATTAGTGGTGTTTTTGTGTGTGAGAGAGATTATTATTATTAGTGGTGGGTTTTGTTGTGTGAGAGAGATTATTATTATTAGGTGGTGGTTTTGTGTGTGTGAGAGAGATTATTATTATTAGGTGGTGGTTTTGTGTGTGTGAGAGAGATTATTATTATTAGGTGGTGTGGTTTTTGTGTGTGAGAGAGATTATTATTATTAGGTGGTGTTTTTGTGTGTGTGAGAGAGATTATTATTATTAGGTGGTGGTTTTTGTGTGTGAGAGAGATTATTATTATTAGTGTGGTGGTTTTGTGTGTGTGAGAGAGATTATTATTATTAGTGGTGTGTTTTGTTGTGTGAGAGAGATTATTATTATTAGGTGGTGGTTTTTGTGTGTGAGAGAGATTATTATTATTAGGTGGTGGTGGTTTGTTGTGTGAGAGAGATTATTATTATTAGTGGTGGTGTTTTGTGTGTGAGAGAGATTATTATTATTAGGTGGTGTTTTGTGTGTGAGAGAGATTATTATTATTAGTGGTGGTGTTTTGTGTGTGTGAGAGAGATTATTATTATTAGTGGTGTGGTTTTGTGTGTGTGAGAGAGATTATTATTATTAGGTGGTGGTGTTTTGTTGTGTGAGAGAGATTATTATTATTAGGTGGTTTTTGTGTGTGAGAGATTATTATTATGGTGTGGTTTTGTGTGTGAGAGAGATTATTATTATTAGTGGTGTGGTTTTGTGTGTGTGAGAGAGATTATTATTATTAGGTGGTGGTGTTTTGTGTGTGTGAGAGAGATTATTATTATTAGGTGGTGGTGGTTTTGTGTGTGTGAGAGAGATTATTATTATTAGTGGTGTGGTTTTGTGTGTGTGAGAGAGATTATTATTATTAGTGGTGGTGTTTTGTGTTGTGAGAGAGATTATTATTATTAGTGGTGGTGTTTTGTGTGTGTGAGAGAGATTATTATTATTAGGTGGTGGTTTTGTGTGTGTGAGAGAGATTATTATTATTAGGTGGTGTGTTTTGTGTGTGTGAGAGAGATTATTATTATTAGTGGTGGTGGTTTTGTTGTGTGAGAGAGATTATTATTATTAGTGGTGGTGGTTTTGTGTGTGTGAGAGAGATTATTATTATTAGGTGGTGGTGTTTTGTGTGTGTGAGAGAGATTATTATTATTAGGTGGTGTGGTTTTGTGTGTGTGAGAGAGATTATTATTATTAGGTGTGTGGTTTTGTGTGTGTGAGAGAGATTATTATTATTAGTGTGGTGGTTTTGTGTGTGTGAGAGAGATTATTATTATTAGTGGTGGTGTTTTGTGTGTGTGAGAGAGATTATTATTATTATGGTGTGTTTTTGTGTGTGAGAGAGATTATTATTATTAGGTGGTGGTTTTTGTGTGTGAGAGAGATTATTATTATTAGTGGTGGTGGTTTTTGTGTGTGAGAGAGATTATTATTATTAGGTGGTGGTGTTTTTGTGTGTGAGAGAGATTATTATTATTAGGTGGTGTGGTTTTGTGTGTGTGAGAGAGATTATTATTATTAGTGGTGGTGGTTTTGTGTGTGTGAGAGAGATTATTATTATTAGTGTGGTGGTTTTGTGTGTGTGAGAGAGATTATTATTATTAGGTGGTGTTTTTGTGTGTGAGAGAGATTATTATTATTAGTGTGTGGTTTTGTGTGTGAGAGAGATTATTATTATTAGTGTGGTGGTTTTGTTGTGTGAGAGAGATTATTATTATTAGGTGGTGGTTTTTGTGTGTGAGAGAGATTATTATTATTAGTGGTGGTGGTTTTGTGTGTGTGAGAGAGATTATTATTATTAGTGTGGTGGTTTTGTGTGTGTGAGAGAGATTATTATTATTAGTGGTGTGGTTTTGTGTGTGAGAGAGATTATTATTATTAGTGGTGTGGTTTTGTGTGTGAGAGAGATTATTATTATTAGTGGTGGTGGTTTTGTGTGTGTGAGAGAGATTATTATTATTAGTGGTGGTGGTTTTGTGTGTGTGAGAGAGATTATTATTATTAGGTGTGGTGGTTTTGTGTGTGTGAGAGAGATTATTATTATTAGGTGGTGTGGTTTTGTGTGTGTGAGAGAGATTATTATTATTAGTGTGGTGGTTTTGTGTGTGTGAGAGAGATTATTATTATTAGGTGGTGGTGTTTTGTGTGTGTGAGAGAGATTATTATTATTAGTGGTGGTGGTTTTGTGTGTGTGAGAGAGATTATTATTATTAGGTGGTGTGGTTTTGTGTGTGTGAGAGAGATTATTATTATTATGGTGGTGGTTTTGTGTGTGTGAGAGAGATTATTATTATTAGTGGTGGTGTTTTGTGTGTGAGAGAGAGATTATTATTATTAGTGGTGGTGGTTTTGTGTGTGTGAGAGAGATTATTATTATTAGTGGTGTGGTTTTGTGTGTGTGAGAGAGATTATTATTATTAGGTGGTGGTTTTTGTGTGTGAGAGAGATTATTATTATTAGGTGGTGGTGGTTTTGTGTGTGTGAGAGAGATTATTATTATTAGGTGGTGTGGTTTTGTGTGTGTGAGAGAGATTATTATTATTAGTGGTGGTGGTTTTGTGTGTGTGAGAGAGATTATTATTATTAGTGGTGGTTTTTGTGTGTGAGAGAGATTATTATTATTAGGTGTGTGGTTTTGTGTGTGTGAGAGAGATTATTATTATTAGTGGTGGTGGTTTTGTGTGTGTGAGAGAGATTATTATTATTAGTGGTGTGGTTTTGTGTGTGTGAGAGAGATTATTATTATTAGGTGTGGTGGTTTTGTGTGTGTGAGAGAGATTATTATTATTAGTGGTGTGGTTTTGTGTGTGTGAGAGAGATTATTATTATTAGTGGTGTGGTTTTGTGTGTGAGAGAGATTATTATTATTAGGTGGTGGTGGTTTTGTGTGTGTGAGAGAGATTATTATTATTAGTGGTGGTGGTTTTGTGTGTGTGAGAGAGATTATTATTATTAGGTGGTGTGGTTTTGTGTGTGTGAGAGAGATTATTATTATTAGTGGTGGTGGTTTTGTGTGTGTGAGAGAGATTATTATTATTAGGTGGTGGTGGTTTTGTGTGTGTGAGAGAGATTATTATTATTAGGTGGTGGTGGTTTTGTGTGTGTGAGAGAGATTATTATTATTAGGTGGTGGTGTTTTGTGTGTGTGAGAGAGATTATTATTATTAGGTGGTGGTGGTTTTGTGTGTGTGAGAGAGATTATTATTATTAGTGGTGGTGTTTTGTGTGTGTGAGAGAGATTATTATTATTAGTGTGGTGGTTTTGTGTTGTGAGAGAGATTATTATTATTAGTGGTGTGTTTTGTGTGTGTGAGAGAGATTATTATTATTAGGTGGTGGTGTTTTGTGTGTGTGAGAGAGATTATTATTATTAGTGTGTGTTTTGTGTGTGAGAGAGATTATTATTATTAGGTGGTGGTGGTTTTGTGTGTGTGAGAGAGATTATTAT
Organism: Natrix natrix natrix; assembly: GCA_029891615.1. NCBI lineage: Eukaryota > Metazoa > Chordata > Lepidosauria > Squamata > Natricidae > Natrix > Natrix natrix. Next base: position 93,007 of record JAKRSK010006261.1, on the reverse strand, counting down.
TATTAGGTGTGGTGGTTTTGTGTGTGTGAGAGAGATTATTATTATTAGTGGTGGTGGTTTTGTGTGTGAGAGAGATTATTATTATTAGGTGGTGTGGTTTTGTGTGTGTGAGAGAGATTATTATTATTAGGTGGTGGTGTTTTGTGTGTGTGAGAGAGATTATTATTATTAGGTGGTGGTTTTGTGTGTGTGAGAGAGATTATTATTATTAGTGGTGTGGTTTTGTGTGTGTGAGAGAGATTATTATTATTAGGTGGTGGTGGTTTTGTGTGTGTGAGAGAGATTATTATTATTAGGTGGTGGTTTTTGTGTGTGAGAGAGATTATTATTATTAGGTGGTGGTTTTTGTGTGTGAGAGAGATTATTATTATTAGGTGGGTGGTTTTGTGTGTGTGAGAGAGATTATTATTATTAGTGGTGGTGGTTTTGTGTGTGTGAGAGAGATTATTATTATTAGTGTGGTGGTTTTGTGTGTGTGAGAGAGATTATTATTATTAGGTGGTGGTTTTGTGTGTGTGAGAGAGATTATTATTATTAGTGGTGGTGGTTTTGTGTGTGTGAGAGAGATTATTATTATTAGGTGGTGTGGTTTTGTGTGTGTGAGAGAGATTATTATTATTAGTGTGGTGGTTTTGTGTGTGTGAGAGAGATTATTATTATTAGTGGTGGTGGTTTTGTGTGTGTGAGAGAGATTATTATTATTAGGTGTGGTGGTTTTGTGTGTGTGAGAGAGATTATTATTATTAGTGGTGTGGTTTTGTGTGTGAGAGAGATTATTATTATTAGGTGGTGTGGTTTTGTGTGTGTGAGAGAGATTATTATTATTAGGTGGTGGTGGTTTTGTGTGTGTGAGAGAGATTATTATTATTAGGTGTGGTGGTTTTGTGTGTGTGAGAGAGATTATTATTATTAGGTGGTGGTTTTTGTGTGTGAGAGAGATTATTATTATTAGTGGTGTGGTTTTGTGTGTGTGAGAGAGATTATTATTATTAGTGGTGTGGTTTTGTGTGTGTGAGAGAGATTATTATTATTAGTGGTGGTGGTTTTGTTGTGTGAGAGAGATTATTATTATTAGGTGTGGTGTTTTGTGTGTGAGAGAGATTATTATTATTAGTGTGGTGTTTTGTGTTGTGAGAGAGATTATTATTATTAGGTGGTGGTGTTTTGTGTGTGTGAGAGAGATTATTATTATTAGGTGGTGGTTTTTGTGTGTGAGAGAGATTATTATTATTAGGTGGTTTTTGTGTGTGAGAGAGATTATTATTATTAGTGTGGTTTTTGTGTTGAGAGAGATTATTATTATTAGGTGGTGGTTTTGTGTTGTGAGAGAGATTATTATTATTAGGTGGTGGTTTTTGTGTGTGAGAGAGATTATTATTATTAGTGTGGTGGTTTTGTGTGTGTGAGAGAGATTATTATTATTAGGTGTGTGGTTTTTGTGTGTGAGAGAGATTATTATTATTAGGTGGTGGTGTTTTGTGTGTGTGAGAGAGATTATTATTATTAGTGGTGTGTTTTGTGTGTGTGAGAGAGATTATTATTATTAGGTGGTGGTGGTTTTGTGTGTGTGAGAGAGATTATTATTATTAGTGGTGTGGTTTTGTTGTGTGAGAGAGATTATTATTATTAGTGGTGTGGTTTTGTGTGTGTGAGAGAGATTATTATTATTAGTGGTGGTGTTTTGTGTGTGAGAGAGATTATTATTATTAGGTGGTGGTTTTGTGTGTGTGAGAGAGATTATTATTATTAGTGGTGTGGTTTTGTTGTGTGAGAGAGATTATTATTATTAGTGGTGGTTTTGTGTGTGAGAGAGATTATTATTATTAGTGGTGGTTTTTGTGTGTGAGAGAGATTATTATTATTAGGTGTGGTGTTTTGTTGTGTGAGAGAGATTATTATTATTAGGTGTGTGGTTTTGTGTGTGTGAGAGAGATTATTATTATTAGGTGGTGTGGTTTTGTGTGTGAGAGAGATTATTATTATTAGTGGTGTGTTTTGTGTGTTGAGAGAGATTATTATTATTAGTGGTGTTTTTGTTGTGAGAGAGATTATTATTATTAGTGGTGTTTTGTTTGTGAGAGAGATTATTATTATTAGTGGTGTGTTTTGTTGTGTGAGAGAGATTATTATTATTAGTGTGGTGTTTTGTGTGTGTGAGAGAGATTATTATTATTAGTGGTGGTGGTTTTGTTTGTGAGAGAGATTATTATTATTAGTGGTGGTGTTTTTGTGTGTGAGAGAGATTATTATTATTAGTGGTGGTGTTTTGTGTGTGTGAGAGAGATTATTATTATTAGGTGTGTGGTTTTTGTGTGTGTGAGAGAGATTATTATTATTAGTGGTGTGTTTTTGTGTGTGAGAGAGATTATTATTATTAGTGGTGGTGGTTTTGTGTGTGTGAGAGAGATTATTATTATTAGTGGTGGTGGTTTTGTTGTGTGAGAGAGATTATTATTATTAGTGTGTGGTTTTGTGTGTGAGAGAGATTATTATTATTAGGTGGTGGTTTTTGTGTGTGAGAGAGATTATTATTATTAGTGGTGGTGGTTTTGTGTGTGTGAGAGAGATTATTATTATTAGTGGGTGGTTTTTGTGTGTGAGAGAGATTATTATTATTAGTGGTGTGTTTTTGTGTGTGAGAGAGATTATTATTATTAGGTGGTGGTTTTGTTGTGTGAGAGAGATTATTATTATTAGTGTGGTTTGTGTGGAGAGATTATTATTATGGTGTGTTTTGTGTGAGAGAGATTATTATTATTAGGTGGTGGTGTTTTGTGTGTGTGAGAGAGATTATTATTATTAGGTGGTGGTTTTGTGTGTGTGAGAGAGATTATTATTATTAGTGGTGGTGGTTTTGTGTGTGTGAGAGAGATTATTATTATTAGTGGTGGTGGTTTTGTGTGTGTGAGAGAGATTATTATTATTAGGTGGTGTGGTTTTGTGTGTGTGAGAGAGATTATTATTATTAGTGTGGTGGTTTTGTGTGTGTGAGAGAGATTATTATTATTAGTGGTGGTGGTTTTGTGTGTGTGAGAGAGATTATTATTATTAGTGTGGTGGTTTTGTGTGTGTGAGAGAGATTATTATTATTAGTGGTGGTGTTTTGTTGTGTGAGAGAGATTATTATTATTAGTGTGGTGGTTTTGTGTGTGTGAGAGAGATTATTATTATTAGTGTGGTGGTTTTGTGTGTGTGAGAGAGATTATTATTATTAGGTGGTGGTGGTTTTGTGTGTGTGAGAGAGATTATTATTATTAGTGGTGGTGTTTTGTGTGTGTGAGAGAGATTATTATTATTAGTGTGGTGTTTTTGTGTGTGAGAGAGATTATTATTATTAGGTGTGGTGTTTTGTGTGTGTGAGAGAGATTATTATTATTAGTGTGTGGTTTTGTGTGTGTGAGAGAGATTATTATTATTAGGTGGTGGTTTTTGTGTTTGAGAGAGATTATTATTATTAGGTGGTGGTTTTGTTGTGTGAGAGAGATTATTATTATTAGTGGTGGTGTTTTGTTGTGTGAGAGAGATTATTATTATTAGGTGGTGGGTTTTTGTGTGTGAGAGAGATTATTATTATTAGTGGTGGTGGTTTTGTGTGTGAGAGAGATTATTATTATTAGTGGTGTGGTTTTGTGTTGTGAGAGAGATTATTATTATTAGTGGTGGTGTTTTGTGTGTGTGAGAGAGATTATTATTATTAGGTGGTGGTTTTTGTGTGTGAGAGAGATTATTATTATTAGTGGTGTGTTTTGTGTGTGAGAGAGATTATTATTATTAGTGGTGTGGTTTTGTGTGTGTGAGAGAGATTATTATTATTAGGTGTGGTGGTTTTGTGTGTGTGAGAGAGATTATTATTATTAGTGGTGGTGGTTTTGTGTGTGTGAGAGAGATTATTATTATTAGGTGGTGGTGGTTTTGTGTTGTTGAGAGAGATTATTATTATTAGTGGTGGTGTTTTGTTGTGTGAGAGAGATTATTATTATTAGGTGGTGGTGTTTTGTGTGTGTGAGAGAGATTATTATTATTAGTGGTGGTGGTTTTGTTGTGTGAGAGAGATTATTATTATTAGTGGTGTGGTTTTGTGTGTGTGAGAGAGATTATTATTATTAGTGGTGGTGGTTTTGTGTGTGTGAGAGAGATTATTATTATTAGGTGGTGGTGTTTTGTTGTGTGAGAGAGATTATTATTATTAGTGGTGGTGGTTTTGTGTGTGTGAGAGAGATTATTATTATTAGGTGGTGTGGTTTTGTGTGTGTGAGAGAGATTATTATTATTAGGTGTGGTGGTTTTGTGTGTGTGAGAGAGATTATTATTATTAGTGGTGGTGTTTTGTGTGTGAGAGAGATTATTATTATTAGTGGTGGTGGTTTTGTGTGTGTGAGAGAGATTATTATTATTAGGTGGTGTGGTTTTGTGTGTGTGAGAGAGAGATTATTATTATTAGTGTGGTGTTTTGTGTGTGTGAGAGAGATTATTATTATTAGTGTGTGGTTTTGTGTGTGTGAGAGAGATTATTATTATTAGTGGTGGTGGTTTTGTGTGTGTGAGAGAGATTATTATTATTAGGTGGTGGTGGTTTTGTGTGTGTGAGAGAGATTATTATTATTAGGTGGTGGTGGTTTTGTGTGTGTGAGAGAGATTATTATTATTAGTGGTGGTGGTTTTGTGTGTGTGAGAGAGATTATTATTATTAGTGGTGGTGTTTTGTGTGTGTGAGAGAGATTATTATTATTAGTGTGGTGGTTTTGTGTGTGTGAGAGAGATTATTATTATTAGTGGTGGTGGTTTTGTGTGTGTGAGAGAGATTATTATTATTAGTGGTGGTGGTTTTGTGTGTGTGAGAGAGATTATTATTATTAGGTGGTGGTTTTGTTGTGTGAGAGAGATTATTATTATTAGGTGGTGGTGGTTTTGTTGTGTGAGAGAGATTATTATTATTAGTGGTGTGTTTTGTGTGTGTGAGAGAGATTATTATTATTAGGTGGTGTGGTTTTGTGTGTGTGAGAGAGATTATTATTATTAGTGGTGGTGTTTTGTGTGTGAGAGAGATTATTATTATTAGGTGGTGGTTTTGTTGTGTGAGAGAGATTATTATTATTAGTGGTGTGTTTTGTGTGTGTGAGAGAGATTATTATTATTAGGTGGTGTTTTGTGTGTGAGAGAGATTATTATTATTAGTGGTGTTTTGTGTGTGAGAGAGATTATTATTATTAGGTGGTGTGTTTTGTGTGTGTGAGAGAGATTATTATTATTAGTGTGGTGGTTTTGTGTGTGTGAGAGAGATTATTATTATTAGTGTGGTGGTTTTGTTGTGTGAGAGAGATTATTATTATTAGTGGTGGTGTTTTGTGTGTGTGAGAGAGATTATTATTATTAGTGGTGTGGTTTTGTGTGTGTGAGAGAGATTATTATTATTAGTGTGGTGTTTTGTGTGTGAGAGAGATTATTATTATTAGGTGGTGGTTTTTGTGTGTGAGAGAGAGATTATTATTATTAGGTGTGGTGTTTTGTGTGTGAGAGAGATTATTATTATTAGTGGTGGTGTTTTGTGTGTGTGAGAGAGATTATTATTATTAGTGGTGTGGTTTTGTGTGTGTGAGAGAGATTATTATTATTAGTGTGGTGGTTTTGTGTGTGAGAGAGATTATTATTATTAGTGTGTGGTTTTGTGTGTGAGAGAGATTATTATTATTAGGTGGTGTTTTTGTGTGTGAGAGAGATTATTATTATTAGGTGGTGGTGTTTTGTTGTGTGAGAGAGATTATTATTATTAGGTGTGGTGGTTTTGTGTGTGTGAGAGAGATTATTATTATTAGTGTGGTGGTTTTGTGTGTGTGAGAGAGATTATTATTATTAGGTGGTGGTTTTGTGTGTGTGAGAGAGATTATTATTATTAGTGGTGGTGGTTTTGTGTGTGTGAGAGAGATTATTATTATTAGTGTGGTGGTTTTTGTTGTGTGAGAGAGATTATTATTATTAGGTGGTGTGGTTTTGTGTGTGTGAGAGAGATTATTATTATTAGTGTGGTGGTTTTGTGTGTGTGAGAGAGATTATTATTATTAGTGTGGTGGTTTTGTGTGTGTGAGAGAGATTATTATTATTAGTGGTGTGGTTTTGTGTGTGTGAGAGAGATTATTATTATTAGGTGGTGGTTTTTGTGTGTGAGAGAGATTATTATTATTAGTGGTGGTGTTTTGTTGTGTGAGAGAGATTATTATTATTAGTGGTGGTGTTTTGTTGTGTGAGAGAGATTATTATTATTAGTGGTGGTTTTTGTGTGTGAGAGAGATTATTATTATTAGGTTGTTTTGTGTGTGAGAGAGATTATTATTATTAGTGTGGTGTTTTGTGTGTGAGAGAGATTATTATTATTAGTGGGTGGTTTTGTGTGTGAGAGAGATTATTATTATTAGTGTGTGGTTTTGTGTGTTGAGAGAGATTATTATTATTAGGTGGTGTGTTTTGTTGTGTGAGAGAGATTATTATTATTAGTGGTGGTGGTTTTGTGTGTGTGAGAGAGATTATTATTATTAGTGTGGTTTTTGTGTGAGAGAGATATATTATTAGTGTGTTTTTGTGTGAGAGAGATTATTATTATTAGTGGTGGTGTTTTGTGTGTGAGAGAGATTATTATTATTAGGTGGTGGTTTTTGTGTGTGAGAGAGATTATTATTATTAGTGGTGGTGTTTTGTGTGTGTGAGAGAGATTATTATTATTAGTGGTGGTGGTTTTGTGTGTGTGAGAGAGATTATTATTATTAGGTGGTGGTTTTGTGTGTGTGAGAGAGATTATTATTATTAGTGGTGGTGGTTTTGTGTGTGTGAGAGAGATTATTATTATTAGGTGGTGGTGTTTTGTGTGTGAGAGAGATTATTATTATTAGTGGTGGTGGTTTTGTGTGTGTGAGAGAGATTATTATTATTAGGTGGTGGTGTTTTGTGTGTGTGAGAGAGATTATTATTATTAGTGGTGGTGTTTTGTGTGTGTGAGAGAGATTATTATTATTAGGTGGTGGTTTTGTGTGTGTGAGAGAGATTATTATTATTAGGTGGTGGTTTTTGTGTGTGAGAGAGATTATTATTATTAGTGGTGTGGTTTTGTGTGTGTGAGAGAGATTATTATTATTAGGTGGTGGTGTTTTGTGTGTTGAGAGAGATTATTATTATTAGTGGTGGTGTTTTTGTGTGTGAGAGAGATTATTATTATTAGGTGGTGTGGTTTTGTGTGTGTGAGAGAGATTATTATTATTAGTGGTGTGGTTTTGTGTGTGTGAGAGAGATTATTATTATTAGTGTGTTTTGTTGTGTGAGAGATTATTATTATTAGGTGTTTTGTGTGTGAGAGAGATTATTATTATTAGGTGTGGTGGTTTTGTGTGTGTGAGAGAGATTATTATTATTAGGTGTGGTGGTTTTGTGTGTGTGAGAGAGATTATTATTATTAGTGGTGGTGTTTTGTGTGTGTGAGAGAGATTATTATTATTAGGTGGTGGTTTTTTGTGTGTGAGAGAGATTATTATTATTAGGTGTGGTGTTTTGTGTGTGTGAGAGAGATTATTATTATTAGTGGTGGTTTTTGTGTTGAGAGAGATTATTATTATTAGTGTGGTGTTTTGTGTGTGAGAGAGATTATTATTATTAGTGGTGTGGTTTTGTGTGTGTGAGAGAGATTATTATTATTAGTGTGGTGGTTTTGTGTGTGTGAGAGAGATTATTATTATTAGGTGGTGGTTTTTGTGTGTGAGAGAGATTATTATTATTAGTGTGGTGTTTTGTGTGTGAGAGAGAGATTATTATTATTAGGTGGTGGTTTTGTTGTGTGAGAGAGATTATTATTATTAGGTGGTGGTGTTTTGTGTGTGTGAGAGAGATTATTATTATTAGGTGGTGTGTTTTTGTGTGTGAGAGAGATTATTATTATTAGGTGGTGTGTTTTGTGTGTGTGAGAGAGATTATTATTATTATGGTGGTGGTTTTTGTGTGTGAGAGAGATTATTATTATTAGTGGTGGTGGTTTTGTGTGTGTGAGAGAGATTATTATTATTAGTGGTGTGGTTTTTGTGTGTGAGAGAGATTATTATTATTAGTGGTGGTTTTGTGTGTGTGAGAGAGATTATTATTATTAGTGGTTTTTTGTGTGAGAGAGATTATTATTATTAGTGGTGGGTTTTGTGTGTGAGAGAGATTATTATTATTAGTGTGGGTTTTTGTGTGTGAGAGAGATTATTATTATTAGTGTGGTGTTTTGTGTGTGAGAGAGAGATTATTATTATTAGTGGTGGTGTTTTGTTGTGTGAGAGAGATTATTATTATTAGTGGTGGTGGTTTTGTGTGTGTGAGAGAGATTATTATTATTAGTGTGGTGGTTTTGTGTGTGTGAGAGAGATTATTATTATTAGTGTGGTGGTTTTGTGTGTGTGAGAGAGATTATTATTATTAGTGGGTGTGTTTTGTGTGTGTGAGAGAGATTATTATTATTAGGTGGTGTGGTTTTGTGTGTGTGAGAGAGATTATTATTATTAGTGGTGTGGTTTTGTGTGTGTGAGAGAGATTATTATTATTAGTGTGGTGGTTTTTGTGTGTGAGAGAGATTATTATTATTAGGTGGTGTGGTTTTGTGTGTGAGAGAGATTATTATTATTAGTGTGTGTTTTTGTGTGTGAGAGAGATTATTATTATTAGTGGTGGTTTTGTTGTGTGAGAGAGATTATTATTATTAGGTGGTGGTTTTTGTGTGTGTGAGAGAGATTATTATTATTAGTGTGGTGGTTTTGTTGTGTGAGAGAGATTATTATTATTAGGTGGTGTGTTTTGTTGTGTGAGAGAGATTATTATTATTAGTGGTGGTTTTGTTGTGTGAGAGAGATTATTATTATTAGTGGTGGTTTTTGTGTGTGAGAGAGATTATTATTATTATGTGGTGGTTTTGTGTGTGTGAGAGAGATTATTATTATTAGTGTGGTGTTTTGTTGTGTGAGAGAGATTATTATTATTAGGTGGTGGTGGTTTTGTGTGTGAGAGAGATTATTATTATTAGTGGTGGTGTTTTGTTGTGTGAGAGAGATTATTATTATTAGTGTGTGGTTTTGTGTGTGAGAGAGATTATTATTATTAGTGTGTGTTTTGTGTTGTGAGAGAGATTATTATTATTAGGTGGTGTGTTTTGTTGTGTGAGAGAGATTATTATTATTAGGTGTGGTGGTTTTGTGTGTGTGAGAGAGATTATTATTATTAGTGGTGTGGTTTTTGTGTGTGAGAGAGATTATTATTATTAGTGTGTGGTTTTGTGTGTTGAGAGAGATTATTATTATTAGTGGTGGTGTTTTGTGTGTGTGAGAGAGATTATTATTATTAGTGGTGGTGTTTTGTGTGTGAGAGAGAGATTATTATTATTAGTGGTGTGTTTTGTGTGTGTGAGAGAGATTATTATTATTAGGTGTGGTGGTTTTGTGTGTGTGAGAGAGATTATTATTATTAGTGTGGTGGTTTTGTGTGTGTGAGAGAGATTATTATTATTAGTGGTGGTGTTTTGTTGTGTGAGAGAGAGATTATTATTATTAGTGGTGGTGGTTTTGTGTGTGTGAGAGAGATTATTATTATTAGTGGTGTGTTTTGTTGTGTGAGAGAGATTATTATTATTAGTGGTGGTTTTTGTTGTGAGAGAGATTATTATTATTAGGTGTGGTTTTTGTTGTGAGAGAGATTATTATTATTAGTGGTGGTTTTTGTGTGTGAGAGAGATTATTATTATTAGTGGTGGTTTTTGTGTGTGAGAGAGATTATTATTATTAGTGGTGGTTTTGTTGTGTGAGAGAGATTATTATTATTAGGTGTGTGGTTTTTGTGTGTGAGAGAGATTATTATTATTAGTGTGGTGTTTTGTGTTGTGAGAGAGATTATTATTATTAGGTGTGTGGTTTTGTGTGTGTGAGAGAGAGATTATTATTATTAGTGGTGTGTTTTGTTGTGTGAGAGAGATTATTATTATTAGGTGGTGTTTTTGTGTTGAGAGAGATTATTATTATTAGTGGTGTGTTTTGTGTTGTGAGAGAGATTATTATTATTAGTGGTGGTGTTTTTGTGTGTGAGAGAGATTATTATTATTAGTGGTGTGTTTTGTGTGTGAGAGAGATTATTATTATTAGGTGGTGGTTTTTGTGTGTGAGAGAGATTATTATTATTAGTGTGTGTTTTGTTGTGTGAGAGAGATTATTATTATTAGGTGGTTGTTTTGTGTGTGAGAGAGATTATTATTATTAGTGGTGTGTTTTGTGTTGTGAGAGAGATTATTATTATTAGTGGTGTGTTTTGTGTTGTGAGAGAGATTATTATTATTAGGTGGTGTGGTTTTGTGTGTGTGAGAGAGATTATTATTATTAGGTGTGGTTTTTGTGTGTGTGAGAGAGATTATTATTATTAGTGTGGTTTTTTGTGAGAGAGATTATTATTATTAGTGTGTTTTTGTGTGAGAGAGATATTATTATTAGTGTGGTTTTTGTGTGTGAGAGAGATTATTATTATTAGGTGTGGTGTTTTGTTGTGTGAGAGAGATTATTATTATTAGTGTGGTGTTTTTGTGTGTGTGAGAGAGATTATTATTATTAGTGTGGTGGTTTTGTTGTGTGAGAGAGATTATTATTATTAGTGGTGTGTTTTGTTGTGTGAGAGAGATTATTATTATTAGTGTGGTTTTTGTGTGTGAGAGAGATTATTATTATTAGTGTGGTTTTGTGTTGTGAGAGAGATTATTATTATTAGTGTGGTGGTTTTGTGTTGTGAGAGAGATTATTATTATTAGTGGTGTGTTTTGTTTGTGAGAGAGATTATTATTATTATGTGGTGGTTTTGTGTGTGTGAGAGAGATTATTATTATTAGGTGTGGTTTTGTTGTGTGAGAGAGATTATTATTATTAGGTGTGGTTTTTGTGTGTGAGAGAGATTATTATTATTAGGTGTGGTTTTTTGTGTGTGAGAGAGATTATTATTATTAGTGTGGTGGTTTTTGTTGTGTGAGAGAGATTATTATTATTAGGTGTGTTTTTTGTGTGAGAGAGATTATTATTATTAGTGGTGTTTTGTTGTGTGAGAGAGATTATTATTATTAGTGTGTTTTTGTTGTGAGAGAGATTATTATTATTAGTGTGGTTTTTGTGTGTGAGAGAGATTATTATTATTATGTGTGTTTTTGTGTTGAGAGAGATTATTATTATTATGTGTGTTTTTGTGTGAGAGAGATTATTATTATTAGTGTGGTGTTTTTGTTGTGTGAGAGAGATTATTATTATTAGTGGTGTTTTTGTGTGTGAGAGAGATTATTATTATTAGTGGTGTGGTTTTTTGTGTGAGAGAGATTATTATTATTATGTGTTTTTTGTGTGAGAGAGATTATTATTATTAGTTGTGTTTTTGTTGTGAGAGAGATTATTATTATTAGGTGTGGTTTTGTTGTGTGAGAGAGATTATTATTATTAGTGTGTGTTTTTTGTGTGAGAGAGATTATTATTATTAGTGTGTGGTTTTGTTGTGTGAGAGAGATTATTATTATTAGTGTGGTGTTTTGTTGTGTGAGAGAGATTATTATTATTAGTGTGTTTTTGTGTGTGAGAGAGATTATTATTATTAGTGGTGGTGTTTTGTTGTGTGAGAGAGATTATTATTATTAGTGGTGTTTTTGTTGTGAGAGAGATTATTATTATTAGTGTGTTTTTGTTGTTGAGAGAGATTATTATTATTAGTGGTGTTTTTGTTGTGAGAGAGATTATTATTATTAGGTGGTGGTGTTTTGTTGTGTGAGAGAGATTATTATTATTAGTGTGTGGTTTTGTGTTGTGAGAGAGATTATTATTATTAGTGTGGTTTTTGTTGTGAGAGAGATTATTATTATTAGTGTGTTTTTTGTTGTGAGAGAGATTATTATTATTAGTGTGGTGTTTTTTGTGTGAGAGAGATTATTATTATTATGTGGTGTTTTGTTTGTGAGAGAGATTATTATTATTAGTGTGTGTTTTGTTTGTGAGAGAGATTATTATTATTAGGTGTGTTTTTGTTTGAGAGAGATTATTATTATTATGTGTGTTTTTGTGTGAGAGAGATTATTATTATTAGTGGTTTTTGTTGTGAGAGAGATTATTATTATTTGTTTTTGTTGTGAGAGAGATTATTATTATTAGTGTGGTTTTTGTTGTGAGAGAGATTATTATTATTAGTTGTTTTTGTTGTGAGAGAGATTATTATTATTAGTGTGTGTTTTGTTGTGTGAGAGAGATTATTATTATTAGTGGTGGTTTTTGTTGTGTGAGAGAGATTATTATTATTAGTGTTGGTTTTTGTTGTGAGAGAGATTATTATTATTAGTGTTGTTTTTTGTTGAGAGAGATTATTATTATTAGTGTGTTTTTTGTTGTGAGAGAGATTATTATTATTAGTGTGTGTTTTTTGTGTGAGAGAGATTATTATTATTAGTGTGTGTTTTGTTGTGTGAGAGAGATTATTATTATTAGTGTGTTTTTGTTGTGAGAGAGATTATTATTATTAGTGTGTGTTTTGTTTGTGAGAGAGATTATTATTATTAGTGTGTGGTTTTTGTGTTGAGAGAGATTATTATTATTAGTGTGTGGTTTTTGTGTGTGAGAGAGATTATTATTATTAGTGTGTGTTTTGTTGTGTGAGAGAGATTATTATTATTAGTGTGGTGTTTTGTTGTGTGAGAGAGATTATTATTATTAGTTGGTTTTTTGTTGAGAGAGATTATTATTATTAGTGTGTTTTTGTTTGAGAGAGATTATTATTATTAGTGTGTTTTTGTGTTGAGAGAGATTATTATTATTATGTGTGTTTTGTTGTGAGAGAGATTATTATTATTAGTGGTGTGTTTTGTGTTGTGAGAGAGATTATTATTATTATTGGTTTTGTTGGAGAGATTATTATTATGTGTTTTTGTGTGAGAGAGATTATTATTATTAGTGTGTGGTTTTTGTTGTGTGAGAGAGATTATTATTATTAGTGTGTGTTTTGTTGTGTGAGAGAGATTATTATTATTATGTGGTGTTTTTGTGTTGAGAGAGATTATTATTATTAGTGTGTGGTTTTGTTGTTGAGAGAGATTATTATTATTAGTGGTGTTTTTTGTTGTGAGAGAGATTATTATTATTATGGTGTGTTTTGTTGTGAGAGAGATTATTATTATTAGGTGTGTTTTTTGTGTGAGAGAGATTATTATTATTAGTGGTGTTTTTTTGTGTGAGAGAGATTATTATTATTAGTTGGTGTTTTGTTGTGTGAGAGAGATTATTATTATTAGTTGGTTTTTTGTGTGTGAGAGAGATTATTATTATTATGTGGTGGTTTTGTGTGTGTGAGAGAGATTATTATTATTAGTGTGTGGTTTTTTTGTGAGAGAGATTATTATTATTATGGTGGTTTTTTGTTGTGAGAGAGATTATTATTATTAGTTGTGTTTTTTGTGTGAGAGAGATTATTATTATTAGTGTTGTTTTGTTGTTGAGAGAGATTATTATTATTAGTGGTGTTTTTTGTGTGAGAGAGATTATTATTATTAGTGTGTTTTTTTGTTGAGAGAGATTATTATTATTAGTGTGGTGTTTTTGTGTGTGAGAGAGATTATTATTATTAGTGGTGTGTTTTGTTGTGTGAGAGAGATTATTATTATTAGTGTGTGTTTTTTTGTGAGAGAGATTATTATTATTAGTGGTGTTTTTTGTGTGTGAGAGAGATTATTATTATTATGTTGGTTTTTTGTGTGAGAGAGATTATTATTATTATGTGGTGGTTTTTGTGTTGAGAGAGATTATTATTATTAGTGTGTTTTTGTTGTGAGAGATTATTATTATTAGTGTGGTTTTTGTTGTGAGAGAGATTATTATTATTAGTGGTGTGTTTTGTGTTGTGAGAGAGATTATTATTATTAGTGTGTTTTTTGTTGTGAGAGAGATTATTATTATTAGTGTGTTTTTGTTTGTGAGAGAGATTATTATTATTAGTGGTGTTTTTGTTGTGAGAGAGATTATTATTATTAGTGTGTTTTTTTGTGAGAGAGATTATTATTATTAGTGGTGTGGTTTTGTTGTGTGAGAGAGATTATTATTATTAGTGTGTGGTTTTGTTTGTGAGAGAGATTATTATTATTAGTGTGTGGTTTTGTTGTGTGAGAGAGATTATTATTATTAGTGTTGTGTTTGAGAGATTATTATTATTGTGTTTTTGTTGAGAGAGATTATTATTATTAGTGGTGTGTTTTGTTGTGTGAGAGAGATTATTATTATTAGTGGTGTGTTTTTGTGTGTGAGAGAGATTATTATTATTAGTGGGTGTTTTTGTGTGTGAGAGAGATTATTATTATTAGTGGTGTTTTTGTGTGTGAGAGAGATTATTATTATTATTGTGGTTTTTTGTGTGAGAGAGATTATTATTATTAGTGGTGTGTTTTGTTGTGTGAGAGAGATTATTATTATTAGTGTGTGGTTTTTGTTGTGAGAGAGATTATTATTATTAGTGTGTTTTTTGTGTGTGAGAGAGATTATTATTATTAGTGGTGTGTTTTTTGTGTGAGAGAGATTATTATTATTAGTGGTGGTTTTTGTTGTTGAGAGAGATTATTATTATTAGTGGGTGGTTTTTGTTGTGAGAGAGATTATTATTATTAGTGTGTTTTTGTTGTGAGAGAGATTATTATTATTAGTTGTGTTTTGTTGTGTGAGAGAGATTATTATTATTAGTGTGTTTTTTGTGTGAGAGAGATTATTATTATTAGTGTGTTTTTTGTTGTGAGAGAGATTATTATTATTATGTGTTTTTGTTGTGTGAGAGAGATTATTATTATTAGTGTGGTTTTTGTGTTGAGAGAGATTATTATTATTAGTGGTGTGTTTTTTGTTGTGAGAGAGATTATTATTATTATGTGTGTTTTTGTGTTGAGAGAGATTATTATTATTAGTTGTTTTTGTTGTGAGAGAAGATTATTATTATTATGTGTTTTGTTGTTGAGAGAGATTATTATTATTAGTGTGTGTTTTTGTGTTGAGAGAGATTATTATTATTATGGTGTTTTGTTTTGTGAGAGAGATTATTATTATTATGTGTGTTTTTGTGTTGAGAGAGATATTATTATTATTAGTGTTGTTTTGTTGTGAGAGAGATTATTATTATTATGTGTGTTTTTTGTGTGAGAGAGATTATTATTATTAGTGTGTTTTTGTTGTGAGAGAGATTATTATTATTAGTGTGTGTTTTGTTGTGTGAGAGAGATTATTATTATTATGTTGTTTTTTTGAGAGAGATTATTATTATTAGTTGTTTTTGTTTGAGAGAGATTATTATTATTAGTGTGGTTTTTTGTTGAGAGAGATTATTATTATTAGTGTGGTGTTTTGTTGTGTGAGAGAGATTATTATTATTAGTGTGTGGTTTTGTGTGTGTGAGAGAGATTATTATTATTAGTGTGGTGTTTTGTGTGTTGAGAGAGATTATTATTATTATGGTGGTTTTTGTGTGTGTGAGAGAGATTATTATTATTAGTGTGGTGTTTTGTTGTTGAGAGAGATTATTATTATTAGTGTGGTTTTTGTTGTGAGAGAGATTATTATTATTAGTGGTGTTTTTTGTGTGAGAGAGATTATTATTATTAGTGTGTTTTTGTTGTGAGAGAGATTATTATTATTAGTGTGTTTTTGTTGTGAGAGAGATTATTATTATTAGTGTTTTTTGTTTGAGAGAGATTATTATTATTAGTGTGGTTTTGTTGTGTGAGAGAGATTATTATTATTATGTGTGTTTTGTTGTGTGAGAGAGTATTATTATTAGTTTGTTTTTTTGTGAGAGAGATTATTATTATTATGGTGTTTTTTGTGTGAGAGAGATTATTATTATTAGTGTGTTTTTGTTGTGAGAGAGATTATTATTATTAGTGTTGTTTTTGTTGTGAGAGAGATTATTATTATTATGTGTGTTTTTGTTGTGAGAGAGATTATTATTATTAGTGTGTTTTTTGTGTGAGAGAGATTATTATTATTAGTGGTGTTTTTTGTGTGAGAGAGATTATTATTATTAGTGGTTTTTTGTTGTGAGAGAGATTATTATTATTAGTGGTGTTTTTGTTGTGAGAGAGATATTATTATTATTAGTGTGTTTTTGTGTGTGAGAGAGATTATTATTATTATGGTGTTTTTGTTGTGAGAGAGATTATTATTATTAGTGGTGTTTTTGTGTGTGAGAGAGATTATTATTATTAGGTGGTGGTTTTGTTGTGTGAGAGAGATTATTATTATTAGTGTGTGGTTTTGTTGTGAGAGAGATTATTATTATTAGTGGTGTGTTTTGTTGTGTGAGAGAGATTATTATTATTAGTGGTGTGTTTTTGTGTGTGAGAGAGATTATTATTATTAGTGGTGTGTTTTGTGTGTGAGAGAGATTATTATTATTATGGTGGTGTTTTTGTGTGTGAGAGAGATTATTATTATTAGTGGTGTGTTTTTGTGTGTGAGAGAGATTATTATTATTAGGTGTGTGGTTTTGTGTTGTGAGAGAGATTATTATTATTAGTGTGTGTTTTTTGTGTGAGAGAGATTATTATTATTATGTGGTGTTTTGTGTTGTGAGAGAGATTATTATTATTAGTGTGTGTTTTTTGTGTGAGAGAGATTATTATTATTAGTGTGTGTTTTTGTGTGTGAGAGAGATTATTATTATTAGTGTGTGTTTTGTTGTTGAGAGAGATTATTATTATTAGTGGTGGTTTTTTGTTGTGAGAGAGATTATTATTATTATGGTGGTGTTTTGTGTTGTGAGAGAGATTATTATTATTAGTGGTGTGTTTTGTTGTGTGAGAGAGATTATTATTATTAGGTTGTTTTTGTGTGTGAGAGAGATTATTATTATTAGTGTGTTTTTGTGTGAGAGATTATTATTATGTGGTGTTTTTGTTGTGAGAGAGATTATTATTATTAGTGGTGGTTTTTGTTGTGTGAGAGAGATTATTATTATTAGTGTGTGGTTTTTGTGTTGAGAGAGATTATTATTATTAGTGGTGGTTTTTTGTGTGTGAGAGAGATTATTATTATTAGTGTGGTTTTTGTGTTGTGAGAGAGATTATTATTATTAGTGTGGTGTTTTGTGTTGTGAGAGAGATTATTATTATTAGTGGTGGTTTTGTTTGTGAGAGAGATTATTATTATTAGTGTGTTTTTGTGTGAGAGAGATTATTATTAGTTGTTTTGTGTGAGAGAGATTATTATTATGTGTTTTTGTGTGAGAGAGATTATTATTATTAGTGTGTTTTGTTTGTGAGAGAGATTATTATTATTAGTGGTGTTTTTTGTGTGAGAGAGATTATTATTATTATGGTGTTTTGTTGTGAGAGAGATTATTATTATTAGTGTGTTTTGTGTGTGAGAGAGATTATTATTATTAGTGTGTGTTTTTGTGTTGAGAGAGATTATTATTATTAGTGGTGTTTTTTGTGTGAGAGAGATTATTATTATTAGGTGGTGTTTTTTGTGTTGAGAGAGATTATTATTATTAGTTGGTTTTTTGTTGTGAGAGAGATTATTATTATTAGTGTGTTTTTGTTGTTGAGAGAGATTATTATTATTAGTGTGTTTTTTTGTGAGAGAGATTATTATTATTAGTGTGTTTTTGTGTTGAGAGAGATTATTATTATTAGTGTGTTTTTTGTGTGAGAGAGATTATTATTATTATGTGTTTTTTGTGTGAGAGAGATTATTATTATTAGTGGTGTTTTTTGTGTGTGAGAGAGATTATTATTATTAGTGGTGTGTTTTGTGTGTGAGAGAGATTATTATTATTAGTGTGTTTTTGTTTGAGAGAGATTATTATTATTATGTTTTTGTTGTGAGAGAGATTATTATTATTATGGTGTGTTTTTGTGTGTGAGAGAGATTATTATTATTAGTGTGTGGTTTTGTTGTGTGAGAGAGATTATTATTATTAGTGGTGTGTTTTGTTGTGTGAGAGAGATTATTATTATTAGTGGTGTGTTTTGTGTTGTGAGAGAGATTATTATTATTAGTGTGTGTTTTTGTTGTGAGAGAGATTATTATTATTATGGTTTTTTGTTGTGAGAGAGATTATTATTATTAGTGTGTTTTTGTGTGTGAGAGAGATTATTATTATTAGTGTGTTTTTGTTTGTGAGAGAGATTATTATTATTATGTTTTTGTTGAGAGAGATTATTATTATGTGTTTTTTGTGAGAGAGATTATTATTATTAGTGTGGTTTTTGTGTTGTGAGAGAGATTATTATTATTAGTGTGTGTTTTTGTTGTGAGAGAGATTATTATTATTAGGTGTGTTTTTGTGTGTGAGAGAGATTATTATTATTAGTTGGTGTTTTTGTTGTGAGAGAGATTATTATTATTATGTGGTGTTTTGTTGTGAGAGAGAGATTATTATTATTAGTGTGTTTTTTGTGTGAGAGAGATTATTATTATTAGTGTGTTTTTTGTGTGTGAGAGAGATTATTATTATTAGGTGTTGTTTTTGTGTGTGAGAGAGATTATTATTATTAGTGTGGTGTTTTGTTGTGTGAGAGAGATTATTATTATTAGTTGTTTTTGTGTTGAGAGAGATTATTATTATTATGTTGGTTTTTTTGTGAGAGAGATTATTATTATTATGGTGTTTTTGTTGTTGAGAGAGATTATTATTATTAGTGGTGGTTTTTGTTGTGTGAGAGAGATTATTATTATTAGTGTGTTTTTTGTGTTGAGAGAGATTATTATTATTAGTGGTGGTTTTTTGTTGTGAGAGAGATTATTATTATTAGTGTGGTTTTTGTGTTGAGAGAGATTATTATTATTAGTGTTGTTTTTGTTGTGAGAGAGATTATTATTATTAGTGGTGTTTTTGTTGTGAGAGAGATTATTATTATTGGTGTTTTTGTTTGTGAGAGAGATTATTATTATTAGTGGTGTTTTTGTTGTGAGAGAGATTATTATTATTAGGTGGTGTGTTTTGTTGTTGAGAGAGATTATTATTATTAGTGGTGTTTTTTGTGTGAGAGAGATTATTATTATTAGTGGTGTGGTTTTTGTTGTGAGAGAGATTATTATTATTATGGTGTTTTTGTGTTGAGAGAGATTATTATTATTAGTGGTGTTTTTTGTTGAGAGAGATTATTATTATTATGGTGTTTTTTGTGTTGAGAGAGATTATTATTATTAGTGGTGTTTTTGTTGTGAGAGAGATTATTATTATTATTGTGTTTTTGTTGTGAGAGAGATTATTATTATTAGTGTTTTTTTTGTGAGAGAGATTATTATTATTAGTTGTTTTTGTTTGAGAGAGATTATTATTATTATGTTGTTTTTGTTGTGAGAGAGATTATTATTATTATGTGTTTTGTTGTGAGAGAGATTATATTATTATGTGTTTTGTGTTGTGAGAGAGATTATTATTATTAGTGTGGTTTTTTTGTGTGAGAGATTATTATTATTAGTTGGTTTTTGTGTGAGAGAGATTATTATTATTATGGTTGTTTTTGTTGTGAGAGAGATTATTATTATTAGTGGTGTGTTTTGTTTGTGAGAGAGATTATTATTATTATGTGTTTTTGTTGTGTGAGAGAGATTATTATTATTATGTGGTGTTTTGTTTGTGAGAGAGATTATTATTATTAGTGGTGGTTTTTGTTGTGAGAGAGATTATTATTATTAGGTGGTGGTTTTTGTGTTGTGAGAGAGATTATTATTATTAGTGTGGTGTTTTTTGTGTGAGAGAGATTATTATTATTAGTGTGGTTTTTGTGTGTGAGAGAGATTATTATTATTAGTGTGTTTTTTTGTGAGAGAGATTATTATTATTATGGTGTTTTTGTTGTGTGAGAGAGATTATTATTATTATGTGGTGGTTTTGTGTTGTGAGAGAGATTATTATTATTATGTGTGGTTTTGTTGTGTGAGAGAGATTATTATTATTAGTGGTGTGTTTTGTTTGTGAGAGAGATTATTATTATTAGTGTGGTTTTTTGTTGTGAGAGAGATTATTATTATTAGTGGTGTTTTTGTTGTGAGAGAGATTATTATTATTATGTGTGTTTTTGTTGTGAGAGAGATTATTATTATTAGTGTGTTTTTGTTGAGAGAGATTATTATTATTAGTGTGGTTTTTTGTTGTGAGAGAGATTATTATTATTAGTTGGTGTTTTGTTTGTGAGAGAGATTATTATTATTAGTGTGTTTTTGTGTTGAGGAGAGATTATTATTATTATGGTTTTTTTGTTGAGAGAGATTATTATTATTAGTGGTGGTTTTTTGTGTGAGAGAGATTATTATTATTATGTGGTGTTTTGTTGTGTGAGAGAGATTATTATTATTAGTGGTGTGTTTTGTTGTGTGAGAGAGATTATTATTATTAGTGGTGTGTTTTGTTGTGTGAGAGAGATTATTATTATTAGTGTGTGGTTTTGTTGTGTGAGAGAGATTATTATTATTAGTGTGTGTTTTTGTGTGTGAGAGAGATTATTATTATTAGGTGGTGTTTTTGTGTTGTGAGAGAGATTATTATTATTAGTTGTTTTGTGTGTGAGAGAGATTATTATTATTAGTGGTGTTTTTGTTGTGAGAGAGATGATTATTATTATTAGGTGTGTTTTTGTTGTGAGAGAGATTATTATTATTAGTGTGGTGTTTTGTTGTGTGAGAGAGATTATTATTATTAGTGTGTGTTTTTGTGTTGAGAGAGATTATTATTATTAGTGTTGTTTTTGTGTTGAGAGAGATTATTATTATTATTGTGTTTTTTGTGTGAGAGAGATTATTATTATTATGGTGTTTTTTTGTTGAGAGAGATTATTATTATTAGTGTTTTTTGTTTTGAGAGAGATTATTATTATTATGTGGTGTTTTTGTTGTGAGAGAGATTATTATTATTATGTGTGTTTTGTTGTTGAGAGAGATTATTATTATTATGTGTGGTTTTTTGTGTGAGAGAGATTATTATTATTAGTTGGTGTTTTGTGTGTGAGAGAGATTATTATTATTATGTGTTTTTTGTTGTGAGAGAGATTATTATTATTATGGTGTGTTTTGTTTTGAGAGAGATTATTATTATTATGTGGTGTTTTTTGTGTGAGAGAGATTATTATTATTATGTGTTTTTTGTTTGAGAGAGATTATTATTATTATGTGGTTTTTGTTGTGAGAGAGATTATTATTATTATGTGTTTTTTTGTGAGAGAGATTATTATTATTAGTGGTTTTTGTTGTGAGAGAGATTATTATTATTATGTTGGTTTTTTTTGTGAGAGAGATTATTATTATTAGTGTGTTTTTTGTTGTGAGAGAGATTATTATTATTATTTGTTTTTGTTGTGAGAGAGATTATTATTATTAGTGGTTTTTTGTTGTGAGAGAGATTATTATTATTAGTTGTTTTTTTGTGTGAGAGAGATTATTATTATTAGTGTGTTTTTGTTGTTGAGAGAGATTATTATTATTATGGTGTTTTTTTGTTGAGAGAGATTATTATTATTATGTTGTTTTTTTTTGAGAGAGATTATTATTATTAGTGTTGTTTTGTTTGTGAGAGAGATTATTATTATTAGTTGGTGTTTTTGTTTGTGAGAGAGATTATTATTATTATGTTGTTTTTTTTGAGAGAGATTATTATTATTAGTTGTGTTTTTTGTGAGAGAGATTATTATTATTATGTTGTTTTTGTTTGAGAGAGATTATTATTATTATGTGTTTTTTTTTGAGAGAGATTATTATTATTAGTTTTTTTGTTTGAGAGAGATTATTATTATTAGTTTGTTTTTGTTTGAGAGAGATTATTATTATTATGGTGTTTTGTTGTGTGAGAGAGATTATTATTATTAGTGGTGTTTTTGTTTGAGAGAGAGATTATTATTATTGTAGTTTGTTTTTGTTGTGAGAGAGATTATTATTATTATGTGTGTTTTTGTTGTGAGAGAGATTATTATTATTATGTGTGTTTTTGTGTTGAGAGAGATTATTATTATTAGTGTGTTTTTGTTTGTGAGAGAGATTATTATTATTATTGTGTTTTTTTTGAGAGAGATTATTATTATTATTGTGTTTTGTTTGTGAGAGAGATTATTATTATTATTGGTTTTTTGTTTGAGAGAGATTATTATTATTAGTTGGTTTTTTGTGTTGAGAGAGATTATTATTATTAGTTGGTTTTTTTGTGAGAGAGATTATTATTATTATGTTGTTTTGTTTGTGAGAGAGATTATTATTATTATGTTGTTTTTTGTTGAGAGAGATTATTATTATTAGTGTTGGTTTTTTGTTGAGAGAGATTATTATTATTAGTGTGTTTTTTGTGTTGAGAGAGATTATTATTATTAGTGTGTTTTTTGTTGAGAGAGATTATTATTATTAGGTGTGTTTTTGTTGTTGAGAGAGATTATTATTATTATTGGTTTTTTTGTTGAGAGAGATTATTATTATTAGTGTTGTTTTTGTTTGAGAGAGATTATTATTATTATGTTGTTTTGTTTGTGAGAGAAGATTATTATTATTATGTTTTTTGTTGTGAGAGAGATTATTATTATTAGTTGGTTTTTGTTGTGAGAGAGATTATTATTATTATGTTTTTTTGTTGAGAGAGATTATTATTATTGTTTTTTTTTGAGAGAGATTATTATTATTATGGTGTGTTTTTGTGTGAGAGAGATTATTATTATTATGTGGTTTTTGTTGTTGAGAGAGATTATTATTATTAGTTGTGTTTTTGTTGTGAGAGAGATTATTATTATTATTGGTTTTTTGTTGTGAGAGAGATTATTATTATTATGTTTTTTTGTTGAGAGAGATTATTATTATTATTGTTTTTTTGTGTGAGAGAGATTATTATTATTATGTTGTTTTTTGTTGAGAGAGATTATTATTATTATGTGGGTTTTTTGTTGTGAGAGAGATTATTATTATTATTGTTTTTGTGTGAGAGATTATTATTATTGTGTTTTTGTTGAGAGAGATTATTATTATTAGTTGTTTTTTTTGTGAGAGAGATTATTATTATTAGTTGTTTTTTTTGAGAGAGATTATTATTATTAGTGTGTTTTTTGTTGAGAGAGATTATTATTATTATGGTTGTTTTGTGTTGTGAGAGAGATTATTATTATTAGTGTGTGTTTTGTTGTGTGAGAGAGATTATTATTATTATGGTGGTTTTTGGTGTTGAGAGAGATTATTATTATTATGTGTGTTTTGTTTTGAGAGAGATTATTATTATTAGTGTTGTGTTTTGTTTGTGAGAGAGATTATTATTATTAGTGGTGTTTTTTGTGTTGAGAGAGATTATTATTATTAGTGTTGTTTTTTGTGTGAGAGAGATTATTATTATTATGTGTGGTTTTGTTTGTGAGAGAGATTATTATTATTAGTGTGGTTTTTGTTGTGAGAGAGATTATTATTATTAGTTGTGTTTTTGTGTTGAGAGAGATTATTATTATTATGGTGTTTTTTTTGTGAGAGAGATTATTATTATTATGTTGTTTTTGTTGTGAGAGAGATTATTATTATTAGTGGTGTTTTTGTTGTGAGAGAGATTATTATTATTAGTGGTGTTTTGTTGTGAGAGAGATTATTATTATTATGTGTTTTTGTTGTTGAGAGAGATTATTATTATTAGTGGTGTTTTTGTTGTGAGAGAGATTATTATTATTATGGTGGTTTTTGTTTGTGAGAGAGATTATTATTATTAGTGTTGTTTTTTGTTGAGAGAGATTATTATTATTAGTGGTTTTTTGTTGTGAGAGAGATTATTATTATTAGTGTGTTTTTGTGTTGAGAGAGATTATTATTATTAGTGTGTTTTTGTGTGAGAGAGATTATTATTATTATGGTTTTTTGTTGTGAGAGAGATTATTATTATTAGTGTGGTTTTTTGTTGAGAGAGAGATTATTATTATTAGTGGTGTTTTGTTGTTGAGAGAGATTATTATTATTATGGTGTGGTTTTGTTGTTGAGAGAGATTATTATTATTAGTGTGTGTTTTTGTTGTGAGAGAGATTATTATTATTATGGTGTTTTTTTGTGTGAGAGAGATTATTATTATTATGTGTTTTTGTTGTGAGAGAGATTATTATTATTATGTGTTTTTTTGTGAGAGAGATTATTATTATTATGTGTGTTTTTTGTTGAGAGAGATTATTATTATTAGTGGTGTTTTTTGTGTGAGAGAGATTATTATTATTAGTGGTGTTTTTGTGTTGAGAGAGATTATTATTATTATGTTGTTTTGTTTGTGAGAGAGATTATTATTATTATGTGTGTTTTTGTTGTGAGAGAGATTATTATTATTATGTGTTTTTTGTGTTGAGAGAGATTATTATTATTAGTGTGGTTTTTTTGTGTGAGAGAGATATTATTATTATGTGTGTTTTTGTGTGTGAGAGAGAGATTATTATTATTAGTGGTGTTTTTGTTGTGAGAGAGATTATTATTATTATGTTGGTTTTTGTTGTGAGAGAGATTATTATTATTAGTGTGTGTTTTTGTGTTGAGAGAGATTATTATTATTAGGTTGTTTTTGTTTTGAGAGAGATTATTATTATTATTGTGTTTTTGTTTGAGAGAGATTATTATTATTAGTGTTGTTTTTGTGTGAGAGAGATTATTATTATTATGTTGTTTTGTTGTTGAGAGAGATTATTATTATTATGTGGTTTTTTGTTGTGAGAGAGATATTATTATTATGTGTGTTTTTTTGTGAGAGAGATTATTATTATTAGTGTTGTTTTTGTTGTGAGAGAGATTATTATTATTAGTTGTTTTTTTGTTGAGAGAGATTATTATTATTATGTGTTTTTGTGTTGTGAGAGAGATTATTATTATTATGTTGTTTTTGTTGAGAGAGATTATTATTATTGTTTTTTTTGTGAGAGAGATTATTATTATTATGTTTGTTTTGTTTGAGAGAGATTATTATTATTAGTTGTGTTTTTTGTGTGAGAGAGATTATTATTATTATGTGTTTTTGTGTTTGAGAGAGATTATTATTATTATGTTGTTTTTTTGTGAGAGAGATTATTATTATTAGTGGTGTTTTTTGTTGAGAGAGATTATTATTATTATGTTTTTTTGTGTGAGAGAGATTATTATTATGTTTTTTTGTTTGAGAGAGATTATTATTATTATGTGTTTTTGTGTTGAGAGAGATTATTATTATTAGTTGGTTTTTGTTGTGAGAGAGATTATTATTATTATGTGTGGTTTTTGTTGTGAGAGAGATTATTATTATTATGTGGTTTTTTTGTTGAGAGAGATTATTATTATTAGTTGTTTTTTGTGTTGAGAGAGATTATTATTATTATTGTTTTTTTGTGAGAGAGATTATTATTATTAGTTGTTTTTGTTGTGAGAGAGATTATTATTATTAGTGTGGTTTTTTTGTGAGAGAGATTATTATTATTAGTGTGTTTTTGTTGTGAGAGAGATTATTATTATTAGTGTGTTTTTGTTGTGAGAGAGATTATTATTATTATTGTTTTTTTTGTGAGAGAGATTATTATTATTAGTGTGTTTTTTTGTGTGAGAGAGATTATTATTATTATGTGTTTTTTGTTGTGAGAGAGATTATTATTATTAGTGTGTTTTTGTTTGTGAGAGAGATTATTATTATTATGTTGTTTTTTGTGTGAGAGAGATTATTATTATTATTGTTTTTTTGTTGAGAGAGATTATTATTATTATGTTGTTTTTTGTTGAGAGAGATTATTATTATTATTTTTTTTTGTGAGAGAGATATTATTAGTGTTTTTTTGTGTGAGAGAGATTATTATTATTATGTGTTTTTGTTTGAGAGAGATTATTATTATTATGGTGTTTTTTTTGTAGAGAGATGATATTATTATTATGTTTTTTTGTTGTGAGAGAGATTATTATTATTATGTTTGTTTTTTTGAGAGAGATTATTATTATTGTTTTTTTGTTGAGAGAGATTATTATTATTAGTGTGTTTTTGTTGTAGAAGAGATTATTATTATTAGTTGTTTTTTTTGTGAGAGAGATTATTATTATTATGTTGTTTTTTTGTGAGAGAGATTATTATTATTAGTTTGTTTTTTGTAGAGAGATTATTATTATTATTGTTTTTGTTTGAGAGAGATTATTATTATTAGTGTGTTTTTTTTTGAGAGAGATTATTATTATTATGTTTTTTGTTTGTGAGAGAGATTATTATTATTAGTGTTGTTTTGTTTTGAGAGAGATTATTATTATTAGTTGTGTTTTTGTTTGAGAGAGATTATTATTATTATGTGTGTTTTTGTTTGAGAGAGATTATTATTATTATGTTGTTTTTTTTGAGAGAGATTATTATTATTATTGTTTTTTTGTTGAGAGAGATTATTATTATTATGTGTTTTTTTTGTGAGAGAGATTATTATTATTATGTTGTTTTTTGTTGAGAGAGATTATTATTATTATTTTTTTTGTTGAGAGAGATTATTATTATGTTGTTTTTTTTGAGAGAGATTATTATTATTAGGTTGTTTTTGGTTGTAGAGAGATTATTATTATTATTGTTTTTTTTTGAGAGAGATTATTATTATTAGTTGTTTTTGTTTGTGAGAGAGATTATTATTATTATTGTGTTTTTTGTTGAGAGAGATTATTATTATTAGTTGTTTTTGTTTGTGAGAGAGATTATTATTATTAGTTTGTTTTTGTTGTAGAGAGATTATTATTATTAGTGTTGTTTTTTGTTGAGAGAGATTATTATTATTAGTGTGTTTTTTTTGAGAGAGATTATTATTATTATGTTGTTTTGTTGTGAGAGAGATTATTATTATTAGTGTTGTTTTTGTGTTGAGAGAGATTATTATTATTATTGTTTTTTTGTTGAGAGAGATTATTATTATTAGTGTGTTTTTTTTGTGAGAGAGATTATTATTATTAGTGTGTTTTTGTTGTGAGAGAGATTATTATTATTATGTGTTTTTTTGTTGAGAGAGATTATTATTATTAGTGTGTTTTTTGTTGAGAGAGATTATTATTATTATGTGTTTTTGTTTTGAGAGAGATTATTATTATTAGTGTTTTTTTTTGTGAGAGAGATTATTATTATTAGTTGTTTTTGTTGTGAGAGAGATTATTATTATTATGTGTTTTTTGTTGTGAGAGAGATTATTATTATTATTGGTTTTTTGTGTTGAGAGAGATTATTATTATTATTTGTTTTTTGTGAGAGAGATTATTATTATTATGTGTTTTTGTTTGAGAGAGATTATTATTATTAGTGTGTTTTTTTGTTGAGAGAGATTATTATTATTATGTTTTTTTTTGAGAGAGATTATTATTATTATTGTGTTTTTGTTGTGAGAGAGATTATTATTATTATG
The DNA here is from genome assembly GCA_029891615.1 of Natrix natrix natrix. Classification (NCBI taxonomy): domain Eukaryota; kingdom Metazoa; phylum Chordata; class Lepidosauria; order Squamata; family Natricidae; genus Natrix; species Natrix natrix. The sequence goes on along the minus strand of JAKRSK010006261.1, from coordinate 65,663 downwards.
TTTTTTTTTTGAGAGAGATTATTATTATTATGGTGTTTTGTTGTGTGAGAGAGATTATTATTATTATGTTTTTTTTTGTGAGAGAGATTATTATTATTAGTTGTTTTTGTTTGAGAGAGATTATTATTATTATGTGGTTTTTTGTTGTGAGAGAGATTATTATTATTATGTGTTTTTTTTGTGAGAGAGATTATTATTATTATGGTGTTTTTGTTGTGAGAGAGATTATTATTATTATGTGTGTTTTTTGTTGAGAGAGATTATTATTATTATTGTGTTTTTTGTTGAGAGAGATTATTATTATTATGTGTTTTTTTGTGTGAGAGAGATTATTATTATTATGTTTTTTTTGTGTGAGAGAGATTATTATTATTATTGTTTTTTGTTTGAGAGAGATTATTATTATTATGTGTTTTTTGTGTGAGAGAGATTATTATTATTAGTGTTTTTTTTGTGAGAGAGATTATTATTATTATGTTGTTTTTGTTTGAGAGAGATTATTATTATTAGTGTGTTTTTTTGTTGAGAGAGATTATTATTATTATGTTTTTTTTGTTGAGAGAGATTATTATTATTATGTGTTTTTTTTGTGAGAGAGATTATTATTATTATGTTGTTTTGTTGTTGAGAGAGATTATTATTATTAGTGGTGTTTTTGTTGTGAGAGAGATTATTATTATTATTGTTGTTTTTGTGTGAGAGAGATTATTATTATTATGTTTTTTTTTGTGAGAGAGATTATTATTATTAGTTGTTTTTTGTTGAGAGAGATTATTATTAGTTGTTTTTTTGTTGTGAGAGAGATTATTATTATTAGTGGTGTTTTTGTTTGAGAGAGATTATTATTATTAGTTGTTTTTTTTGTGAGAGAGATTATTATTATTATGTGTTTTTTGTTTGAGAGAGATTATTATTATTATGGTGTGTTTTTTGTGTGAGAGAGATTATTATTATTAGTGGTGTTTTTTGTTGTGAGAGAGATTATTATTATTATGTGGTTTTTTTTGTGAGAGAGATTATTATTATTAGTGTTTTTTTGTTGAGAGAGATTATTATTATTATGTGTGTTTTGTTTGTGAGAGAGATTATTATTATTAGTTGTGTTTTTGTGTTGAGAGAGATTATTATTATTATTGTTTTTGTTGTGAGAGAGATTATTATTATTATGTGTTTTTGTGTTGAGAGAGATTATTATTATTAGTTGTGTTTTTTTGTGAGAGAGATTATTATTATTATTGTGTTTTTTTTGAGAGAGATTATTATTATTAGTTGTTTTTTGTTTGAGAGAGATTATTATTATTATGTTGTTTTGTTTGTGAGAGAGATTATTATTATTATGGTGTTTTTGTTGTGAGAGAGATTATTATTATTATGTTTTTTGTTGTGAGAGAGATTATTATTATTATTGTTTTTTTGTTGAGAGAGATTATTATTATTATTTGTTTTTTGTGTGAGAGAGATTATTATTATTAGTTGTTTTTTGTGTGAGAGATGATATTATTATTATGTGTTTTTTGTTGTGAGAGAGATTATTATTATTAGTGTTTTTTTGTTGTGAGAGAGATTATTATTATTATGTTGTTTTTGTTGTGAGAGAGATTATTATTATTATGTGGTTTTTTTTGTGAGAGAGATTATTATTATTATTTGTTTTTTTTGAGAGAGATTATTATTATTATTGTTTTTTTTGTGAGAGAGATTATTATTATTATTGTTTTTTTGTTGAGAGAGATTATTATTATTATTGTGTTTTTTGTTTGAGAGAGATTATTATTATTATTGTTTTTTTGTTGAGAGAGATTATTATTATTAGTGTTTTTTTGTGTGAGAGAGATTATTATTATTATGTTTTTGTTTTGAGAGAGATTATTATTATTATTGTTTTTTTGTGAGAGAGATTATTATTATTATTTGTTTTTTGTTGAGAGATGATTATATTATTATGTTTTTTTTGTTGAGAGAGATTATTATTATTATGTTGTTTTTGTTTGAGAGAGATTATTATTATTATTGTTTTTTGTTGTGAGAGAGATTATTATTATTATTTTTTTGTTTTGAGAGAGATTATTATTATTATTGTTTTTTTGTTGAGAGAGATTATTATTATTATGTTTTTTGTTGTGAGAGAGATTATTATTATTATGTTTTTTTGTTGAGAGAGATTATTATTATTAGTTGTTTTTTGTTGAGAGAGATTATTATTATTATTGTTTTTTTGTGAGAGAGATTATTATTATTATTGTTTTTGTTTGAGAGAGATTATTATTATTATGTGTTTTTTTTTGAGAGAGATTATTATTATTGTTGTTTTTGTGTTGAGAGAGATTATTATTATTATGTTTTTTTTTGTGAGAGAGATTATTATTATTATTGGTTTTTTTTGAGAGAGATTATTATTATTATGTTTTTTTGTTTGAGAGAGATTATTATTATTATTGTGTTTGTTTTGAGAGAGATTATTATTATTATGTTTTTTTGTGTGAGAGAGATTATTATTATTAGTTTTTTTGTTGTGAGAGAGATTATTATTATTATTGTTTTTTTTGTGAGAGAGATTATTATTATGTTGTTTTTTTTTGAGAGAGATTATTATTATTATGTTGTTTTTTTTGAGAGAGATTATTATTATTATGTGTTTTTTGTTGTGAGAGAGATTATTATTATTATTGTTTTTTTGTTGAGAGAGATTATTATTATTAGTTGTTTTTTTGTTGAGAGAGATTATTATTATTTTTTTTGTTGTGAGAGAGATTATTATTATTATGTGTTTTTTTTGAGAGAGATTATTATTATTAGTTGTTTTTGTTTGAGAGAGATTATTATTATTATGTTTTTTTTGTGAGAGAGATTATTATTATTATTGTTTTTGTGTGAGAGAGATTATTATTATTATGTTTTTTTGTGAGAGAGATTATTATTATTATTGTTTTTTGTTGTGAGAGAGATTATTATTATTATGTTGTTTTTTGTTGAGAGAGATTATTATTATTATGTTGTTTTGTTGTGAGAGAGATTATTATTATTAGTTGTTTTTGTTGTGAGAGAGATTATTATTATTATGTGTTTTTTTGTGTGAGAGAGATTATTATTATTATTTGTTTGTTTTGAGAGAGATTATTATTATTAGTGTTTTTTTTGTTGAGAGAGATTATTATTATTATGGTTTTTTGTGTTGAGAGAGATTATTATTATTATTGTGTTTTTTTGTGTGAGAGAGATTATTATTATTATTGTGTTTTTTTGTGAGAGAGATTATTATTATTATGGTTGTTTTTTGTTGAGAGAGATTATTATTATTAGTTGTTTTTTTGTTGAGAGAGATTATTATTATTATGTTGTTTTTTGTTGAGAGAGAGATTATTATTATTATGTTGTTTTTTGTTGAGAGAGATTATTATTATTAGTTGTGTTTTTTTGTGAGAGAGATTATTATTATTATTGTGTTTTTTTGTGAGAGAGATTATTATTATTAGTTGTTTTTTTGTGAGAGAGATTATTATTATTATGTTTTTTTGTTGAGAGAGATTATTATTATTAGTTGTTTTTTTTGTGAGAGAGATTATTATTATTAGTTGTTTTTTTGTTGAGAGAGATTATTATTATTATGTTTTTTGTTGTGAGAGAGATTATTATTATTATGTGTTTTTTTGTGTGAGAGAGATTATTATTATTATTGTTTTTTTTGTGAGAGAGAGATTATTATTATTATGTTTTTTTTTTGAGAGAGATTATTATTATTATGTTGTTTTTTTTGAGAGAGATTATTATTATTATTGTTTTTTTTGTGAGAGAGATTATTATTATTAGTTGTTTTTTGTTTGAGAGAGATTATTATTATTATTTTTTTTTTGAGAGAGATTATTATTATGTGTTTTTTGTTGAGAGAGATTATTATTATTATGTGTTTTTTGTTGTGAGAGAGATTATTATTATTATTTTTTTTTTTGAGAGAGATTATTATTATTATTTGTTTTTTTTGAGAGAGATTATTATTATTATGTGTTTTTGTTGTTGAGAGAGATTATTATTATTATTTGGTTTTTTTTGAGAGAGATTATTATTATTATTTGTTTTTTTGTGAGAGAGATTATTATTATTATTGTGTTTTTTTGTGAGAGAGATTATTATTATTATTTTTTTGTTTTGAGAGAGATTATTATTATTAGTTGTTTTTTTTTGAGAGAGATTATTATTATTATTGTTTTTTGTTTGAGAGAGATTATTATTATTATGTGTTTTTTTGTTGAGAGAGATTATTATTATTAGTTGTTTTTTTTGTGAGAGAGATATTATTATTATTAGTGTTTTTTTTGTTGAGAGAGATTATTATTATTATTGTTTTTTTTTGAGAGAGATTATTATTATTATTGTTTTTTGTTGAGAGAGATTATTATTATTATTTGTTTTTTGTTGAGAGAGAGATTATTATTATTATGTGTGTTTTTTTGTGAGAGAGATTATTATTATTAGTTGTTTTTGTTTGTGAGAGAGATTATTATTATTAGTGTGTTTTTTGTGTGAGAGAGATTATTATTATTATTTGTTTTTGTTTGAGAGAGATTATTATTATTATGTTTTTTTTTTGAGAGAGATTATTATTATTATGTTTTTTTGTGTGAGAGAGATTATTATTATTATGTTGTTTTTGTTGAGAGAGATTATTATTATTATGTTTTTTTGTTGAGAGAGATTATTATTATTATTTGTTTTTTTTGAGAGAGATTATTATTATTATGTTTTTTGTTTTGAGAGAGATTATTATTATTATGTTGTTTTTTGTTGAGAGAGATTATTATTATTATTGTGTTTTTTTTTGAGAGAGATTATTATTATTATTGTTTTTTTTGTGAGAGAGATTATTATTATTAGTGTTTTTTTTGTTGAGAGAGATTATTATTATTATGTTGTTTTTTTGTTGAGAGAGATTATTATTATTATTTGTTTTTTGTTGAGAGAGATTATTATTATTATGTGTTTTTTGTTTGAGAGAGATTATTATTATTATGTTGTTTTTTTGTGAGAGAGATTATTATTATTAGTTGTTTTTTGTTGAGAGAGATTATTATTATTATTTTTTTTTTGTGAGAGAGATTATTATTATTATGTGTTTTTTTGTTGAGAGAGATTATTATTATTATTGTTTTTTTTGTGAGAGAGATTATTATTATTATTGTTTTTTGTTGAGAGAGATTATTATTATTATTGTTTTTTTTGTGAGAGAGATTATTATTATTAGTGTGTTTTTTGTTGAGAGAGATTATTATTATTATGTTGTTTTGTTTGTGAGAGAGATTATTATTATTATGTGTTTTTTTGTTGAGAGAGATTATTATTATTAGTTGTTTTTTTTGTGAGAGAGATTATTATTATTATGTGTTTTTTTGTGAGAGAGATTATTATTATTATGTTGTTTTTGTGTTGAGAGAGATTATTATTATTATTGTTTTTTTTTTGAGAGAGATTATTATTATTAGTTGTTTTTTTGTTGAGAGAGATTATTATTATTATTTTTTTTTTTGAGAGAGATTATTATTATTATGTTTTTTTTGTGAGAGAGATTATTATTATTATGTTGTTTTGTTTGTGAGAGAGATTATTATTATTAGTTGTTTTTTTTGTGAGAGAGATTATTATTATTATTGTTTTTGTGTTGAGAGAGATTATTATTATTATGTGTTTTTTTGTGAGAGAGATTATTATTATTATGTGTTTTTTGTTGTGAGAGAGATTATTATTATTATGTTGTTTTTGTTGTGAGAGAGATTATTATTATTATTGTTTTTTTTGTGAGAGAGATTATTATTATTATTGTTTTTTGTTGTGAGAGAGATTATTATTATTATGTTTTTTGTTTGTGAGAGAGATTATTATTATTATGTTTTTTTTGTTGAGAGAGATTATTATTATTATGTTGTTTTGTTTGTGAGAGAGATTATTATTATTATTGTGTTTTTTGTTGAGAGAGATTATTATTATTATGTTTTTTTGTTTGAGAGAGATTATTATTATTATGTTGTTTTTGTTTGAGAGAGATTATTATTATTATTGGTTTTTTTGTTGAGAGAGATTATTATTATTAGTGGTTGTTTTTGTTGTGAGAGAGATTATTATTATTAGTTTGTTTTTGTTTGAGAGAGATTATTATTATTATGTGTTTTTTTGTGAGAGAGATTATTATTATTATGTGTTTTTTTGTTGAGAGAGATTATTATTATTAGTGTTGTTTTTTTGTTGAGAGAGATTATTATTATTATTGTGTTTTTTTGTGAGAGAGATTATTATTATTATGTTTTTTGTTTTGAGAGAGATTATTATTATTATGTGGTTTTTTTGTTGAGAGAGATTATTATTATTATGTGTGTTTTTGTTTGAGAGAGATTATTATTATTATTGTTTTTTTTTGAGAGAGATTATTATTATTATTGTGTTTTTTGTGTGAGAGAGATTATTATTATTATGTTTTTTTTTTGAGAGAGATTATTATTATTAGTTGTTTTTTGTTTGAGAGAGATTATTATTATTATGTTGTTTTTTGTTGAGAGAGATTATTATTATTATGTGTTTTTTTGTTGAGAGAGATTATTATTATTATGTGTGTTTTTTGTTGAGAGAGATTATTATTATTATTTGTTTTTTTGTGAGAGAGATTATTATTATTATGTGTTTTTGTTTGAGAGAGATTATTATTATTATGTGTTTTTTTTTGAGAGAGATTATTATTATTATGTGTTTTTGTTTTGAGAGAGATTATTATTATTATGTTGTTTTTTTGTGAGAGAGATTATTATTATTATGTTTTTTTTTTGAGAGAGATTATTATTATTATGTGTTTTTTTGTTGAGAGAGATTATTATTATTAGTTGTTTTTTTTGTGAGAGAGATTATTATTATTATTGTTTTTTTGTTGAGAGAGATTATTATTATTATTGTTTTTTTTTGAGAGAGATTATTATTATTATTTGTGAGAGTTATTATTTGTGTTTTGTTGAGAGAGATTATTATTATTAGTTGTTTTTGTTGTTGAGAGAGATTATTATTATTATTTGTTTTTTTGTGAGAGAGATTATTATTATTATGTTTTTTTGTTGTGAGAGAGATTATTATTATTATGTTGTTTTTTGTTGAGAGAGATTATTATTATTATTGTTTTTGTTTGTGAGAGAGATTATTATTATTATGTGTTTTTTGTTTGAGAGAGATTATTATTATTATTTTTTTTGTTTGAGAGAGATTATTATTATTATTGTGTTTTTTTTGAGAGAGATTATTATTATTATGTTGTTTTTTTGTGAGAGAGATTATTATTATTATTTTTTTTTTTGAGAGAGATTATTATTATTATGTTTTTTTGTTGAGAGAGATTATTATTATTATTGTTTTTTTGTTGAGAGAGATTATTATTATTATGTGTTTTTTTGTTGAGAGAGATTATTATTATTATTGTTTTTTTTTGAGAGAGATTATTATTATTATGTTTTTTGTTTGAGAGAGATTATTATTATTATGTTGTTTTTTTGTGAGAGAGATTATTATTATTATGGTTTTTGTTTTGAGAGAGATTATTATTATTATGTTTTTTGTTGTGAGAGAGATTATTATTATTATGTTTTTTGTTTTGAGAGAGATTATTATTATTATTGTTTTTTTGTTGAGAGAGATTATTATTATTATGTTTTTTTTGTGAGAGAGATTATTATTATTATGTTTTTTTTGTTGAGAGAGATTATTATTATTATTGTTTTTTGTTTGAGAGAGATTATTATTATTATTTGTTTTTGTTTGAGAGAGATTATTATTATTATGTTTTTTTTTGTGAGAGAGATTATTATTATTATTGTTTTTTTGTGAGAGAGATTATTATTATTATGTTTTTTTTTTGAGAGAGATTATTATTATTAGTTGTTTTTTGTTGTGAGAGAGATTATTATTATTATTTGTTTTTTGTTGAGAGAGATTATTATTATTATGTGTTTTTTTGTGTGAGAGAGATTATTATTATTATGTTTTTTGTTTTGAGAGAGATTATTATTATTATTGTGTTTTTGTTGTGAGAGAGATTATTATTATTAGTTTGTTTTTTGTTGAGAGAGATTATTATTATTATGTTGTTTTTTGTTGAGAGAGATTATTATTATTATTTTTTTTTTTGAGAGAGATTATTATTATTGTTTTTTTTTTGAGAGAGATTATTATTATTATTGTGTTTTTTTTGAGAGAGATTATTATTATTATTTGTTTTTGTTGTGAGAGAGATTATTATTATTATTGTTTTTTTGTTGAGAGAGATTATTATTATTATGTTGTTTTTTGTTGAGAGAGATTATTATTATTATTTTTTTTTTTGAGAGAGATTATTATTATTATTGTTTTTTTGTTGAGAGAGATTATTATTATTATTTTTTTTGTTTGAGAGAGATTATTATTATTATTTTTTTTTTGTGAGAGAGATTATTATTATTATTGTTTTTTTTTGAGAGAGATTATTATTATTATTTTTTTGTTTTGAGAGAGATTATTATTATTATGTTTTTTTTTGAGAAGATTATTATTATTATGTTTTTTGTTTGAGAGAGATTATTATTATTATTTTTTTTTTTGAGAGAGATTATTATTATTATTTTTTTGTTGTGAGAGAGATTATTATTATTATGTTTTTTTTTTGAGAGAGATTATTATTATTATTGTTTTTTGTTGAGAGAGAGATTATTATTATTATTGTTTTTTTTTGAGAGAGATTATTATTATTATGTTGTTTTTTTGTGAGAGAGATTATTATTATTATGTTTTTTTTTGAGAGAGATTATTATTATTATTGTTTTTTTTGTGAGAGAGATTATTATTATTTTTTTTTTTGAGAGAGATTATTATTATTATTTTTTTTTGTTGAGAGAGATTATTATTATTATTGTTTTTTTGTTGAGAGAGATTATTATTATTATTTTTTTTTTTGAGAGAGATTATTATTATTAGTTTTTTTTTTTGAGAGAGATTATTATTATTATTGTTTTTGTTTTGAGAGAGATTATTATTATTATTGTTTTTTTTTGAGAGAGATTATTATTATTATGTGTTTTTTTGTTGAGAGAGATTATTATTATTATTTTTTTTTTTGAGAGAGATTATTATTATTATTTGTTTTTGTTTGAGAGAGATTATTATTATTATTGTTTTTTTTTGAGAGAGATTATTATTATTATTGTTTTTTTGTGAGAGAGATTATTATTATTATTTGTTTTTTGTGTGAGAGAGATTATTATTATTATGTTTTTTTTTTGAGAGAGATTATTATTATTATTGTTTTTTTGTGAGAGAGATTATTATTATTATTTTTTTTGTTTGAGAGAGATTATTATTATTATTGTGTTTTTTTTGAGAGAGATTATTATTATTATGTTTTTTTTTTGAGAGAGATTATTATTATTAGTGTTTTTTTTTTGAGAGAGATTATTATTATTATTTGGTTTTGTTTTGAGAGAGATTATTATTATTATTGTTTTTTTTGTTGAGAGAGATTATTATTATTATTGTTTTTTGTTTGAGAGAGATTATTATTATTATTGTTTTTTTTTGAGAGAGATTATTATTATTATTGTTTTTTTTGAGAGAGAGATTATTATTATTATTTTTTTTTTTGAGAGAGATTATTATTATTATTTGTTTTTTGTTGAGAGAGATTATTATTATTATGTTTTTTTTTTGAGAGAGATTATTATTATTATGTTTTTTGTTTGAGAGAGATTATTATTATTATTTTTTTTTTTGAGAGAGATTATTATTATTATTTGTTTTTTTTGAGAGAGATTATTATTATTATTTTTTTTTTGTGAGAGAGATTATTATTATTATGTTTTTTTTTGTGAGAGAGATTATTATTATTATTTTTTTTTGAGAGAGATATTATTATTATTGTTTTGTTGAGAGAGATTATTATTATTATTTGTTTTTGTTTGAGAGAGATTATTATTATTATTGTTTTTTTTTGAGAGAGATTATTATTATTATGTTGTTTTTTTTGAGAGAGATTATTATTATTATTTGTTTTGTTTTGAGAGAGATTATTATTATTATTGTTTTTTTTTGAGAGAGATTATTATTATTATTGTTTTTTTTTGAGAGAGATTATTATTATTATTGTTTTTTTGTTGAGAGAGATTATTATTATTATTGTTTTTTTTGTGAGAGAGATTATTATTATTATGTTTTTTGTTTTGAGAGAGATTATTATTATTATTTTTTTTTTTGAGAGAGATTATTATTATTATTGTGTTTTTTTGTGAGAGAGATTATTATTATTATTGTTTTTTGTTTGAGAGAGATTATTATTATTATGTTGTTTTTTTTGAGAGAGATTATTATTATTATTTTTTTTTTTGAGAGAGATTATTATTATTATTGTGTTTTTTTGTGAGAGAGATTATTATTATTATGTTTTTTTTTTGAGAGAGATTATTATTATTAGTGTTTTTTTTTTGAGAGAGATTATTATTATTATTTGTTTTTTTGTGAGAGAGATTATTATTATTATGTTGTTTTTTGTGTGAGAGAGATTATTATTATTATTTGTTTTTTTGTGAGAGAGATTATTATTATTAGTTGTTTTTTTTTGAGAGAGATTATTATTATTATGTTGTTTTTTGTTGAGAGAGATTATTATTATTATTTGTTTTTTTTGAGAGAGATTATTATTATTATTGTTTTTTGTTTGAGAGAGATTATTATTATTAGTTGTTTTTTTTGTGAGAGAGATTATTATTATTATTGTTTTTTTGTTGAGAGAGATTATTATTATTATTGTTTTTTTTGTGAGAGAGATTATTATTATTATTGTTTTTTTTTGAGAGAGATTATTATTATTATGTTTTTTTTGTTGAGAGAGATTATTATTATTATGTTTTTTTTGTTGAGAGAGATTATTATTATTATTGTTTTTTGTTTGAGAGAGATTATTATTATTATTGTTTTTTTTTGAGAGAGATTATTATTATTATTTGTTTTTTTGTGAGAGAGATTATTATTATTATGTTTTTTTTTTGAGAGAGATTATTATTATTATTTTTTTGTTTGAGAGAGATTATTATTATTATGTTTTTTTTTGAGAGAGATTATTATTATTATGTTTTTTTGTTGAGAGAGATTATTATTATTATGTTTTTTTTTTGAGAGAGATTATTATTATTATGTTTTTTTTTGTGAGAGAGATTATTATTATTATTGTTTTTTTGTTGAGAGAGATTATTATTATTATTGTTTTTTGTTTGAGAGAGATTATTATTATTATTTGTTTTTTGTTGAGAGAGATTATTATTATTATTGTTTTTTTGTTGAGAGAGATTATTATTATTATTTTTTTGTTTGAGAGAGATTATTATTATTATGTGTTTTTTTTTGAGAGAGATTATTATTATTAGTTTTTTTTTTTGAGAGAGATTATTATTATTATTTGTTTTTTTTGAGAGAGATTATTATTATTATTGTTTTTTTTTGAGAGAGATTATTATTATTATTTGTTTTTTGTTGAGAGAGATTATTATTATTAGTGTTTTTTGTTTTGAGAGAGATTATTATTATTATTGTTTTTTTTTGAGAGAGATTATTATTATTATTTTTTTTTGTTGAGAGAGATTATTATTATTAGTTTTTTTTGTTGAGAGAGATTATTATTATTATGTTTTTTTTTTGAGAGAGATTATTATTATTATTGTTTTTTTTTGAGAGAGATTATTATTATTATGTTTTTTTTTTGAGAGAGATTATTATTATTATTGTTTTTTTGTTGAGAGAGATTATTATTATTATGTTTTTTTTTGTGAGAGAGATTATTATTATTATGTTTTTTTTTTGAGAGAGATTATTATTATTATTGTTTTTTGTTTGAGAGAGATTATTATTATTATTGTTTTTTTGTTGAGAGAGATTATTATTATTATTGTTTTTTTTGTGAGAGAGATTATTATTATTATGTTTTTTTTTTGAGAGAGATTATTATTATTATTGGTTTTTTTTTGAGAGAGATTATTATTATTATTGTTTTTTTTGTGAGAGAGATTATTATTATTATGTTTTTTTTTTGAGAGAGATTATTATTATTATTTTTTTTGTTTGAGAGAGATTATTATTATTATTGTTTTTTTTTGAGAGAGATTATTATTATTATGTGTTTTTTTTGTGAGAGAGATTATTATTATTATTTGTTTTTTTTGAGAGAGATTATTATTATTATTGTTTTTTTGTTGAGAGAGATTATTATTATTATTTGTTTTTTGTTGAGAGAGATTATTATTATTATGTTTTTTTTTGAGAGAGATTATTATTATTATTTTTTTTTTTGAGAGAGATTATTATTATTATGTTTTTTTTGTGAGAGAGATTATTATTATTATGTTTTTTTTTTGAGAGAGATTATTATTATTATTTTTTTTTTGTGAGAGAGATTATTATTATTATGTTTTTTTTTTGAGAGAGATTATTATTATTATTTGTTTTTTGTTGAGAGAGATTATTATTATTATTTGTTTTTTTTGAGAGAGATTATTATTATTATGTTTTTTTTTGAGAGAGATTATTATTATTATGTTTTTTTGTTGTGAGAGAGATTATTATTATTATGTGTTTTTTTTTGAGAGAGATTATTATTATTATTTGTTTTTGTTTGAGAGAGATTATTATTATTATTTTTTTTTTTGAGAGAGATTATTATTATTATTGTTTTTTTGTTGAGAGAGATTATTATTATTATTGTTTTTTTGTTGAGAGAGATTATTATTATTATTTTTTTTTTTGAGAGAGATTATTATTATTATTGTGTTTTTTTGTTGAGAGAGATTATTATTATTATTTTTTTTTTGTTGAGAGAGATTATTATTATTATTTTTTTTTTTGAGAGAGATTATTATTATTATGTTTTTTTTTGAGAGAGATTATTATTATTATGTTGTTTTTTTGTGAGAGAGATTATTATTATTATTTTTTTTTTTGAGAGAGATTATTATTATTATGTGTTTTTTTTTGAGAGAGATTATTATTATTATTGTTTTTTTTTGAGAGAGATTATTATTATTATTTTTTTTTGTTGAGAGAGATTATTATTATTATGTTTTTTTTTGAGAGAGATTATTATTATTAGTTTTTTTTTGTGAGAGAGATTATTATTATTATTGTTTTTTTTTGAGAGAGATTATTATTATTATTTGTTTTTTTTGAGAGAGATTATTATTATTATTTTTTTTGTTGAGAGAGATTATTATTATTATTTGTTTTTTTGTGAGAGAGATTATTATTATTATTGTTTTTTTTGTGAGAGAGATTATTATTATTATTGTTTTTTGTTTGAGAGAGATTATTATTATTAGTTGTTTTTTTTGAGAGAGATTATTATTATTATTGTTTTTTTGTTGAGAGAGATTATTATTATTATGTTTTTTTTTTGAGAGAGATTATTATTATTATTGTTTTTTTGTTTGAGAGAGATTATTATTATTAGTTGTTTTTTGTTTGAGAGAGATTATTATTATTATGTTTTTTTTTTGAGAGAGATTATTATTATTATTTGTTTTTTGTTGAGAGAGATTATTATTATTATTTTTTTTTGTTGAGAGAGATTATTATTATTATGGTTGTTTTTTGTTGAGAGAGATTATTATTATTATTTGTTTTTTGTTGAGAGAGATTATTATTATTATTGTGTTTTTTTGTTGAGAGAGATTATTATTATTAGTTGTTTTTTGTTGAGAGAGATTATTATTATTATGTTTTTTTTTTGAGAGAGATTATTATTATTATTTTTTTTTTTGAGAGAGATTATTATTATTATTGTTTTTTTTTGAGAGAGATTATTATTATTATTTTTTTTTTTGAGAGAGATTATTATTATTATTTTTTTTTTTGAGAGAGATTATTATTATGTTTTTTTTTTGAGAGAGATTATTATTATTATGTTTTTTTTTTGAGAGAGATTATTATTATTATTGTTTTTTTGTGAGAGAGATTATTATTATTATTGTTTTTTGTTTGAGAGAGATTATTATTATTATGTTGTTTTTTGTTGAGAGAGATTATTATTATTAGTTTTTTTTTTTGAGAGAGATTATTATTATTATTGTTTTTTTTGTGAGAGAGATTATTATTATTATGTTTTTTTTGTTGAGAGAGATTATTATTATTATTGTGTTTTTGTGAGAGAGATTATTATTATTATTTGTTTTTTGTTGAGAGAGATTATTATTATTATTTGTTTTTTTGTTGAGAGAGATTATTATTATTATTGTTTTTTTTTGAGAGAGATTATTATTATTATTTGTTTTTTGTTGAGAGAGATTATTATTATTATTTTTTTTTTTGAGAGAGATTATTATTATTATGTGTTTTTGTTTTGAGAGAGATTATTATTATTAGTGTTTTTTTTTGAGAGAGATTATTATTATTATGTTTTTTGTTGTGAGAGAGATTATTATTATTATTTGTTTTTTTTGAGAGAGATTATTATTATTATTGTTTTTTGTTTGAGAGAGATTATTATTATTATTTTTTTTTTTGAGAGAGATTATTATTATTATGTGTTTTTTGTTGAGAGAGATTATTATTATTATTTTTTTTTTTGAGAGAGATTATTATTATTATGTGTTTTTTTTGTGAGAGAGATTATTATTATTATTGTTTTTTTTGAGAGAGATTATTATTATTATTGTTTTTTTTTGAGAGAGAGATTATTATTATTAGTTTTTTTTTGTTGAGAGAGATTATTATTATTAGTTTTTTTTTGTGAGAGAGATTATTATTATTATTTGTTTTTTTGTGAGAGAGATTATTATTATTATGTTTTTTGTTTGAGAGAGATTATTATTATTATTTTTTTTTTTGAGAGAGATTATTATTATTATTTGTTTTTGTTTGAGAGAGATTATTATTATTATGTTTTTTTGTTGAGAGAGATTATTATTATTATTTTTTTTTTTGAGAGAGATTATTATTATTATTTTTTTTTTTGAGAGAGATTATTATTATTATGTTTTTTTGTTGAGAGAGATTATTATTATTATTGTTTTTTTTTGAGAGAGATTATTATTATTATGTTTTTTTTTGTGAGAGAGATTATTATTATTATTGTTTTTTTTTGAGAGAGATTATTATTATTATTGTTTTTTTTTGAGAGAGATTATTATTATTATTGTTTTTTTGTTGAGAGAGATTATTATTATTATTGTTTTTTTGTTGAGAGAGATTATTATTATTATTGTTTTTTTTTGAGAGAGATTATTATTATTATGTTTTTTTTTTGAGAGAGATTATTATTATTAGTTTTTTTTGTTGAGAGAGATTATTATTATTATTGTTTTTTTTGAGAGAGATTATTATTATTATTGTTTTTTGTTTGAGAGAGATTATTATTATTATGTTTTTTTTTTGAGAGAGATTATTATTATTATTGTTTTTTTTTGAGAGAGATTATTATTATTATTGTTTTTTTGTTGAGAGAGATTATTATTATTATTGTTTTTTTTTGAGAGAGATTATTATTATTATTTGTTTTGTTTGAGAGAGATTATTATTATTATTGTTTTTTTTTGAGAGAGATTATTATTATTATGTTTTTTTTTTGAGAGAGAGATTATTATTATTATTTTTTTTTTTGAGAGAGATTATTATTATTATTGTTTTTTTTTGAGAGAGATTATTATTATTATTGTTTTTTTTTGAGAGAGATTATTATTATTATGTTTTTTGTTTGAGAGAGATTATTATTATTATTTTTTTTTTGTGAGAGAGATTATTATTATTATTGTTTTTTTGTTGAGAGAGATTATTATTATTATGTTTTTTTTTTGAGAGAGATTATTATTATTAGTTTTTTTGTTTTGAGAGAGATTATTATTATTATTTTTTTTTTTGAGAGAGATTATTATTATTATTGTTTTTTTTTGAGAGAGATTATTATTATTATTTTTTTTTTTGAGAGAGATTATTATTATTATTGTTTTTTTGTTGAGAGAGATTATTATTATTATGTTTTTTTTTTGAGAGAGATTATTATTATTATTTTTTTTTTGTGAGAGAGATTATTATTATTAGTTTGTTTTGTTTGAGAGAGATTATTATTATTATTGTTTTTTTGTTGAGAGAGATTATTATTATTATTGTTTTTTTTTGAGAGAGATTATTATTATTATTTTTTTTTTGTGAGAGAGATTATTATTATTATGTTTTTTTTTGTGAGAGAGATTATTATTATTATTGTTTTTTTTGTGAGAGAGATTATTATTATTATTTGTTTTTTTTGAGAGAGATTATTATTATTATTTTTTTTTTGTGAGAGAGATTATTATTATTATTGTTTTTTTGTGAGAGAGATTATTATTATTATTGTTTTTTTTTGAGAGAGATTATTATTATTATGTTTTTTTTGTTGAGAGAGATTATTATTATTATTTTTTTTTGTTGAGAGAGATTATTATTATTATGTTTTTTTTTTGAGAGAGATTATTATTATTATTTTTTTTTTTGAGAGAGATTATTATTATTATTTGTTTTTTTTGAGAGAGATTATTATTATTATTGTTTTTTTGTGAGAGAGATTATTATTATTATTTGTTTTTTTTGAGAGAGATTATTATTATTATTTGTTTTTTTTGAGAGAGATTATTATTATTATTTTTTTTTTTGAGAGAGATTATTATTATTATTTGTTTTTTTGTGAGAGAGATTATTATTATTATTTGTTTTTGTTTGAGAGAGATTATTATTATTATTGTTTTTTTGTTGAGAGAGATTATTATTATTATGTTTTTTTTTTGAGAGAGATTATTATTATTATTGTTTTTTTTGAGAGAGATTATTATTATTATGTTTTTTTTGTGAGAGAGATTATTATTATTATTTTTTTTTTTGAGAGAGATTATTATTATTATTTTTTTTTGTGAGAGAGATTATTATTATTATGTTTTTTTTTGTGAGAGAGATTATTATTATTATTTGTTTTTTTTGAGAGAGATTATTATTATTATTGTTTTTTTTTGAGAGAGATTATTATTATTATGTTTTTTTTGTTGAGAGAGATTATTATTATTATTGTTTTTTTTTGAGAGAGATTATTATTATTATTTTTTTTTTTGAGAGAGATTATTATTATTATGTTTTTTTTTTGAGAGAGATTATTATTATTATTGTTTTTTTTTGAGAGAGATTATTATTATTATTTTTTTTTGTTGAGAGAGATTATTATTATTATGTTTTTTTGTTGAGAGAGATTATTATTATTAGTTGTTTTTTGTTGAGAGAGATTATTATTATTATGTTTTTTTTTGAGAGAGATTATTATTATTATTGTTTTTTGTTGAGAGAGATTATTATTATTATTGTTTTTTTTTGAGAGAGATTATTATTATTATTGTTTTTTTGTTGAGAGAGATTATTATTATTATTGTTTTTTGTTTGAGAGAGATTATTATTATTATTTTTTTTTTTGAGAGAGATTATTATTATTATGTGTTTTTTTTGAGAGAGATTATTATTATTATTGTTTTTGTTTGAGAGAGATTATTATTATTATGTTGTTTTTGTTTGAGAGAGATTATTATTATTATGTTTTTTTTTTGAGAGAGATTATTATTATTATGTTTTTTTTTTGAGAGAGATTATTATTATTATGTTTTTTGTTTGAGAGAGATTATTATTATTATTGTTTTTTGTTTGAGAGAGATTATTATTATTATTTTTTTTTTGTGAGAGAGATTATTATTATTATGTGTTTTTTTTTGAGAGAGATTATTATTATTAGTTGTTTTTTTGTGAGAGAGATTATTATTATTATGTTTTTTTTTTGAGAGAGATTATTATTATTATTTTTTTTTGTTGAGAGAGATTATTATTATTAGTTTTTTTTTTGAGAGAGATTATTATTATTATGTTTTTTTTGTGAGAGAGATTATTATTATTATTGTTTTTTTTTGAGAGAGATTATTATTATTATGTTTTTTGTTTGTGAGAGAGATTATATTATTATGTTTTTTTGTTGTGAGAGAGATTATTATTATTATTGTTTTTTTTTGAGAGAGATTATTATTATTATGTGTTTTTTTTGTGAGAGAGATTATTATTATTATTGTTTTTTTTTGAGAGAGATTATTATTATTATTTTTTTTTTTGAGAGAGATTATTATTATTAGTTTTTTTTGTTGAGAGAGATTATTATTATTATTTGTTTTTTTTGAGAGAGATTATTATTATTAGTGTTTTTTTTGTTGAGAGAGATTATTATTATTATTGTTTTTTTTTGAGAGAGATTATTATTATTAGTTTTTTTTTGTTGAGAGAGATTATTATTATTATGTTTTTTTTGTTGAGAGAGATTATTATTATTATGTGTTTTTTTTGAGAGAGATTATTATTATTATTTGTTTTTTTGTGAGAGAGATTATTATTATTATGTGTTTTTTTTTGAGAGAGATTATTATTATTAGTTTTTTTGTTTGAGAGAGATTATTATTATTATGTTTTTTTTTTGAGAGAGATTATTATTATTATTTGTTTTTTGTTGAGAGAGATTATTATTATTATTGTTTTTTTTTGAGAGAGATTATTATTATTATTTTTTTTTGTGAGAGAGATTATTATTATTATTGTTTTTTTGTTGAGAGAGATTATTATTATTATTTTTTTTTTTGAGAGAGATTATTATTATTATGTTTTTTTTGTGAGAGAGATTATTATTATTATTGTTTTTTTTGAGAGAGATTATTATTATTATTGTTTTTTTGTGAGAGAGATTATTATTATTATTTGTTTTTTTTGAGAGAGATTATTATTATTAGTTGTTTTTTTTTGAGAGAGATTATTATTATTATTTGTTTTTGTTTGAGAGAGATTATTATTATTATTTTTTTTTTTGAGAGAGATTATTATTATTATTTGTTTTTGTTTTGAGAGAGATTATTATTATTAGTTGTTTTTTTTTGAGAGAGATTATTATTATTATTTGTTTTTTTTGAGAGAGATTATTATTATTATTGTTTTTTTTGTGAGAGAGATTATTATTATTATTGTTTTTTTTTGAGAGAGATTATTATTATTATGTTTTTTTTTTGAGAGAGATTATTATTATTATGTTTTTTTTTTGAGAGAGATTATTATTATTATTGTTTTTTTGTTGAGAGAGATTATTATTATTATGTGTTTTTTTGTTGAGAGAGATTATTATTATTATTGTTTTTGTTTTGAGAGAGATTATTATTATTATGTTTTTTTTTTGAGAGAGATTATTATTATTATTGTTTTTTGTTTGAGAGAGATTATTATTATTATTGTTTTTTTGTGAGAGAGATTATTATTATTATTGTTTTTTTTGTGAGAGAGATTATTATTATTAGTGTTTTTTGTTTTGAGAGAGATTATTATTATTAGTTGTTTTTTTGTTGAGAGAGATTATTATTATTATGTTGTTTTTTGTTGAGAGAGATTATTATTATTATTGTTTTTTTTTGAGAGAGATTATTATTATTATTTGTTTTTTTGTGAGAGAGATTATTATTATTATTGTTTTTTTTTGAGAGAGATTATTATTATTATGTTGTTTTTTTTGAGAGAGATTATTATTATTATTGTTTTTTTTGTGAGAGAGATTATTATTATTATTGTTTTTTTTTGAGAGAGATTATTATTATTATTGTTTTTTTGTTGAGAGAGATTATTATTATTATGTTTTTTTTTTGAGAGAGATTATTATTATTATTGTTTTTTTTGTGAGAGAGATTATTATTATTATTTTTTTTTTTGAGAGAGATTATTATTATTATTTGTTTTTGTTGAGAGAGATTATTATTATTATTGTTTTTTGTTTGAGAGAGATTATTATTATTATTTTTTTTTTGTGAGAGAGATTATTATTATTATGTTTTTTTGTTTGAGAGAGATTATTATTATTATGTGTTTTTTTTTGAGAGAGATTATTATTATTATTTGTTTTTTTGTGAGAGAGATTATTATTATTATGTTTTTTTTTTGAGAGAGATTATTATTATTATTTGTTTTTTTTGAGAGAGATTATTATTATTATGTTGTTTTTTGTTGAGAGAGATTATTATTATTATTTTTTTTGTTTGAGAGAGATTATTATTATTATGTTTTTTTTGTTGAGAGAGATTATTATTATTATTGTTTTTTTTTGAGAGAGATTATTATTATTATGTTTTTTTTTTGAGAGAGATTATTATTATTATGTTTTTTTTTTGAGAGAGATTATTATTATTATGTTTTTTTGTTGAGAGAGATATTATTATTATTAGTTTTTTTGTTTGAGAGAGATTATTATTATTATTTGTTTTTTTTGAGAGAGATTATTATTATTATTTTTTTTTTTGAGAGAGATTATTATTATTATTGTTTTTTTTTGAGAGAGATTATTATTATTATTGTTTTTTTTTGAGAGAGATTATTATTATTATGTTTTTTTTTTGAGAGAGATTATTATTATTATGTTTTTTGTTGTTGAGAGAGATTATTATTATTATTTGTTTTTTGTTGAGAGAGATTATTATTATTATGTGTTTTTTGTTTGAGAGAGATTATTATTATTATTTGTTTTTTTGTGAGAGAGATTATTATTATTATTGTTTTTTTTTGAGAGAGATTATTATTATTATTTTTTTTTGTTGAGAGAGATTATTATTATTAGTTTTTTTTTTGAGAGAGATTATTATTATTATGTTTTTTTGTTTGAGAGAGATTATTATTATTATGTTGTTTTTGTTTGAGAGAGATTATTATTATTATTTTTTTGTTTTGAGAGAGATTATTATTATTATTTGTTTTTTGTTGAGAGAGATTATTATTATTATGTGTTTTTTTTGAGAGAGATTATTATTATTATTTTTTTTTTTGAGAGAGATTATTATTATTATTTTTTTTTTTGAGAGAGATTATTATTATTATTTTTTTTTTTGAGAGAGATTATTATTATTATTGTTTTTTGTTTGAGAGAGATTATTATTATTATGTGTTTTTTTTTGAGAGAGATTATTATTATTATTTGTTTTTTTGTGAGAGAGATTATTATTATTTTTTTTTTTGAGAGAGATTATTATTATTGTTTTTTTGTTGAGAGAGATTATTATTATTATTTGTTTTTTGTTGAGAGAGATTATTATTATTATGTTTTTTTTGTGAGAGAGATTATTATTATTATTTTTTTTTTTGAGAGAGATTATTATTATTATGTTTTTTTTTGAGAGAGATTATTATTATTATGTTTTTTGTTGTGAGAGAGATTATTATTATTATTTTTTTTTTTGAGAGAGATTATTATTATTATGTTTTTTTTTGAGAGAGATTATTATTATTATTGTTTTTTGTTGAGAGAGATTATTATTATTATTTGTTTTTTTTGAGAGAGATTATTATTATTATTTTTTTGTTTGAGAGAGATTATTATTATTAGTTTTTTTTGTTGAGAGAGATTATTATTATTATGTTTTTTTTTGTGAGAGAGATTATTATTATTATGTTTTTTTTTTGAGAGAGATTATTATTATTATGTGTTTTTTTTGTGAGAGAGATTATTATTATTATTGTTTTTTTTTGAGAGAGATTATTATTATTATTTGTTTTTTTGTGAGAGAGATTATTATTATTATTTTTTTTTTTGAGAGAGATTATTATTATTATGTTTTTTTGTTTGAGAGAGATTATTATTATTATTGTTTTTTTTTGAGAGAGATTATTATTATTAGTTGTTTTTTTTTGAGAGAGATTATTATTATTATTGTTTTTTGTTTGAGAGAGATTATTATTATTAGTTGTTTTTTGTTGAGAGAGATTATTATTATTATTGTTTTTTTTTGAGAGAGATTATTATTATTATTTGTTTTTTTTGAGAGAGATTATTATTATTATGTTTTTTGTTTTGAGAGAGATTATTATTATTATTGTTTTTTTTTGAGAGAGATTATTATTATTATTGTTTTTTTTTGAGAGAGATTATTATTATTATTGTTTTTTTTTGAGAGAGATTATTATTATTATGTTTTTTTTTTGAGAGAGATTATTATTATTATTTGTTTTTTTTGAGAGAGATTATTATTATTAGTTTTTTTTTTGAGAGAGATTATTATTATTATTGTTTTTTGTTTGAGAGAGATTATTATTATTATGTTTTTTTTTTGAGAGAGATTATTATTATTATTTTTTTGTTTGTGAGAGAGATTATTATTATTAGTTGTTTTTTTTTGAGAGAGATTATTATTATTATTGTTTTTGTTTTGAGAGAGATTATTATTATTAGTTGTTTTTTTGTGAGAGAGATTATTATTATTATTTTTTTTTTTGAGAGAGATTATTATTATTATTTTTTTTTGTTGAGAGAGATTATTATTATTATTTTTTTTTTGAGAGAGAGATTATTATTATTAGTTTTTTTTTTTGAGAGAGATTATTATTATTATGTTTTTTTGTTTGAGAGAGATTATTATTATTATTGTTTTTTTTTGAGAGAGATTATTATTATTATTTTTTTTTTTGAGAGAGATTATTATTATTATGTTTTTTTGTTTGAGAGAGATTATTATTATTAGTTGTTTTTTTGTGAGAGAGATTATTATTATTATTGTTTTTTTTTGAGAGAGATTATTATTATTATTTTTTTTTGTTGAGAGAGATTATTATTATTATTTGTTTTTTTTGAGAGAGATTATTATTATTATGTGTTTTTTTTTGAGAGAGATTATTATTATTATTGTTTTTTTTTGAGAGAGATTATTATTATTATTGTTTTTTTTTGAGAGAGATTATTATTATTATGTTTTTTTTGTTGAGAGAGATTATTATTATTATGTTTTTTTTTTGAGAGAGATTATTATTATTATTTTTTTTTTTGAGAGAGATTATTATTATTATGTTTTTTTGTTTGAGAGAGATTATTATTATTATGTTTTTTTTTTGAGAGAGATTATTATTATTATTTGTTTTTTGTTGAGAGAGATTATTATTATTATTTTTTTTTTTGAGAGAGATTATTATTATTAGTTGTTTTTTTTGAGAGAGAGATTATTATTATTATTGTTTTTTGTTTGAGAGAGATTATTATTATTATGTTTTTTTGTTGTGAGAGAGATTATTATTATTATTTTTTTTTGAGAGAGATTATTATTATTGTTTTTTTGTGAGAGAGATTATTATTATTATGTTTTTTTTTGAGAGAGATTATTATTATTATTTTTTTGTTTGAGAGAGATTATTATTATTATTGTTTTTGTTTTGAGAGAGATTATTATTATTATTTGTTTTTTTTGAGAGAGATTATTATTATTATTTTTTTTTTTGAGAGAGATTATTATTATTATGTTTTTTTTTTGAGAGAGATTATTATTATTATGTTTTTTTTTTGAGAGAGATTATTATTATTATTTTTTTTTTGTGAGAGAGATTATTATTATTATTGTTTTTTGTTTGAGAGAGATTATTATTATTATGTTTTTTTTTTGAGAGAGAGATTATTATTATTATGTTTTTTTTTTGAGAGAGATTATTATTATTATTTGTTTTTTTTGAGAGAGATTATTATTATTATTGTTTTTTTTTGAGAGAGATTATTATTATTATGTGTTTTTTGTTTGAGAGAGATTATTATTATTATGTTTTTTTTTTGAGAGAGATTATTATTATTATGTTTTTTTTTTGAGAGAGATTATTATTATTATTTGTTTTGTTTTGAGAGAGATTATTATTATTATTTTTTTTTGTTGAGAGAGATTATTATTATTATTGTTTTTTTTTGAGAGAGATTATTATTATTATTTGTTTTTTTTGAGAGAGATTATTATTATTATGTTTTTTTTTTGAGAGAGATTATTATTATTAGTTTTTTTTTTGAGAGAGATTATTATTATTATTGTTTTTTTGTGAGAGAGATTATTATTATTATTTTTTTTTGTTGAGAGAGATTATTATTATTATTTTTTTTTTTGAGAGAGATTATTATTATTATGTGTTTTTTTTTGAGAGAGATTATTATTATTAGTTTTTTTTTTGAGAGAGATTATTATTATTATGTGTTTTTTTTGAGAGAGATTATTATTATTATTTTTTTTGTTTGAGAGAGATTATTATTATTAGTTGTTTTTTTTGAGAGAGATTATTATTATTATGTGTTTTTTGTTTGAGAGAGATTATTATTATTATTTGTTTTTTTTGAGAGAGATTATTATTATTATTTTTTTTGTTTGAGAGAGATTATTATTATTATTGTTTTTTTTTGAGAGAGATTATTATTATTATTTTTTTTTTTGAGAGAGATTATTATTATTATTTTTTTTTTTGAGAGAGATTATTATTATTATGTTTTTTGTTTTGAGAGAGATTATTATTATTATTTTTTTTTTTGAGAGAGATTATTATTATTATGTTTTTTTTTTGAGAGAGATTATTATTATTATTGTTTTTTTGTTGAGAGAGAGATTATTATTATTATTGTTTTTTTTTGAGAGAGATTATTATTATTATTTTTTTTTTGTGAGAGAGATTATTATTATTATTTTTTTTTTTGAGAGAGATTATTATTATTATGTTGTTTTTTTGTGAGAGAGATTATTATTATTATGTTGTTTTTTTTGAGAGAGATTATTATTATTATTTTTTTTGTTGTGAGAGAGATTATTATTATTAGTTTTTTTTTTTGAGAGAGATTATTATTATTATTGTTTTTTTTTGAGAGAGATTATTATTATTATGTTTTTTGTTTTGAGAGAGATTATTATTATTATGTTTTTTTTTGTGAGAGAGATTATTATTATTATTGTTTTTTGTTTGAGAGAGATTATTATTATTATGTTTTTTTTTTGAGAGAGATTATTATTATTATTTTTTTTTTTGAGAGAGATTATTATTATTATTGTTTTTTTTGTGAGAGAGATTATTATTATTATTTTTTTTTTTGAGAGAGATTATTATTATTATTGTTTTTGTTGTGAGAGAGATTATTATTATTATTTTTTTTGTTTGAGAGAGATTATTATTATTATTGTTTTTTTGTTGAGAGAGATTATTATTATTATTTTTTTTTTTGAGAGAGATTATTATTATTATGTTTTTTTTTGAGAGAGATTATTATTATTATGTTTTTTTTTTGAGAGAGATTATTATTATTATGTTTTTTTTTTGAGAGAGATTATTATTATTATTGTTTTTTTTTGAGAGAGATTATTATTATTATTGTTTTTTTTGTGAGAGAGATTATTATTATTATGTTTTTTTGTTTGAGAGAGATTATTATTATTATGTTTTTTTTTTTGAGAGAGATTATTATTATTATTTTTTTTTGAGAGAATTATTATTGTTTTTTTGTGAGAGAGATTATTATTATTATTTTTTTTTTTGAGAGAGATTATTATTATTATTGTTTTTTTTGAGAGAGAGATTATTATTATTATGTTTTTTTTTTGAGAGAGATTATTATTATTATGTTTTTTTTGTTGAGAGAGATTATTATTATTATTGTTTTTGTTTTGAGAGAGATTATTATTATTATGTTTTTTGTTTTGAGAGAGATTATTATTATTATTGTTTTTGTTTGAGAGAGATTATTATTATTAGTGTTTTTTTGTTGAGAGAGATTATTATTATTATTTTTTTTGTTTGAGAGAGATTATTATTATTATTGTTTTTTTTTGAGAGAGATTATTATTATTATGTTTTTTTGTTGAGAGAGATTATTATTATTATTTTTTTTTGTTGAGAGAGATTATTATTATTATGTTTTTTTTTTGAGAGAGATTATTATTATTATTTTTTTTGTTTGAGAGAGATTATTATTATTATTGTTTTTTTTTGAGAGAGATTATTATTATTATTGTTTTTTTTGTGAGAGAGATTATTATTATTATTGTTTTTGTTTTGAGAGAGATTATTATTATTATTGTTTTTTTGTTGAGAGAGATTATTATTATTATTGTTTTTTTTTGAGAGAGATTATTATTATTATGTTTTTTTGTTGAGAGAGATTATTATTATTATTGTTTTTTGTTTGAGAGAGATTATTATTATTATTGTTTTTTTTGTGAGAGAGATTATTATTATTATGTGTTTTTTTGTTGAGAGAGATTATTATTATTATTTTTTTTTTTGAGAGAGATTATTATTATTATGTTTTTTTGTTTGAGAGAGATTATTATTATTATGTTTTTTTTTTGAGAGAGATTATTATTATTATTGTTTTTGTTTGAGAGAGATTATTATTATTATTGTTTTTTTTTGAGAGAGATTATTATTATTATTTTTTTTTGTTGAGAGAGATTATTATTATTATTGTTTTTTTTTGAGAGAGATTATTATTATTATTGTTTTTTTTTGAGAGAGATTATTATTATTATTTGTTTTTTTGTGAGAGAGATTATTATTATTATGTGTTTTTTTGTTGAGAGAGATTATTATTATTATTGTTTTTTGTTTGAGAGAGATTATTATTATTATGTTTTTTTTTGAGAGAGATTATTATTATTATTGTTTTTTGTTGAGAGAGATTATTATTATTATGTGTTTTTTTTTGAGAGAGATTATTATTATTATGTTTTTTTTGTTGAGAGAGATTATTATTATTATTGTTTTTTTTTGAGAGAGATTATTATTATTATTGTTTTTTTGTTGAGAGAGATTATTATTATTATGTTTTTTGTTTTGAGAGAGATTATTATTATTATTTTTTTGTTTTGAGAGAGATTATTATTATTAGTTGTTTTTTGTTGAGAGAGATTATTATTATTATTTGTTTTTTTGTGAGAGAGATTATTATTATTATGTTTTTTTTTTGAGAGAGATTATTATTATTATTTTTTTTTTTGAGAGAGATTATTATTATTATTGTTTTTTTGTTGAGAGAGATTATTATTATTATTGTTTTTTTGTTGAGAGAGATTATTATTATTATTGTTTTTTTGTTGAGAGAGATTATTATTATTATGTTTTTTTGTTGTGAGAGAGATTATTATTATTATTGTTTTTTGTTTGAGAGAGATTATTATTATTATTTGTTTTTTGTTGAGAGAGATTATTATTATTATTGTTTTTTGTTTGAGAGAGATTATTATTATTATTTGTTTTTTTTGAGAGAGATTATTATTATTAGTTTTTTTTTGTGAGAGAGATTATTATTATTATGTTTTTTTTTTGAGAGAGATTATTATTATTATTTGTTTTTTTGTGAGAGAGATTATTATTATTATGTTTTTTGTTTTGAGAGAGATTATTATTATTATGTTGTTTTTTTGTGAGAGAGATTATTATTATTATGTGTTTTTTTGTTGAGAGAGATTATTATTATTATTGTGTTTTTTTTGAGAGAGATTATTATTATTATTGTTTTTTTTGTGAGAGAGATTATTATTATTATGTTGTTTTTGTTTGAGAGAGATTATTATTATTATGTTTTTTTTTTGAGAGAGATTATTATTATTATGTTTTTGTTTTGAGAGAGATTATTATTATTATGTTTTTTTTGTGAGAGAGATTATTATTATTATTTTTTTTTGTTGAGAGAGATTATTATTATTAGTGTTTTTTGTTTGAGAGAGATTATTATTATTATTGTTTTTTTGTTGAGAGAGATTATTATTATTATTTGTTTTTTTGTTGAGAGAGATTATTATTATTAGTTGTTTTTTTTTGAGAGAGATTATTATTATTATTTTTTTTTTGTGAGAGAGATTATTATTATTATTTGTTTTTTTTGAGAGAGATTATTATTATTATTGTTTTTTGTTGAGAGAGATTATTATTATTATTGTTTTTTTGTGAGAGAGATTATTATTATTATTTTTTTTGTTTGAGAGAGATTATTATTATTATGTTTTTTTTTTGAGAGAGATTATTATTATTATTGTTTTTTTTGTGAGAGAGATTATTATTATTATGTTTTTTTTTTGAGAGAGATTATTATTATTATTTTTTTTTTTGAGAGAGATTATTATTATTATGTTTTTTGTTTTGAGAGAGATTATTATTATTATGTTTTTTTTTGAGAGAGATTATTATTATTATTTTTTTTTTTGAGAGAGATTATTATTATTATGTTGTTTTTGTTGTGAGAGAGATTATTATTATTATTTTTTTTTTTGAGAGAGATTATTATTATTATGTTTTTTTTTTGAGAGAGATTATTATTATTATTGTTTTTTTTTGAGAGAGATTATTATTATTATTGTTTTTTTGTTGAGAGAGATTATTATTATTATGTTTTTTTTGTTGAGAGAGATTATTATTATTATTTGTTTTTTTGTGAGAGAGATTATTATTATTAGTTTTTTTTTTTGAGAGAGATTATTATTATTATTGTTTTTTTTGTGAGAGAGATTATTATTATTATTTTTTTTTTTGAGAGAGATTATTATTATTATTGTTTTTTTGTTGAGAGAGATTATTATTATTATTGTTTTTTTTGAGAGAGATTATTATTATTATGTTTTTTTTTTGAGAGAGATTATTATTATTATTGTTTTTTTTTGAGAGAGATTATTATTATTATTTTTTTTTTTGAGAGAGATTATTATTATTATTTTTTTTTTTGAGAGAGATTATTATTATTATGTTTTTTTTTTGAGAGAGATTATTATTATTATTGTTTTTTTTTGAGAGAGATTATTATTATTATTGTTTTTTGTTTGAGAGAGATTATTATTATTATTGTTTTTTTTTGAGAGAGATTATTATTATTATGTTTTTTTTTGAGAGAGATTATTATTATTATTTGTTTTTTTTGAGAGAGATTATTATTATTATTGTGTTTTTGTTGTGAGAGAGATTATTATTATTATTTGTTTTTTTGTGAGAGAGATTATTATTATTATTGTTTTTTTTGTGAGAGAGATTATTATTATTAGTTGTTTTTTTGTTGAGAGAGATTATTATTATTATTGTTTTTGTTTTGAGAGAGATTATTATTATTATTTTTTTTTTTGAGAGAGATTATTATTATTATTTGTTTTTTTTGAGAGAGATTATTATTATTATTTTTTTTTTTGAGAGAGATTATTATTATTATTTTTTTTTTTGAGAGAGATTATTATTATTATGTTTTTTTTTTGAGAGAGATTATTATTATTATTGTTTTTTTTTGAGAGAGATTATTATTATTATTTTTTTTTTTGAGAGAGATTATTATTATTATTTTTTTTGTTTGAGAGAGATTATTATTATTATTTTTTTTTTTGAGAGAGATTATTATTATTATTGTTTTTTTTTGAGAGAGATTATTATTATTATTGTTTTTTTTGTGAGAGAGATTATTATTATTATGTTTTTTTTGTTGAGAGAGATTATTATTATTATGTGTTTTTTTGTTGAGAGAGATTATTATTATTATTTTTTTTTTTGAGAGAGATTATTATTATTATTGTTTTTTGTTGAGAGAGATTATTATTATTATGTTTTTTGTTTTGAGAGAGATTATTATTATTATTGTTTTTTGTTTGAGAGAGATTATTATTATTATTTGTTTTTTTTGAGAGAGATTATTATTATTAGTTGTTTTTTTGTGAGAGAGATTATTATTATTATTGTTTTTTGTTTGAGAGAGATTATTATTATTATGTTTTTTTTTTGAGAGAGATTATTATTATTATGTTTTTTTGTTGAGAGAGATTATTATTATTATGTGTTTTTTGTTTGAGAGAGATTATTATTATTATTGTTTTTGTTTGAGAGAGATTATTATTATTATGTTTTTTTTTTGAGAGAGATTATTATTATTATTGTGTTTTTTTGTGAGAGAGATTATTATTATTATTTTTTTTTGTTGAGAGAGATTATTATTATTATGTTGTTTTTGTTTGAGAGAGATTATTATTATTATGTTTTTTTTTTGAGAGAGATTATTATTATTATTGTTTTTTTTTGAGAGAGATTATTATTATTATTTGTTTTTTTTGAGAGAGATTAT
Source organism: Natrix natrix natrix (assembly GCA_029891615.1). NCBI lineage: Eukaryota > Metazoa > Chordata > Lepidosauria > Squamata > Natricidae > Natrix > Natrix natrix. The sequence continues at coordinate 35,755 of JAKRSK010006261.1, read as the reverse complement.
TATTATTATTGTTTTTTGTTTGAGAGAGATTATTATTATTATTGTTTTTTTGTTGAGAGAGATTATTATTATTATTGTTTTTTTTTGAGAGAGATTATTATTATTATGTTTTTTTTTTGAGAGAGATTATTATTATTAGTTTTTTTTGTTGAGAGAGATTATTATTATTATTGTTTTTTTTTGAGAGAGATTATTATTATTATTTGTTTTTTTTGAGAGAGATTATTATTATTATTTTTTTTTTTGAGAGAGATTATTATTATTATTTGTTTTTTTTGAGAGAGATTATTATTATTATTGTTTTTTTTTGAGAGAGATTATTATTATTATTGTTTTTTTTGTGAGAGAGATTATTATTATTATTGTTTTTTTTTGAGAGAGATTATTATTATTAGTTGTTTTTTTTTGAGAGAGATTATTATTATTATTGTTTTTTGTTTGAGAGAGATTATTATTATTATTTTTTTTGTTTGAGAGAGATTATTATTATTATGTTTTTTTTTTGAGAGAGATTATTATTATTATTTTTTTTTTTGAGAGAGATTATTATTATTATTTTTTTTTTTGAGAGAGATTATTATTATTATGTTTTTTTTTGTGAGAGAGATTATTATTATTATGTTTTTTTTTTGAGAGAGATTATTATTATTATTTGTTTTTTTTGAGAGAGATTATTATTATTATTGTTTTTTTTTGAGAGAGATTATTATTATTATGTTTTTTTTGTGAGAGAGATTATTATTATTATTGTTTTTTTTTGAGAGAGATTATTATTATTATTGTTTTTTTTGTGAGAGAGATTATTATTATTATTGTTTTTTTTTGAGAGAGATTATTATTATTATTGTTTTTTTTTGAGAGAGATTATTATTATTATTTTTTTTTTGAAGAGATTATTATTATTATGTTTTTTTTTGAGAGAGATTATTATTATTATTGTTTTTTGTTTGAGAGAGATTATTATTATTATTTTTTTTGTTGAGAGAGATTATTATTATTATGTTTTTTTTTGAGAGAGATTATTATTATTATTGTTTTTTGTTTGAGAGAGATTATTATTATTATTGTTTTTTTGTTGAGAGAGATTATTATTATTATGTTTTTTTTTTGAGAGAGATTATTATTATTATGTTTTTTTGTTGAGAGAGATTATTATTATTATTGTTTTTTTTTGAGAGAGATTATTATTATTATGTTTTTTTTTTGAGAGAGATTATTATTATTAGTTTTTTTGTTTGAGAGAGATTATTATTATTATTTTTTTTTTTGAGAGATTATTATTATTATTTTTTTTTTGAGAGAGATTATTATTATTATTGTTTTTTTTTGAGAGAGATTATTATTATTATTTTTTTTTTTGAGAGAGATTATTATTATTATGTTTTTTTGTTGAGAGAGATTATTATTATTATGTTTTTTTTGTTGAGAGAGATTATTATTATTATTTTTTTTTTTGAGAGAGATTATTATTATTATTGTTTTTTTTGTGAGAGAGATTATTATTATTATGTTTTTTGTTTTGAGAGAGATTATTATTATTATTGTTTTTTTTGTGAGAGAGATTATTATTATTATGTTTTTTTTTTGAGAGAGATTATTATTATTATTGTTTTTTTTGAGAGAGAGATTATTATTATTATGTTTTTTTTGTTGAGAGAGATTATTATTATTATTGTTTTTTTTGTGAGAGAGATTATTATTATTATTTTTTTTTTTGAGAGAGATTATTATTATTATTTTTTTTGTTTGAGAGAGATTATTATTATTATGTTTTTTTTTTGAGAGAGATTATTATTATTATTTTTTTTTTGTGAGAGAGATTATTATTATTATTGTTTTTTTTTGAGAGAGATTATTATTATTATTTGTTTTTTTTGAGAGAGATTATTATTATTATTTTTTTGTTTGAGAGAGATTATTATTATTATTTTTTTTTTTGAGAGAGATTATTATTATTATGTTTTTTTTTTGAGAGAGATTATTATTATTTTTTTTTTTGAGAGAGATTATTATTATTAGTTTTTTTTTTGAGAGAGATTATTATTATTATTTTTTTTTTTGAGAGAGATTATTATTATTATTGTTTTTTTTTGAGAGAGATTATTATTATTATTTTTTTTTGTTGAGAGAGATTATTATTATTATTGTTTTTTTGTTGAGAGAGATTATTATTATTAGTTTTTTTTTTGAGAGAGATTATTATTATTATTTGTTTTTTTTGAGAGAGATTATTATTATTATTTTTTTTTTTGAGAGAGATTATTATTATTATGTTTTTTTGTTTGAGAGAGATTATTATTATTATGTTTTTTTTTTGAGAGAGATTATTATTATTATGTTTTTTTTTTGAGAGAGATTATTATTATTATTTTTTTTTTTGAGAGAGATTATTATTATTATTTGTTTTTTTTGAGAGAGATTATTATTATTATTGTTTTTTTTGAGAGAGATTATTATTATTATTTTTTTTTTTGAGAGAGATTATTATTATTATTGTTTTTTGTTTGAGAGAGATTATTATTATTATTGTTTTTTTTTGAGAGAGATTATTATTATTATTTTTTTTGTTGAGAGAGATTATTATTATTATTTGTTTTTTTTGAGAGAGATTATTATTATTATTTTTTTTTTTGAGAGAGATTATTATTATTATTGTTTTTTTTTGAGAGAGATTATTATTATTATTTTTTTTGTTTGAGAGAGATTATTATTATTATTGTTTTTTTTTGAGAGAGATTATTATTATTATTTTTTTTTTTGAGAGAGATTATTATTATTATTTTTTTTGTTTGAGAGAGATTATTATTATTATTGTTTTTTTGTTGAGAGAGATTATTATTATTATTTTTTTTTTTGAGAGAGATTATTATTATTATTTTTTTTTGTTGAGAGAGATTATTATTATTATTTTTTTTTTTGAGAGAGATTATTATTATTATGTTTTTTTTGTTGAGAGAGATTATTATTATTATTGTTTTTTTTTGAGAGAGATTATTATTATTATTTTTTTTTTGAGAGAGATTATTATTATTATGTTTTTTTTTGAGAGAGATTATTATTATTATTGTTTTTTTGTGAGAGAGATATTATTATTATTTTTTTTGTTTGAGAGAGATTATTATTATTATGTTTTTTTTTGAGAGAGATTATTATTATTATGTGTTTTTTTTGTGAGAGAGATTATTATTATTATTGTTTTTTTTTGAGAGAGATTATTATTATTATTGTTTTTTGTTTGAGAGAGATTATTATTATTATTTTTTTTTTTGAGAGAGATTATTATTATTATTGTTTTTTTGTGAGAGAGATTATTATTATTATTGTTTTTTTGTTGAGAGAGATTATTATTATTATTTGTTTTTTTTGAGAGAGATTATTATTATTATTGTTTTTTTGTTGAGAGAGATTATTATTATTATGTTTTTTTTTTGAGAGAGATTATTATTATTATTGTTTTTTTTTGAGAGAGATTATTATTATTATTGTTTTTTTTTTGAGAGAGATTATTATTATTATGTTTTTTTTTTGAGAGAGATTATTATTATTATGTTTTTTTGTTTGAGAGAGATTATTATTATTATGTTTTTTGTTTGAGAGAGATTATTATTATTATTTTTTTTTTTGAGAGAGATTATTATTATTATTGTTTTTTTGTGAGAGAGATTATTATTATTATGTTTTTTTTTTGAGAGAGATTATTATTATTATTTGTTTTTTTTGAGAGAGATTATTATTATTATTTTTTTTTTTGAGAGAGATTATTATTATTATGTTTTTTTTTTGAGAGAGATTATTATTATTATTTTTTTTTTTGAGAGAGATTATTATTATTATGTTTTTTTTTGAGAGAGATTATTATTATTATTGTTTTTTTGTGAGAGAGATTATTATTATTATTTGTTTTTTGTTGAGAGAGATTATTATTATTATGTTTTTTTTTGTGAGAGAGATTATTATTATTATTTTTTTTTTTGAGAGAGATTATTATTATTATTGTTTTTTTTTGAGAGAGATATTATTATTATTTTTTTTTGAGAGAGATTATTATTAGTTTTTTTGTGAGAGAGATTATTATTATTATGTTTTTTGTTTTGAGAGAGATTATTATTATTATGTTTTTTTGTTTGAGAGAGATTATTATTATTAGTTTTTTTTTTGAGAGAGATTATTATTATTAGTTTTTTTTTGTTGAGAGAGATTATTATTATTATTGTTTTTTTTGTGAGAGAGATTATTATTATTATGTTTTTTTTTTGAGAGAGATTATTATTATTATTTTTTTTGTTTGAGAGAGATTATTATTATTATTTTTTTTTTTGAGAGAGATTATTATTATTATTTGTTTTTTTTGAGAGAGATTATTATTATTATTTTTTTTTTTGAGAGAGATTATTATTATTATGGTTTTTTTGTTGAGAGAGATTATTATTATTATTGTTTTTTTTGAGAGAGATTATTATTATTGTTTTTTTTGAGAGAGATTATTATTATTATTTTTTTTTTTGAGAGAGATTATTATTATTATTTTTTTTTTTGAGAGAGAGATTATTATTATTATTTTTTTTTTTGAGAGAGATTATTATTATTATTGTTTTTTTTGTGAGAGAGATTATTATTATTATTGTTTTTTTGTTGAGAGAGATTATTATTATTATGTTTTTTTTTGTGAGAGAGATTATTATTATTATTTGTTTTTTTTGAGAGAGATTATTATTATTATTTTTTTTTTTGAGAGAGATTATTATTATTATGTTTTTTTTTTGAGAGAGATTATTATTATTATGTTTTTTTTTTGAGAGAGATTATTATTATTATTGTTTTTTTTTGAGAGAGATTATTATTATTATGTTTTTTTGTTTGAGAGAGATTATTATTATTATTGTTTTTTTTTGAGAGAGATTATTATTATTATTTTTTTTTTTGAGAGAGATTATTATTATTATTTTTTTTTTGAGAGAGATTATTATTATTAGTTGTTTTTGTTTGAGAGAGATTATTATTATTATGTTTTTTTTGTTGAGAGAGATTATTATTATTAGTTTTTTTTTTTGAGAGAGATTATTATTATTATGTGTTTTTTTTTGAGAGAGATTATTATTATTATTGTTTTTTGTGTGAGAGAGATTATTATTATTATGTTTTTTTTTTGAGAGAGATTATTATTATTATTTTTTTTTGTTGAGAGAGATTATTATTATTATTGTTTTTTTTTGAGAGAGATTATTATTATTATTGTTTTTTTTTGAGAGAGATTATTATTATTATTGTTTTTTTTGAGAGAGATTATTATTATTATTGTTTTTTTTGTGAGAGAGATTATTATTATTATTGTTTTTTGTTTGAGAGAGATTATTATTATTATTTGTTTTTTTTTGAGAGAGATTATTATTATTATTGTTTTTTTTTGAGAGAGATTATTATTATTATTGTTTTTTTTTGAGAGAGATTATTATTATTATGTTTTTTTGTTGAGAGAGATTATTATTATTATTTTTTTTTTGTTGAGAGAGATTATTATTATTATTGTTTTTTTTTGAGAGAGATTATTATTATTATGTTTTTTTTGTGAGAGAGATTATTATTATTTTTTTTTTTGAGAGAGATTATTATTATTATGTGTTTTTTGTTGAGAGAGATTATTATTATTATTTTTTTTTTGTGAGAGAGATTATTATTATTAGTTGTTTTTTTTGTGAGAGAGATTATTATTATTATGTTGTTTTTTTTGAGAGAGATTATTATTATTAGTTGTTTTTTTTGTGAGAGAGATTATTATTATTATGTTTTTTTTTTGAGAGAGATTATTATTATTATTGTTTTTTTGTTGAGAGAGATTATTATTATTATTTTTTTTTTTGAGAGAGATTATTATTATTATTGTTTTTTTTTGAGAGAGATTATTATTATTAGTTGTTTTTTTGTTGAGAGAGATTATTATTATTATGTTTTTTTTTGTGAGAGAGATTATTATTATTATGTTTTTTTTTTGAGAGAGATTATTATTATTATTGTTTTTTTTTGAGAGAGATTATTATTATTATTGTTTTTTTTTGAGAGAGATTATTATTATTATGTTTTTTTTTGTGAGAGAGATTATTATTATTATTGTTTTTTGTTTGAGAGAGATTATTATTATTATTGTGTTTTTTTGTGAGAGAGATTATTATTATTAGTTTTTTTTTTTGAGAGAGATTATTATTATTATTGTTTTTTTTGTGAGAGAGATTATTATTATTATTTGTTTTTTTTGAGAGAGATTATTATTATTATGTTGTTTTTTTGTGAGAGAGATTATTATTATTATTGTTTTTTTTTGAGAGAGATTATTATTATTATTGTTTTTTTGTGAGAGAGATTATTATTATTATTTTTTTTTTTGAGAGAGATTATTATTATTATTTGTTTTTTTGTGAGAGAGATTATTATTATTATGTTTTTTTTTTGAGAGAGATTATTATTATTATTGTTTTTTTTGTGAGAGAGATTATTATTATTATTTTTTTTTTTGAGAGAGATTATTATTATTATTTGTTTTTTTTGAGAGAGATTATTATTATTATGTGTTTTTTTTGTGAGAGAGATTATTATTATTATGTTTTTTTTTGTGAGAGAGATTATTATTATTATTGTTTTTTGTTTGAGAGAGATTATTATTATTATGTTGTTTTTTTTGAGAGAGATTATTATTATTATGTTTTTTTTTTGAGAGAGATTATTATTATTATTGTTTTTTTTTGAGAGAGATTATTATTATTAGTTGTTTTTGTTTGAGAGAGATTATTATTATTATGTTTTTTTTTGTGAGAGAGATTATTATTATTATTGTTTTTTTGTTGAGAGAGATTATTATTATTATGTTTTTTTTTGTGAGAGAGATTATTATTATTATTTTTTTTTTTGAGAGAGATTATTATTATTATGTTTTTTTTGTGAGAGAGATTATTATTATTATTGTTTTTTGTTTGAGAGAGATTATTATTATTATTGTTTTTTGTTGTGAGAGAGATTATTATTATTATTTTTTTTTTTGAGAGAGATTATTATTATTAGTTGTTTTTTTGTTGAGAGAGATTATTATTATTATTGTTTTTTTGTTGAGAGAGATTATTATTATTATGTTTTTTTTTTGAGAGAGATTATTATTATTATTGTTTTTTGTTGAGAGAGATTATTATTATTATTGTTTTTTTGTTGAGAGAGATTATTATTATTATTGTTTTTTTTTGAGAGAGATTATTATTATTATGTTTTTTTGTTGTGAGAGAGATTATTATTATTATGTGTTTTTTTTGTGAGAGAGATTATTATTATTATTTGTTTTTTTGTGAGAGAGATTATTATTATTATTTTTTTTTTTGAGAGAGATTATTATTATTATTGTTTTTTTTTGAGAGAGATTATTATTATTATTGTTTTTTGTTTGAGAGAGATTATTATTATTAGTTTTTTTTTGTGAGAGAGATTATTATTATTATTTTTTTTGTTTGAGAGATTATTATTATTATGTTTTTTTTTTGAGAGAGATTATTATTATTATTTTTTTTTTTGAGAGAGATTATTATTATTATGTTTTTTTTTGAGAGAGATTATTATTATTAGTTTTTTTTTGTTGAGAGAGATTATTATTATTATTGTTTTTTGTTTGAGAGAGATTATTATTATTATTGTTTTTTTTTGAGAGAGATTATTATTATTATGTTTTTTTTTTGAGAGAGATTATTATTATTATTGTTTTTTTTTGAGAGAGATTATTATTATTATTTTTTTTTGTTGAGAGAGATTATTATTATTATTGTTTTTTTTTGAGAGAGATTATTATTATTAGTTTTTTTTTTGAGAGAGATTATTATTATTATTTTTTTTTTTGAGAGAGATTATTATTATTATTGTTTTTTTTTGAGAGAGATTATTATTATTATTTTTTTTTTTGAGAGAGATTATTATTATTATTGTTTTTTTTGTGAGAGAGATTATTATTATTATTGTTTTTTTTTGAGAGAGATTATTATTATTATTGTTTTTTTTGAGAGAGATATTATTATTATTGTTTTTTTTGAGAGAGATTATTATTATTATGTTTTTTTGTTGAGAGAGATTATTATTATTATTGTTTTTTTTTGAGAGAGATTATTATTATTATGTTTTTTTTTTGAGAGAGATTATTATTATTATTTGTTTTTTTTGAGAGAGATTATTATTATTATTGTTTTTTTGTTGAGAGAGATTATTATTATTATGTTTTTTTTTGTGAGAGAGATTATTATTATTATTTTTTTTTTTGAGAGAGATTATTATTATTATGTTTTTTTTTTGAGAGAGATTATTATTATTATTTTTTTTTTTGAGAGAGATTATTATTATTATTTTTTTTTTGTGAGAGAGATTATTATTATTATTGTTTTTTTTTGAGAGAGATTATTATTATTATTGTTTTTGTTTTGAGAGAGATTATTATTATTATTGTTTTTTTTTGAGAGAGATTATTATTATTATTTGTTTTGTTTTGAGAGAGATTATTATTATTATTTTTTTTTTTGAGAGAGATTATTATTATTATTGTTTTTTTTTGAGAGAGATTATTATTATTATTGTTTTTTTTTGAGAGAGATTATTATTATTATTTTTTTTTTTGAGAGAGATTATTATTATTATTGTTTTTTTGTGAGAGAGATTATTATTATTATTGTTTTTTTTGAGAGAGATTATTATTATTATTTGTTTTTTTTGAGAGAGATTATTATTATTATGTTTTTTTTTGAGAGAGATTATTATTATTATTGTTTTTTTTTGAGAGAGATTATTATTATTATTGTTTTTTTTTGAGAGAGATTATTATTATTATTGTTTTTTTGTTGAGAGAGATTATTATTATTATGTTTTTTTTTTGAGAGAGATTATTATTATTATTGTTTTTTGTTTGAGAGAGATTATTATTATTATGTTTTTTTTTTGAGAGAGATTATTATTATTATTTTTTTTTTTGAGAGAGATTATTATTATTATTGTTTTTTTTTGAGAGAGATTATTATTATTATTTTTTTTGTTGAGAGAGATTATTATTATTATTTGTTTTTTTTGAGAGAGATTATTATTATTATGTTTTTTTGTGTGAGAGAGATTATTATTATTATTGTTTTTTTTTGAGAGAGATTATTATTATTATTTTTTTTTTTGAGAGAGATTATTATTATTATTTTTTTTTTTGAGAGAGATTATTATTATTTGTTTTTTTTGAGAGAGATTATTATTATTATTTTTTTGTTTGAGAGAGATTATTATTATTATTGTTTTTTGTTTGAGAGAGATTATTATTATTATTTTTTTTTTTGAGAGAGATTATTATTATTATTGTTTTTTTTTGAGAGAGATTATTATTATTATGTTGTTTTTTTTGAGAGAGATTATTATTATTATGTTTTTTTTTGAGAGAGATTATTATTATTATTTTTTTTTTTGAGAGAGATTATTATTATTATTTTTTTTTTTGAGAGAGATTATTATTATTATGTTTTTTTTGTTGAGAGAGATTATTATTATTATTGTTTTTTTTTGAGAGAGATTATTATTATTATGTTTTTTTTTTGAGAGAGATTATTATTATTATTTGTTTTTTTGTGAGAGAGATTATTATTATTATGTTTTTTTTTTGAGAGAGATTATTATTATTATGTTTTTTTGTTTGAGAGAGATTATTATTATTATTTGTTTTTTTTGAGAGAGATTATTATTATTATTTTTTTTTTTGAGAGAGATTATTATTATTATTGTTTTTTTTTGAGAGAGATTATTATTATTATTTGTTTTGTTTTGAGAGAGATTATTATTATTATGTTTTTTTTTGTGAGAGAGATTATTATTATTATGTTTTTTTTTGTGAGAGAGATTATTATTATTATTGTTTTTTTTTGAGAGAGATTATTATTATTATTGTTTTTTTGTTGAGAGAGATTATTATTATTATTGTTTTTTTGTTGAGAGAGATTATTATTATTATGTGTTTTTTTTTGAGAGAGATTATTATTATTATGTTTTTTTTTGTGAGAGAGATTATTATTATTATTGTTTTTTTTTGAGAGAGATTATTATTATTATTTTTTTTTTTGAGAGAGATTATTATTATTATTGTTTTTTTTGTGAGAGAGATTATTATTATTATTTTTTTTTTTGAGAGAGATTATTATTATTATTGTGTTTTTTTGTGAGAGAGATTATTATTATTATGTTTTTTTTGTTGAGAGAGATTATTATTATTATTTGTTTTTTTTGAGAGAGAGATTATTATTATTATGTTTTTTTGTTTGAGAGAGATTATTATTATTATTTGTTTTTTTGTGAGAGAGATTATTATTATTAGTGTTTTTTTTTGAGAGAGATTATTATTATTATGTTTTTTTTTTGAGAGAGAGATTATTATTATTATTGTTTTTTTTTGAGAGAGATTATTATTATTAGTGTTTTTTTGTTGAGAGAGATTATTATTATTATTTGTTTTTTTTGAGAGAGATTATTATTATTATGTTTTTTTTTGAGAGAGATTATTATTATTATTTTTTTTTTTGAGAGAGATTATTATTATTATTTTTTTTTTTGAGAGAGATTATTATTATTATGTGTTTTTTTTGAGAGAGATTATTATTATTATTGTTTTTTGTTTTGAGAGAGATTATTATTATTATGTGTTTTTTTGTTGAGAGAGATTATTATTATTATGTTTTTTGTTTGTGAGAGAGATTATTATTATTATTTTTTTTGTTTGAGAGAGATTATTATTATTATGTTTTTTTTTTGAGAGAGATTATTATTATTATGTTTTTTTTTTGAGAGAGATTATTATTATTAGTGTTTTTTTTGTGAGAGAGATTATTATTATTATTGTTTTTTGTTTGAGAGAGATTATTATTATTATTTTTTTTTTTGAGAGAGATTATTATTATTATTGTTTTTTTTTGAGAGAGATTATTATTATTATTGTTTTTGTTTGAGAGAGATTATTATTATTATTGTTTTTGTTGTGAGAGAGATTATTATTATTATGTTTTTTTTTTGAGAGAGATTATTATTATTATTGTTTTTTTTTGAGAGAGATTATTATTATTATGTTTTTTTGTTGTGAGAGAGATTATTATTATTATTGTTTTTTTTGTGAGAGAGATTATTATTATTATGTGTTTTTTGTTGTGAGAGAGATTATTATTATTATGTTTTTTTTGTTGAGAGAGATTATTATTATTATTTTTTTTTTGTGAGAGAGATTATTATTATTATGTTTTTTTGTTGAGAGAGATTATTATTATTATGTTTTTTGTTTGAGAGAGATTATTATTATTAGTTGTTTTTTTTGAGAGAGATTATTATTATTATGTTTTTTTTTGTGAGAGAGATTATTATTATTATGTTTTTTTTGTTGAGAGAGATTATTATTATTATTTTTTTTTTGTGAGAGAGATTATTATTATTATTTGTTTTTTTTGAGAGAGATTATTATTATTATGTTTTTTTTTTGAGAGAGATTATTATTATTATGTTTTTTTTTTGAGAGAGATTATTATTATTATTGTTTTTTGTTTGAGAGAGATTATTATTATTATGTTGTTTTTTGTTGAGAGAGATTATTATTATTATTGTGTTTTTTGTTGAGAGAGATTATTATTATTATGTTTTTTTTTTGAGAGAGATTATTATTATTATTGTTTTTTTTGAGAGAGATTATTATTATTATGTTTTTTTGTTGAGAGAGATTATTATTATTATTTTTTTTGTTTGAGAGAGATTATTATTATTAGTTGTTTTTTTTTGAGAGAGATTATTATTATTATTGTTTTTTTTGAGAGAGATTATTATTATTATGTTGTTTTTTTGTGAGAGAGATTATTATTATTATTTGTTTTTGTTGTGAGAGAGATTATTATTATTATGTTTTTTTGTTGTGAGAGAGATTATTATTATTATGTGTTTTTTTTTGAGAGAGATTATTATTATTATTTGTTTTTGTTGTGAGAGAGATTATTATTATTATTTGTTTTTTTGAGAGAGATTATTATTATTAGTGTTTTTTGTTTGAGAGAGATTATTATTATTATGTTTTTTTTTTGAGAGAGATTATTATTATTAGTTTTTTTTTTGAGAGAGATTATTATTATTATGTTTTTTTTTTGAGAGAGATTATTATTATTATTTTTTTTTTTGAGAGAGATTATTATTATTATGTTTTTTTTTGTGAGAGAGATTATTATTATTATGTTTTTTTGTTTGAGAGAGATTATTATTATTATGTGTTTTTTTGTTGAGAGAGATTATTATTATTATTGTTTTTTTTTGAGAGAGATTATTATTATTATTTTTTTTTTTGAGAGAGATTATTATTATTATTGTTTTTTTTTGAGAGAGATTATTATTATTATGTTGTTTTTTTTGAGAGAGATTATTATTATTATTGTTTTTTTTGTGAGAGAGATTATTATTATTATGTTTTTTGTTTGTGAGAGAGATTATTATTATTATGTTTTTTGTTTGAGAGAGATTATTATTATTATTGTTTTTTTTGTGAGAGAGATTATTATTATTATTGTTTTTTTTTGAGAGAGATTATTATTATTATGTTTTTTTTTGAGAGAGATTATATTATTAGTTTTTTTTTGAGAGAGATTATTATTATTATGTGTTTTTTTTGAGAGAGATTATTATTATTATTTTTTTTTGTTGAGAGAGATTATTATTATTATGTTGTTTTTGTTGTGAGAGAGATTATTATTATTATGTGTTTTTTTTTGAGAGAGATTATTATTATTAGTTGTTTTTTGTTGTGAGAGAGATTATTATTATTAGTTTTTTTTTTTGAGAGAGATTATTATTATTATTTTTTTTTGTTGAGAGAGATTATTATTATTATTGTTTTTTTTGAGAGAGATTATTATTATTATTTGTTTTTTTGTGAGAGAGATTATTATTATTATTGTTTTTTGTTTGAGAGAGATTATTATTATTAGTTGTTTTTTTGTGAGAGAGATTATTATTATTATGTTGTTTTTGTTGTGAGAGAGATTATTATTATTATGTTTTTTTTGTTGAGAGAGATTATTATTATTATTGTGTTTTTTGTTGAGAGAGATTATTATTATTAGTTGTTTTTTGTTGTGAGAGAGATTATTATTATTATTGTTTTTTTGTTGAGAGAGATTATTATTATTATGTTGTTTTTGTTTGAGAGAGATTATTATTATTATGTTGTTTTTTGTTGAGAGAGATTATTATTATTAGTTGTTTTTTGTTGTGAGAGAGATTATTATTATTATGTGTTTTTTTTTGAGAGAGATTATTATTATTATGTTGTTTTTTTGTGAGAGAGATTATTATTATTAGTTGTTTTTTTGTGAGAGAGATTATTATTATTATGTTTTTTTTGTGAGAGAGATTATTATTATTAGTTGTTTTTTGTTGAGAGAGATTATTATTATTATTGTTTTTTGTTTGAGAGAGATTATTATTATTAGTTGTTTTTTTTTGAGAGAGATTATTATTATTATTGTTTTTTTGTTGAGAGAGATTATTATTATTATGTTTTTTGTTTTGAGAGAGATTATTATTATTATTGTTTTTTTTGTGAGAGAGATTATTATTATTATTGTTTTTTTGTTGAGAGAGATTATTATTATTATGTTTTTTTGTTTGAGAGAGATTATTATTATTATTGTTTTTTTTGAGAGAGATTATTATTATTAGTTGTTTTTTTTGTGAGAGAGATTATTATTATTATTGTTTTTTGTTTGAGAGAGATTATTATTATTATGTTTTTTTGTTTGAGAGAGATTATTATTATTATGTTGTTTTTTTTGAGAGAGATTATTATTATTAGTTGTTTTTTTGTTGAGAGAGATTATTATTATTATGTTTTTTTTTTGAGAGAGATTATTATTATTAGTTGTTTTTTTTGTGAGAGAGATTATTATTATTATGTTTTTTTTGTTGAGAGAGATTATTATTATTATTTTTTTTTTTGAGAGAGATTATTATTATTATGTGTTTTTTTTTGAGAGAGATTATTATTATTATTGTTTTTTTGTTGAGAGAGATTATTATTATTATTTTTTTTTGTTGAGAGAGATTATTATTATTATGTTTTTTTTTGTGAGAGAGATTATTATTATTATGTTTTTTTTTTGAGAGAGATTATTATTATTATTGTTTTTTTTGTGAGAGAGATTATTATTATTATTTGTTTTTTTTGAGAGAGATTATTATTATTATTGTTTTTTTTTGAGAGAGATTATTATTATTATTGTTTTTTTTGTGAGAGAGATTATTATTATTAGTTTGTTTTTTTTGAGAGAGATTATTATTATTATGTTTTTTTTTTGAGAGAGATTATTATTATTATTGTTTTTTGTTTGAGAGAGATTATTATTATTATGTTTTTTTTTTGAGAGAGATTATTATTATTATTTTTTTTTTTGAGAGAGATTATTATTATTATTGTTTTTTTTTGAGAGAGATTATTATTATTATTTTTTTTTTTGAGAGAGATTATTATTATTATTTGTTTTTTTTGAGAGAGATTATTATTATTATTTTTTTTTTTGAGAGAGATTATTATTATTTTTTTTGTTTGAGAGAGATTATTATTATTATTGTTTTTTTTGTGAGAGAGATTATTATTATTATGTTTTTTTTTTGAGAGAGATTATTATTATTATTGTTTTTTTTTGAGAGAGATTATTATTATTATGTTTTTTTTTTGAGAGAGATTATTATTATTATTGTTTTTTTGTTGAGAGAGATTATTATTATTATTTTTTTTTGTGAGAGAGATTATTATTATTATTGTTTTTTTTGAGAGAGATTATTATTATTAGTTGTTTTTTTTGAGAGAGATTATTATTATTATTGTTTTTTTTGTGAGAGAGATTATTATTATTAGTTGTTTTTTTTTGAGAGAGATTATTATTATTATGTTGTTTTTGTTGTGAGAGAGATTATTATTATTATTGTTTTTTTTTGAGAGAGATTATTATTATTATGTTTTTTGTGTTGAGAGAGATTATTATTATTATTGTTTTTGTTTGAGAGAGATTATTATTATTATTGTTTTTTTGTTGAGAGAGATTATTATTATTATTGTTTTTTTTTGAGAGAGATTATTATTATTATTGTTTTTTTTTGTGAGAGAGATTATTATTATTATGTGTTTTTTTGTTGAGAGAGATTATTATTATTATGTGTTTTTTTTTGAGAGAGATTATTATTATTATTTTTTTTTGTTGAGAGAGATTATTATTATTATTGTTTTTTTTTGAGAGAGATTATTATTATTATGTTTTTTTGTTTGAGAGAGATTATTATTATTATTGTTTTTTTTTGAGAGAGATTATTATTATTATGTTTTTTTTTGAGAGAGATTATTATTATTAGTTGTTTTTTTTGAGAGAGATTATTATTATTATTTGTTTTTTTTTGAGAGAGATTATTATTATTATGTGTTTTTTTTTGAGAGAGATTATTATTATTATTGTGTTTTTTTGTGAGAGAGATTATTATTATTATGTTTTTTTTTTGAGAGAGATTATTATTATTATGTTTTTTTTTGTGAGAGAGATTATTATTATTATTGTGTTTTTTTGTTGAGAGAGATTATTATTATTATGTGTTTTTTTTTGAGAGAGATTATTATTATTATGTTGTTTTTTTTGAGAGAGATTATTATTATTATGTTTTTTTTGTGAGAGAGATTATTATTATTATGTTTTTTGTTGTTGAGAGAGATTATTATTATTATTGTTTTTTTTTGAGAGAGATTATTATTATTATTTTTTTTTTTGAGAGAGATTATTATTATTATTTGTTTTTTTTGAGAGAGATTATTATTATTATTTTTTTTTGTTGAGAGAGATTATTATTATTATTTTTTTTTTGAGAGAGATTATTATATTAGTTTTTTTTTTTGAGAGAGATTATTATTATTATTGTTTTTTTTTGAGAGAGATTATTATTATTAGTTTTTTGTTTTGAGAGAGATTATTATTATTATTGTTTTTTTTTGAGAGAGATTATTATTATTATTGTTTTTTGTTTGAGAGAGATTATTATTATTATTTTTTTTTTGAGAGAGATTATTATTATTATTGTTTTTTGTTGAGAGAGATTATTATTATTATTGTTTTTTTTTGAGAGAGATTATTATTATTATTTGTTTTTTTGTGAGAGAGATTATTATTATTATTGTTTTTTTTTGAGAGAGATTATTATTATTATGTTTTTTTTTGTGAGAGAGATTATTATTATTAGTGTTTTTTGTTTTGAGAGAGATTATTATTATTATGTTTTTTTTTTGAGAGAGATTATTATTATTATGTTTTTTTGTTTGAGAGAGATTATTATTATTATTTTTTTTTGTTGAGAGAGATTATTATTATTATTGTTTTTTTTTGAGAGAGATTATTATTATTAGTGTTTTTTTTTGAGAGAGATTATTATTATTATTTTTTTTTTTGAGAGAGATTATTATTATTATTGTTTTTTTGTGAGAGAGATTATTATTATTATGTTTTTTTGTTGAGAGAGATTATTATTATTATTGTTTTTTTTTGAGAGAGATTATTATTATTATTGTTTTTTTTTGAGAGAGATTATTATTATTATTGTTTTTTGTTGTGAGAGAGATTATTATTATTATGTTTTTTTGTTTGAGAGAGATTATTATTATTAGTTTTTTTTGTTGAGAGAGATTATTATTATTATTGTTTTTTTTGAGAGAGATTATTATTATTATTGTTTTTTTGTGTGAGAGAGATTATTATTATTATTTTTTTTTTTGAGAGAGATTATTATTATTAGTGTTGTTTTTGTTTGAGAGAGATTATTATTATTATGTTTTTTTTTTGAGAGAGATTATTATTATTATTGTTTTTTTGTTGAGAGAGATTATTATTATTATGTGTTTTTTTTGTGAGAGAGATTATTATTATTATTTGTTTTTTTTGAGAGAGATTATTATTATTATGTGTTTTTTTTTGAGAGAGATTATTATTATTATTTGTTTTTTTTGAGAGAGATTATTATTATTATTGTTTTTTTGTTGAGAGAGATTATTATTATTATGTTTTTTTGTTGTGAGAGAGATTATTATTATTATTGTTTTTTTTTGAGAGAGATTATTATTATTATTGTTTTTTTTTGAGAGAGATTATTATTATTATGTTTTTTTTTGAGAGAGATTATTATTATTATTTTTTTTTTGTGAGAGAGATTATTATTATTATTTTTTTTTTTGAGAGAGATTATTATTATTATGTTTTTTTTTGTGAGAGAGATTATTATTATTATTGTTTTTTGTTTGAGAGAGATTATTATTATTATTGTTTTTTTTGAGAGAGAGATTATTATTATTGTTTTTTTTGTGAGAGAGATTATTATTATTATTTTTTTTTTGAGAGAGATTATTATTATTATGTTTTTTTTTTGAGAGAGATTATTATTATTATTTGTTTTTTTGTGAGAGAGATTATTATTATTATTGTTTTTTTTTGAGAGAGATTATTATTATTATGTTTTTTTTTGTGAGAGAGATTATTATTATTATGTGTTTTTTGTTTGAGAGAGATTATTATTATTATTTTTTTTTGTTGAGAGAGATTATTATTATTAGTGTTTTTTTTTGAGAGAGATTATTATTATTATGTTTTTTTTTTGAGAGAGATTATTATTATTAGTTGTTTTTTTTGAGAGAGATTATTATTATTATTGTTTTTGTTGTGAGAGAGATTATTATTATTATGTTTTTTTTTTGAGAGAGATTATTATTATTATTTTTTTTTGTGAGAGAGATTATTATTATTATTTTTTTTTTTGAGAGAGATTATTATTATTATGTTTTTTTTTGAGAGAGATTATTATTATTATGTTTTTTTTGTTGAGAGAGATTATTATTATTATTGTTTTTTTTTGTGAGAGAGATTATTATTATTATGTGTTTTTTGTTTGAGAGAGATTATTATTATTATGTTTTTTTGTTGTGAGAGAGATTATTATTATTATTGTTTTTTTTGTGAGAGAGATTATTATTATTAGTGTTTTTTTTGTGAGAGAGATTATTATTATTAGTTGTTTTTTGTTGAGAGAGATTATTATTATTATTGTTTTTTTTTGAGAGAGATTATTATTATTATTGTTTTTTTTGTGAGAGAGATTATTATTATTATGTTTTTTTTTTGAGAGAGATATTATTATTATTGTGTTTTTTGTTTGAGAGAGATTATTATTATTATGTGTTTTTGTTTGAGAGAGATTATTATTATTATTTTTTTTGTTTGAGAGAGATTATTATTATTATGTTTTTTTGTTGTGAGAGAGATTATTATTATTATTGTTTTTTTGTTGAGAGAGATTATTATTATTATTGTTTTTTTTTGAGAGAGATTATTATTATTATTGTTTTTTGTTTGAGAGAGATTATTATTATTATGTTTTTTTTGTTGAGAGAGATTATTATTATTATTGTGTTTTTTTGTGAGAGAGATTATTATTATTATTGTTTTTTTTTGTGAGAGAGATTATTATTATTATGTTTTTTTTTTGAGAGAGATTATTATTATTATTGTTTTTTTTGTGAGAGAGATTATTATTATTAGTTTTTTTGTTTTGAGAGAGATTATTATTATTATTGTGTTTTTGTTTGTGAGAGAGATTATTATTATTATTGTTTTTTTGTTGAGAGAGATTATTATTATTATGTTTTTTTTGTTGAGAGAGATTATTATTATTATTTGTTTTTTTTGAGAGAGATTATTATTATTATTGTTTTTTGTTGTGAGAGAGATTATTATTATTATTGTTTTTTTTTGAGAGAGATTATTATTATTATTGTTTTTGTTTGAGAGAGATTATTATTATTATTGTTTTTTTTGTGAGAGAGATTATTATTATTAGTTTGTTTTTTTGTGAGAGAGATTATTATTATTATGTGTTTTGTTTTGAGAGAGATTATTATTATTATTGTTTTTTGTTTGAGAGAGATTATTATTATTAGTGTTTTTTTTTTGAGAGAGATTATTATTATTAGTGTTGTTTTTTGTTGAGAGAGATTATTATTATTATTTTTTTTTTTGAGAGAGATTATTATTATTATTTGTTTTTTGTTGAGAGAGATTATTATTATTATTTTTTTTTTTGAGAGAGATTATTATTATTATGTTTTTTTTTGAGAGAGATTATTATTATTATGTGTGTTTTTGTGTTGAGAGAGATTATTATTATTAGTTGTTTTTTTGTTGAGAGAGATTATTATTATTATGTTTTTTTTTTGAGAGAGATTATTATTATTATGTGTTTTTTGTTGTGAGAGAGATTATTATTATTAGTTGTTTTTTTGTGAGAGAGATTATTATTATTATTGTGTTTTTGTTGTGAGAGAGATTATTATTATTATGTTGTTTTTTTTGAGAGAGATTATTATTATTATTGTTTTTTTTGTGAGAGAGATTATTATTATTAGTTGTTTTTGTTTTGAGAGAGATTATTATTATTATTGTTTTTTTTGTGAGAGAGATTATTATTATTATGTTTTTTTTTGAGAGAGATTATTATTATTATGTTGTTTTTTTGTGAGAGAGATTATTATTATTATTGTGTTTTTGTTGTGAGAGAGATTATTATTATTAGTTGTTTTTTGTTTGAGAGAGATTATTATTATTATGTGTTTTTTTGTGAGAGAGATTATTATTATTAGTTTTTTTTGTTGAGAGAGATTATTATTATTATGTTTTTTTTTTGAGAGAGATTATTATTATTATGTTTTTTTGTTGAGAGAGATTATTATTATTAGTTGTTTTTGTTTGAGAGAGATTATTATTATTATTGTTTTTTTGTTGAGAGAGATTATTATTATTATTGTTTTTTTGTTGAGAGAGATTATTATTATTATGTTTTTTTTGTTGAGAGAGATTATTATTATTAGTTGTTTTTTGTTTGAGAGAGATTATTATTATTAGTTGTTTTTTTGTTGAGAGAGATTATTATTATTATGTGTTTTTTTTGTGAGAGAGATTATTATTATTATTTTTTTTTTTGAGAGAGATTATTATTATTATTGTTTTTTTTTGAGAGAGATTATTATTATTAGTGTGTTTTTTGTTGTGAGAGAGATTATTATTATTATGTGTTTTTTTTTGAGAGAGATTATTATTATTATTGTTTTTTTTGTGAGAGAGATTATTATTATTAGTTGTTTTTTGTTGTGAGAGAGATTATTATTATTAGTTTGTTTTGTTTTGAGAGAGATTATTATTATTATTGTTTTTTTGTGAGAGAGATTATTATTATTAGTTGTTTTTTGTTTGAGAGAGATTATTATTATTATGTTTTTTTTGTTGAGAGAGATTATTATTATTATGTGTTTTTGTTTGAGAGAGATTATTATTATTAGTTGTTTTTTGTGTGAGAGAGATTATTATTATTATGTTGTTTTTTTGTGAGAGAGATTATTATTATTATGTGTTTTTTTTGAGAGAGATTATTATTATTATTTGTTTTGTTGTGAGAGAGATTATTATTATTATGTTTTTTTGTTGAGAGAGATTATTATTATTAGTGTGTTTTTTGTTGAGAGAGATTATTATTATTATTGTTTTTTGTTTGAGAGAGATTATTATTATTAGTGTTTTTTTTGTGAGAGAGATTATTATTATGTGTTTTTTTTTGAGAGAGATTATTATTATTATGTTTTTTTTGTTGAGAGAGATTATTATTATTAGTGTGTTTTTTTGTTGAGAGAGATTATTATTATTATTGTTTTTTTGTGTGAGAGAGATTATTATTATTATGTGTTTTTTGTTTGAGAGAGATTATTATTATTATGTGTGTTTTTTGTTGAGAGAGATTATTATTATTATGTTGTTTTTGTTTGAGAGAGATTATTATTATTATTGTTTTTTTGTTGAGAGAGATTATTATTATTATTGTTTTTTGTTTGAGAGAGATTATTATTATTATGTTGTTTTTGTTGTGAGAGAGATTATTATTATTATGTGTTTTTTTTTGAGAGAGATTATTATTATTATGTTTTTTTTTGAGAGAGATTATTATTATTATGTTTTTTTTTGTGAGAGAGATTATTATTATTATTGTTTTTTTGTTGAGAGAGATTATTATTATTATTGTTTTTTGTTTGAGAGAGATTATTATTATTATTGTTTTTTGTTGAGAGAGATTATTATTATTATGTGTTTTTTTTTGAGAGAGATTATTATTATTATGTTTTTTTGTTGTGAGAGAGATTATTATTATTATGTTTTTTTGTTGTGAGAGAGATTATTATTATTAGTGTGTTTTTTTTGTGAGAGAGATTATTATTATTATGTTTTTTTTGTTGAGAGAGATTATTATTATTATGGTTTTTTTTTGAGAGAGATTATTATTATTATGTTTTTTGTTTGAGAGAGATTATTATTATTAGTTTTTTTGTGTTGAGAGAGATTATTATTATTATTGTGTTTTGTTGTTGAGAGAGATTATTATTATTAGTGTGTTTTTGTTGTGAGAGAGATTATTATTATTAGTGTGTTTTTTTGTGAGAGAGATTATTATTATTATGTGTTTTTTGTTGTGAGAGAGATTATTATTATTATGTGTTTTTTTGTTGAGAGAGATTATTATTATTAGTGTTGTTTTGTTGTTGAGAGAGATTATTATTATTATTGTGTTTTTTTGTGAGAGAGATTATTATTATTAGTGTTGTTTTTTGTTGAGAGAGATTATTATTATTATTGTTTTGTTTGAGAGATATTATATTATGTTTTTTTTGAGAGAGATTATTATTATTATTGTTTTTTTGTTGAGAGAGATTATTATTATTAGTGTTTTTTTTGTTGAGAGAGATTATTATTATTATGTTGTTTTTTTTGAGAGAGATTATTATTATTATGTGTTTTTTGTTGAGAGAGATTATTATTATTATGTTGTTTTTTTGTGAGAGAGATTATTATTATTATGTGTTTTTTTGTTGAGAGAGATTATTATTATTAGTGTTTTTTGTTTTGAGAGAGATTATTATTATTATGTGTTTTTTTTTGAGAGAGATTATTATTATTATGTTTTTTGTTTGAGAGAGATTATTATTATTAGTTGTTTTTTTGTTGAGAGAGATTATTATTATTATGTTTTTTTTGTTGAGAGAGATTATTATTATTAGTGTGTTTTTTTGTGAGAGAGATTATTATTATTATTGTTTTTTTTGTGAGAGAGATTATTATTATTATTTGTTTTTTGTTGAGAGAGATTATTATTATTATGTTGTTTTTTGTTGAGAGAGATTATTATTATTATGTGGTGTTTTTTGTTGAGAGAGATTATTATTATTATGTGTTTTTTGTTTGAGAGAGATTATTATTATTAGTTGTTTTTTTGTGAGAGAGATTATTATTATTATGTTTTTTTTTGAGAGAGATTATTATTATTATGGTTTTTTTTTGAGAGAGATTATTATTATTATGTTGTTTTTTTTGAGAGAGATTATTATTATTATGTTTTTTGTTTTGAGAGAGATTATTATTATTATGGTTTTTTTTTGAGAGAGATTATTATTATTAGTTGTTTTTTGTTGAGAGAGATTATTATTATTAGTTTTTTTTTTGAGAGAGATTATTATTATTAGTTGTTTTTGTTTGAGAGAGATTATTATTATTATTGTTTTTTGTTTGAGAGAGATTATTATTATTATGTGTTTTTTGTTTGAGAGAGATTATTATTATTATTGTGTTTTTGTTGTGAGAGAGATTATTATTATTATGTGTTTTTGTTTGTGAGAGAGATTATTATTATTAGTTGTGTTTTTTTGTGAGAGAGATTATTATTATTATGTTGTTTTTTTGTGAGAGAGATTATTATTATTATGTTGTTTTTGTTGTGAGAGAGATTATTATTATTATGTTTTTTTTTTGAGAGAGATTATTATTATTATGTGTTTTTTTGTTGAGAGAGATTATTATTATTAGTTGTTTTTTGTTGTGAGAGAGATTATTATTATTAGTTGTGTTTTTTTTGAGAGAGATTATTATTATTATTGGTTTTTTTTGTGAGAGAGATTATTATTATTATTTTTTTTGTTTGAGAGAGATTATTATTATTATGTGTTTTTTTGTTGAGAGAGATTATTATTATTATGTTTTTTTTTTGAGAGAGATTATTATTATTATGTTGTTTTTTGTGTGAGAGAGATTATTATTATTAGTTGTTTTTTGTTGTGAGAGAGATTATTATTATTATGTGTTTTTGTTGTGAGAGAGATTATTATTATTATGTTGTTTTTTTTGAGAGAGATTATTATTATTATGTGTTTTTTTTTGAGAGAGATTATTATTATTAGTTGTTTTTTGTGTGAGAGAGATTATTATTATTAGTTTTTTTTTGTGAGAGAGATTATTATTATTATGTTTTTTTTGTTGAGAGAGATTATTATTATTAGTTGTTTTTTTGTGAGAGAGATTATTATTATTAGTGTTGTTTTTTTGTGAGAGAGATTATTATTATTATGTTTTTTTTGTTGAGAGAGATTATTATTATTATGTGTGTTTTTTTGTGAGAGAGATTATTATTATTATGTGTTTTTTTGTGAGAGAGATTATTATTATTATGTTGTTTTTGTTTGAGAGAGATTATTATTATTATGTTTTTTTTGTTGAGAGAGATTATTATTATTATTGTTTTTTTTTGAGAGAGATTATTATTATTATTGTTTTTTTTTGAGAGAGATTATTATTATTATGTGTTTTTGTTTTGAGAGAGATTATTATTATTATGTTTTTTTTGTTGAGAGAGATTATTATTATTAGTGTGTTTTTTTGTTGAGAGAGATTATTATTATTATTGTTTTTTTTTGAGAGAGATTATTATTATTAGTTGTTTTTTTTGTGAGAGAGATTATTATTATTATGTGTTTTTGTTGTGAGAGAGATTATTATTATTAGTTGTTTTTTTGTTGAGAGAGATTATTATTATTATGTTTTTTTTTGTGAGAGAGATTATTATTATTATGTTGTTTTGTTTGTGAGAGAGATTATTATTATTATGTTGTTTTTTGTGTGAGAGAGATTATTATTATTAGTGTGTTTTTGTTTTGAGAGAGATTATTATTATTAGTTGTTTTTTGTTGTGAGAGAGATTATTATTATTATGTGGTTTTTGTTGTGAGAGAGATTATTATTATTATTGTTTTTTTGTGTGAGAGAGATTATTATTATTATGTGTTTTTGTTTGTGAGAGAGATTATTATTATTATGTTGTTTTTGTTGTGAGAGAGATTATTATTATTATTGTGTTTTTTGTTGAGAGAGATTATTATTATTATGGTTTTTTGTTGTGAGAGAGATTATTATTATTAGTGTGTTTTTTTTTGAGAGAGATTATTATTATTATGTTGTTTTTTTGTGAGAGAGATTATTATTATTATGTGTTTTTTGTTGTGAGAGAGATTATTATTATTATTGTTTTTTTGTTGAGAGAGATTATTATTATTATGTTGTTTTTTTGTGAGAGAGATTATTATTATTATGTGTTTTTTTTGTGAGAGAGATTATTATTATTATTGTTTTTTTGTTGAGAGAGATTATTATTATTATGTTGTTTTTTTGTGAGAGAGATTATTATTATTATGTGTTTTTTTGTTGTGAGAGAGATTATTATTATTATGTTGTTTTTGTTGTGAGAGAGATTATTATTATTATTGTGGTTTTTTGTTTGAGAGAGATTATTATTATTATGTGGTTTTTTTGTTGAGAGAGATTATTATTATTATGTGTTTTTTTTGTGAGAGAGATTATTATTATTAGTTGTTTTTTTGTGTGAGAGAGATTATTATTATTATTTGTTTTTTTGTGAGAGAGATTATTATTATTATGTGGTTTTTTGTTGTGAGAGAGATTATTATTATTATTGTGTTTTTTTGTGAGAGAGATTATTATTATTAGTGTTTTTTTTGTTGAGAGAGATTATTATTATTATGTGTTTTTTTTGTGAGAGAGATTATTATTATTATGTGTGTTTTTTGTTGAGAGAGATTATTATTATTAGTGTGTTTTTGTTTTGAGAGAGATTATTATTATTATTGTTTTTTTTTGAGAGAGATTATTATTATTATGTTTTTTGTTTGAGAGAGATTATTATTATTATGTTGTTTTTGTTGTGAGAGAGATTATTATTATTATGTGTTTTTTTTTGAGAGAGATTATTATTATTATGTTGTTTTTTTGTGAGAGAGATTATTATTATTATGTTGTTTTTTGTTGAGAGAGATTATTATTATTAGTTGTTTTTTGTTTGAGAGAGATTATTATTATTATGTGTTTTTTTTTGAGAGAGATTATTATTATTATTTGTTTTTGTTGTGAGAGAGATTATTATTATTATTGTTTTTTTTGTGAGAGAGATTATTATTATTATGTGTTTTTTTTTGAGAGAGATTATTATTATTATGTGTTTTTTGTTTGAGAGAGATTATTATTATTATGTTTTTTTTGTGAGAGAGATTATTATTATTAGTTGTTTTTTTGTTGAGAGAGATTATTATTATTATGTTGTTTTTGTTGTGAGAGAGATTATTATTATTAGTTGTTTTTTGTTGAGAGAGATTATTATTATTATTGTTTTTTTTTGAGAGAGATTATTATTATTATGTTGTTTTTGTTTGAGAGAGATTATTATTATTAGTGTGTTTTTTGTTGTGAGAGAGATTATTATTATTATGTGTTTTTTGTTTGAGAGAGATTATTATTATTAGTTGTTTTTTTGTGAGAGAGATTATTATTATTATGTGTTTTTTTGTTGAGAGAGATTATTATTATTAGTGTGTTTTTTTGTTGAGAGAGATTATTATTATTATGTGTTTTTTGTTTGAGAGAGATTATTATTATTATGTGTTTTTGTTTGAGAGAGATTATTATTATTATGTTTTTTTTGTGAGAGAGATTATTATTATTATGTGTTTTTTGTTGAGAGAGATTATTATTATTATGTTTTTTGTTTGAGAGAGATTATTATTATTAGTGTGTTTTTTGTTGAGAGAGATTATTATTATTAGTGTTTTTTTGTTGAGAGAGATTATTATTATTAGTGTTTTTTTGTTGAGAGAGATTATTATTATTATGTGTTTTTTTGTGAGAGAGATTATTATTATTATGTGGTTTTTTGTTGTGAGAGAGATTATTATTATTAGTTGTTTTTTTTGAGAGAGATTATTATTATTATGTGTTTTTGTTTGAGAGAGATTATTATTATTATGTTGTTTTTTGTTGAGAGAGATTATTATTATTATTGTGTTTTTTTGTGAGAGAGATTATTATTATTATGTTGTTTTTTTGTGAGAGAGATTATTATTATTATGTGTTTTTTTTTGAGAGAGATTATTATTATTAGTGTTTTTTGTTGTGAGAGAGATTATTATTATTATTTGTTTTTTTGTGAGAGAGATTATTATTATTAGTGTTTTTTTGTTGAGAGAGATTATTATTATTAGTGTTTTTTGTTTGAGAGAGATTATTATTATTATTGTTTTTTTGTTGAGAGAGATTATTATTATTATGTGTTTTTGTTTTGAGAGAGATTATTATTATTATTGTTTTTTTTTGAGAGAGATTATTATTATTAGTGTTTTTTTTTGAGAGAGATTATTATTATTAGTTTTTTTTGTGAGAGATTATTATTAGTGTTTTTTTTGAGAGAGATTATTATTATTATTGTTTTTTTGTGAGAGAGATTATTATTATTATGTGTTTTTTTTTGAGAGAGATTATTATTATTAGTGTTTTTTTTGTTGAGAGAGATTATTATTATTAGTTGTTTTTTTTGAGAGAGATTATTATTATTAGTGTTTTTTTGTTGAGAGAGATTATTATTATTATTGTTTTTTTTTGAGAGAGATTATTATTATTATGTGTTTTTTTGTTGAGAGAGATTATTATTATTAGTTTTTTTTTTTGAGAGAGATTATTATTATTATGTGTTTTTTTGTGTGAGAGAGATTATTATTATTATTGTTTTTGTTGTTGAGAGAGATTATTATTATTATTGTTTTTTTTTGAGAGAGATTATTATTATTATTGTTTTTTTTGAGAGAGATTATTATTATTATGTGTTTTTTTTGAGAGAGATTATTATTATTAGTGTGTTTTTTTGTGAGAGAGATTATTATTATTATGTTGTTTTGTTTTGAGAGAGATTATTATTATTAGTTGTTTTTTTGTTGAGAGAGATTATTATTATTATGTGTTTTTTTGTGAGAGAGATTATTATTATTATGTTGTTTTGTTTTGAGAGAGATTATTATTATTAGTGTTGTTTTTTTTGAGAGAGATTATTATTATTATGTTGTTTTTTGTGTGAGAGAGATTATTATTATTATTTGTTTTTGTTTGAGAGAGATTATTATTATTAGTGGTTTTTTTGTTGAGAGAGATTATTATTATTATGTGTTTTTGTTTGAGAGAGATTATTATTATTATTTGTTTTGTTTGAGAGAGATTATTATTATTATGTGTTTTTTGTTGTGAGAGAGATTATTATTATTATTGTGTTTTTTTTGAGAGAGATTATTATTATTATGTTTTTTTTGTGAGAGAGATTATTATTATTATGTGTTTTTGTTTGTGAGAGAGATTATTATTATTAGTTGTTTTTGTTTTGAGAGAGATTATTATTATTATTTTTTTTGTTGAGAGAGATTATTATTATTGTTTTTTTTTGAGAGAGATTATTATTATTAGTGTTTTTTTGTTGAGAGAGATTATTATTATTAGTTGTTTTTTGTTTGAGAGAGATTATTATTATTATTTGTTTTTTTGTGAGAGAGATTATTATTATTAGTGTTTTTTTGTTGAGAGAGATTATTATTATTATTTTTTTTTTTGAGAGAGATTATTATTATTATGTTTTTTGTTTTGAGAGAGATTATTATTATTATTTGTTTTTTGTTGAGAGAGATTATTATTATTAGTGTTTTTTTTGTGAGAGAGATTATTATTATTATGTTTTTTTTTTGAGAGAGATTATTATTATTATGTGTTTTTTTTGTGAGAGAGATTATTATTATTATTTTTTTGTTTTGAGAGAGATTATTATTATTAGTTGTTTTTTTTGAGAGAGATTATTATTATTATTGTGTTTTTTTTGAGAGAGATTATTATTATTAGTGTTTTTTTGTTGAGAGAGATTATTATTATTATGTTGTTTTTGTTTGAGAGAGATTATTATTATTAGTTTTTTTTGTTGAGAGAGATTATTATTATTGTTTTGTGAGAGAGATTATTATTAGTTTTTTTGTTGTGAGAGAGATTATTATTATTATTGTGTTTTTTTTGAGAGAGATTATTATTATTATTGTTTTTTTTGTGAGAGAGATTATTATTATTATGTTTTTTTTGTTGAGAGAGATTATTATTATTAGTTGTGTTTTTGTTGTGAGAGAGATTATTATTATTATGTGTGTTTTTTTGTGAGAGAGATTATTATTATTAGTTTTTTTTTGTTGAGAGAGATTATTATTATTATGTTTTTTTTTTGAGAGAGATTATTATTATTATGTTGTTTTTTTGTGAGAGAGATTATTATTATTATTGTTTTTTTTTGAGAGAGATTATTATTATTATTTGTTTTTGTTTGAGAGAGATTATTATTATTAGTGTTTTTTGTTTGAGAGAGATTATTATTATTATGTGTTTTTGTTGTTGAGAGAGATTATTATTATTATGTGTTTTTTTGTTGAGAGAGATTATTATTATTATTGTTTTGTTTGAGAGAGATTATTATTATTATGTGTTTTTTGTTGAGAGAGATTATTATTATTAGTTTTTTTTTTGAGAGAGATTATTATTATTAGTGTTTTTTTGTTGAGAGAGATTATTATTATTATTGTGTTTTTTGTTGAGAGAGATTATTATTATTATGTTTTTTTTGTGAGAGAGATTATTATTATTATGTTTTTTTTTGTGAGAGAGATTATTATTATTAGTGTGTTTTTTTGTGAGAGAGATTATTATTATTAGTGTTTTTTGTTTGAGAGAGATTATTATTATTATTTGTTTTTGTTTGAGAGAGATTATTATTATTAGTTGTTTTTTGTGAGAGAGATTATTATTATTATGTGTTTTTTTGTGAGAGAGATTATTATTATTATTGTTTTTTTTGTGAGAGAGATTATTATTATTATGTGTTTTTTTGTTGAGAGAGATTATTATTATTAGTTGTTTTTTGTTGAGAGAGATTATTATTATTATGTGTTTTTTTTGTGAGAGAGATTATTATTATTATGTGTTTTTTGTTGTGAGAGAGATTATTATTATTATTGTGTTTTTTGTTGAGAGAGATTATTATTATTAGTTGTTTTTTGTTGTGAGAGAGATTATTATTATTAGTTGTTTTTGTTTGAGAGAGATTATTATTATTATGTGGTTTTTTGTTTGAGAGAGATTATTATTATTATGTGTTTTTTTGTGTGAGAGAGATTATTATTATTATGTTGTTTTTGTTGTGAGAGAGATTATTATTATTATGTGTGTTTTTTTTGAGAGAGATTATTATTATTAGTTGTTTTTGTTGTGAGAGAGATTATTATTATTATGTGTTTTTTGTTTGAGAGAGATTATTATTATTATGTGTTTTTTTGTTGAGAGAGATTATTATTATTAGTTGTTTTTTGTGTTGAGAGAGATTATTATTATTATGTGTGTTTTTGTTGTGAGAGAGATTATTATTATTATGTTGTTTTTTTGTGAGAGAGATTATTATTATTAGTTGTTTTTTGTTTGAGAGAGATTATTATTATTATGTGTTTTTTGTGTGAGAGAGATTATTATTATTATGTGTTTTTTTGTGAGAGAGATTATTATTATTAGTGTGTTTTTGTTTGAGAGAGATTATTATTATTATGTTTTTTTTGTGAGAGAGATTATTATTATTATGTGTTTTTGTTGTGAGAGAGATTATTATTATTAGTTGTTTTTGTTGTGAGAGAGATTATTATTATTATGTTGGTTTTTTGTGTGAGAGAGATTATTATTATTAGTGTGTTTTTTGTGTGAGAGAGATTATTATTATTATGTGTGTTTTTGTTGTGAGAGAGATTATTATTATTATGTTGTTTTTTGTTGAGAGAGATTATTATTATTATGTTGTTTTTTGTGTGAGAGAGATTAT
Source organism: Natrix natrix natrix (assembly GCA_029891615.1). Classification (NCBI taxonomy): domain Eukaryota; kingdom Metazoa; phylum Chordata; class Lepidosauria; order Squamata; family Natricidae; genus Natrix; species Natrix natrix. The sequence continues at coordinate 5,587 of JAKRSK010006261.1, read as the reverse complement.
TATTATTAGTTGTTTTTTTGTTGAGAGAGATTATTATTATTATTGTGTTTTTGTTTGAGAGAGATTATTATTATTAGTTGTGTTTTTTTTGAGAGAGATTATTATTATTATTGTTTTTTGTTGTGAGAGAGATTATTATTATTATGTGTGTTTTTTGTTGAGAGAGATTATTATTATTATTTGTTTTTGTGTTGAGAGAGATTATTATTATTATGTTGTTTTTTGTTGAGAGAGATTATTATTATTATGTTGTTTTGTTTGTGAGAGAGATTATTATTATTAGTTTGTTTTTTTGTGAGAGAGATTATTATTATTAGTGTGTGTTTTTGTTTGAGAGAGATTATTATTATTATTTGTTTTTTGTTGAGAGAGATTATTATTATGTTGTTTTTTGTTGTGAGAGAGATTATTATTATTATGTGGTTTTTTTGTTGAGAGAGATTATTATTATTATTGTTTTTTTTGTGAGAGAGATTATTATTATTATGTTGTTTTGTTGTTGAGAGAGATTATTATTATTATTTGTTTTTGTTTGAGAGAGATTATTATTATTATTGTGTTTTTTGTTGAGAGAGATTATTATTATTATTTGTTTTTTTGTGAGAGAGATTATTATTATTATGTGTTTTTTGTTTGAGAGAGATTATTATTATTATGTTGTTTTTGTGTTGAGAGAGATTATTATTATTATGGTGTTTTTTTTGTGAGAGAGATTATTATTATTATGTTTTTTTTGTGAGAGAGATTATTATTATTTGTTTTTTGTTGAGAGAGATTATTATTATTATGTGTTTTTTTTGTGAGAGAGATTATTATTATTATGTTGTTTTTGTTTGAGAGAGATTATTATTATTATGTGTGTTTTTTTGTGAGAGAGATTATTATTATTATGTGTTTTTTTGTTGAGAGAGATTATTATTATTAGTGTTTTTTGTTGTGAGAGAGATTATTATTATTAGTTGTGTTTTTTGTTGAGAGAGATTATTATTATTAGTGTTTTTTGTTGTGAGAGAGATTATTATTATTATGTTGTTTTTGTTTGAGAGAGATTATTATTATTAGTTGTTTTTGTTGTGAGAGAGATTATTATTATTATGTTGTTTTTTTTGAGAGAGATTATTATTATTAGTGTGTGTTTTTGTTGTGAGAGAGATTATTATTATTATGGTGTGTTTTTGTTGTGAGAGAGATTATTATTATTATGTTGTTTTGTTGTTGAGAGAGATTATTATTATTATTTGTTTTTGTTTGAGAGAGATTATTATTATTAGTTGTTTTTTTGTGAGAGAGATTATTATTATTATGTTGTTTTTTTGTGAGAGAGATTATTATTATTAGTGTTTTTTGTTTGTGAGAGAGATTATTATTATTATGGTGTTTTTTTTGTGAGAGAGATTATTATTATTATGTTTTTTTTGTTGAGAGAGATTATTATTATTAGTTGTTTTTTTGTTGAGAGAGATTATTATTATTAGTGGTTGTTTTTTGTGTGAGAGAGATTATTATTATTATGTGTGGTTTTTGTTTTGAGAGAGATTATTATTATTAGTTGGTGTTTTTGTTGTGAGAGAGATTATTATTATTAGGTGTGTTTTTGTTTGAGAGAGATTATTATTATTAGTGTGTTTTGTTGTGAGAGAGATTATTATTATTATGTGTTTTTGTTGTGAGAGAGATTATTATTATTATGGTGTTTTTGTTTGAGAGAGATTATTATTATTAGTGTGGTTTTTGTTGTGAGAGAGATTATTATTATTATGTGTGTTTTTGTTGTGAGAGAGATTATTATTATTATGGTGTGTTTTTTGTTGAGAGAGATTATTATTATTATGTGGTTTTTTTGTGTGAGAGAGATTATTATTATTAGTGTTGTTTTTGTTTGAGAGAGATTATTATTATTAGTTGTTTTTGTTTGTGAGAGAGATTATTATTATTATGTGGTTTTTTGTTTGAGAGAGATTATTATTATTATTGGTGTTTTTGTTGTGAGAGAGATTATTATTATTATGGTTGTTTTTTGTTGAGAGAGATTATTATTATTAGTTGTTTTTGTGTTGAGAGAGATTATTATTATTAGTTGTTTTTTGTTGAGAGAGATTATTATTATTATGGTGTTTTTTTTGTGAGAGAGATTATTATTATTATGGTGTTTTGTTGTGAGAGAGATTATTATTATTAGTGTTGTTTTTGTTTGAGAGAGATTATTATTATTATGTGTTTTTTGTTTGAGAGAGATTATTATTATTAGTGTGTGTTTTTTGTGTGAGAGAGATTATTATTATTATTGGTGTTTTTGTTGTGAGAGAGATTATTATTATTATTGTGTTTTTTGTTGAGAGAGATTATTATTATTATGTGTTTTTGTTGTTGAGAGAGATTATTATTATTAGTGGTGGTTTTTTGTGTGAGAGAGATTATTATTATTATGGTTGTTTTTTGTTGAGAGAGATTATTATTATTAGTGTGTTTTTTGTGTGAGAGAGATTATTATTATTAGTGTGTTTTTGTTTGTGAGAGAGATTATTATTATTAGTTGTGTTTTTTGTTGAGAGAGATTATTATTATTAGTTGTTTTTGTTGTTGAGAGAGATTATTATTATTATGTGTTTTTGTTGTGAGAGAGATTATTATTATTAGTGTTTTTTGTTGAGAGAGATTATTATTATTAGTGGTGTTTTTGTTGTGAGAGAGATTATTATTATTAGTGTGTTTTTTGTGTTGAGAGAGATTATTATTATTAGTGTGTTTTTTGTTGTGAGAGAGATTATTATTATTATGTGTGTTTTGTTTGTGAGAGAGATTATTATTATTAGTGTGTGTTTTGTTGTGTGAGAGAGATTATTATTATTAGTTGTTTTTTGTTGAGAGAGATTATTATTATTATTGGTTTTTTGTTGTGAGAGAGATTATTATTATTAGTTGTGTTTTTGTGTTGAGAGAGATTATTATTATTAGTGTGTGTTTTTTTGTGAGAGAGATTATTATTATTAGTGTGTTTTTGTGTTGAGAGAGATTATTATTATTATGTGTGTTTTTGTTGTGAGAGAGATTATTATTATTAGTGGTTGTTTTTGTTGTGAGAGAGATTATTATTATTATGTGTGTTTTTGTTGTGAGAGAGATTATTATTATTAGTGGTGTTTTTTGTGTGAGAGAGATTATTATTATTATGGTTGTGTTTTGTTTGTGAGAGAGATTATTATTATTAGTGTTGTTTTTGTTGTGAGAGAGATTATTATTATTATGTGTTTTTGTTGTGAGAGAGATTATTATTATTAGGTGTGTTTTTTTGTGAGAGAGATTATTATTATTATGTTGTTTTTGTGTTGAGAGAGATTATTATTATTATGTGTGTTTTTTGTGTGAGAGAGATTATTATTATTAGTTGTGTTTTGTTTTGAGAGAGATTATTATTATTAGTGGTGTGTTTTTTTGTGAGAGAGATTATTATTATTAGTGTGTGGTTTTTGTGTGTGAGAGAGATTATTATTATTAGTGGTGTTTTTGTTGTGAGAGAGATTATTATTATTAGTGGTGTTTTTGTTGTTGAGAGAGATTATTATTATTATGTGTGTTTTTTTTGAGAGAGATTATTATTATTAGTTGTTTTTTGTTGAGAGAGATTATTATTATTAGTGGTTGTTTTGTTGTGAGAGAGATTATTATTATTAGTGGTTGGTTTTGTGTTGTGAGAGAGATTATTATTATTATGTTGGTTTTTTGTGTGAGAGAGATTATTATTATTAGTGTTGTTTTTTTGTGAGAGAGATTATTATTATTATGTGTGTTTTGTTGTTGAGAGAGATTATTATTATTATGTGTGTTTTTTTGTGAGAGAGATTATTATTATTAGTGTGTTTTTGTTGTGAGAGAGATTATTATTATTAGTTGTGGTTTTTTGTGTGAGAGAGATTATTATTATTAGTGTTTTTTTGTGGAGAGAGATTATTATTATTAGTGGTTTTTGTTGTTGAGAGAGATTATTATTATTAGTTTGGTTTTGTTTGTGAGAGAGATTATTATTATTATGTGTTTTTTTGTGTGAGAGAGATTATTATTATTAGTGTGTGGTTTTTTTGTGAGAGAGATTATTATTATTAGTTGGTGTTTTTGTTGTGAGAGAGATTATTATTATTAGTGTGGTTTTTGTTGTGAGAGAGATTATTATTATTAGTTGTGTTTTTTTGTTGAGAGAGATTATTATTATTAGTGGTGTTTTTGTTGTGAGAGAGATTATTATTATTATGTGTGGTTTTTTGTGTTGAGAGAGATTATTATTATTAGTTGGTTTTTTGTTGTGAGAGAGATTATTATTATTAGTGGTGTTTTTGTTGTGAGAGAGATTATTATTATTATGTGGTGTTTTTTGTTGAGAGAGATTATTATTATTAGTGTTGTTTTTTGTGTGAGAGAGATTATTATTATTAGTGGTGTGTTTTTGTTGTGAGAGAGATTATTATTATTAGTGGTGTTTTGTTGTGTGAGAGAGATTATTATTATTAGTGTGTGGTTTTGTGTGTTGAGAGAGATTATTATTATTAGTGTGTTTTTTGTGTGAGAGAGATTATTATTATTAGTGTTTTTTTTGTGAGAGAGATTATTATTATTAGTGGTGTGTTTTTGTGTGTGAGAGAGATTATTATTATTATGTGTTTTTGTTGTGAGAGAGATTATTATTATTAGTTGGTTTTTGTGTTGAGAGAGATTATTATTATTATGTGGTTTTTGTGTTGAGAGAGATTATTATTATTAGTGTGTTTTGTTGTGTGAGAGAGATTATTATTATTAGGTGTGTTTTTGTTGTGAGAGAGATTATTATTATTAGTGGTGTTTTTTGTGTGAGAGAGATTATTATTATTAGTGTGTGTTTTTGTTGTGAGAGAGATTATTATTATTAGTTGTTTTTGTTGAGAGAGATTATTATTATTAGTTGTTTTTGTGTGTGAGAGAGATTATTATTATTAGTGGTGTGTTTTGTGTTGTGAGAGAGATTATTATTATTAGTGTGGTGTTTTTTGTTGAGAGAGATTATTATTATTAGTGGTGTGTTTTGTTGTGAGAGAGATTATTATTATTAGTGTGTTTTTGTGTGTGAGAGAGATTATTATTATTAGTGGTGTGTTTTTTGTGTGAGAGAGATTATTATTATTAGTGGTGGTTTTTGTGTGTGAGAGAGATTATTATTATTAGTGTGTGTTTTTGTTGTGAGAGAGATTATTATTATTAGTGTGTGTTTTGTGTTTGAGAGAGATTATTATTATTAGTGGTGTGTTTTTGTTGTGAGAGAGATTATTATTATTAGTGGTGTTTTTTGTGTGAGAGAGATTATTATTATTAGTGTGTGTTTTGTTGTGTGAGAGAGATTATTATTATTAGTGTGTGGTTTTGTGTGTGTGAGAGAGATTATTATTATTAGGTGGTGGGTTTTTGTGTGTGAGAGAGATTATTATTATTAGGTGGTGGTGGTTTTGTGTGTGTGAGAGAGATTATTATTATTAGGTGGTGGTGGTTTTGTGTGTGTGAGAGAGATTATTATTATTAGGTGGTGGTGGTTTTGTGTGTGTGAGAGAGATTATTATTATTAGTG